>JAHRHZ010000004.1:425539-488873 GCA_024137785.1 Ginglymostoma cirratum
TCCTGCTCCTATGATGCTGCTTGACCTGCTGTGTTCATCCAGCCCCATGCTTGTTATCTCGGATTCTCCAGCATCTGCAGTACCTTTTGTCTCTGATACGATTATTATCCTGTTATTTTTACATTTCCTTGGTAATTTTTGAAATGTCTTTCTCTCTCTCCCTGACTGTTTGGGGGGGGATTTACAGTACACGCCCAGAAAAGTGATTAGCCATTTTTATTTTCACCATCTACCTACATGACTTAATTTCAGGAACCTGCTAAGCTTTGATCCCTCCTTATTTTAGTAATTGACTTCCTGAGCAATATCGTGACTCCTCCCCTTTTGCTCACTTCCCGGTGTTGTTTGGAAATTCTACACCCGGGAATATTGAGCTGCAAGTCCTGTCCCTTGCTCAACTGTGTTTCTATGATCGCAGTAATATCACATGCTCAGGGATTCACAAACAATCTCAACTCATCAATCTCACTCACAAGACTCCTTACATTAAAATGAATCCTATTCCGGCTTGTCAAGTTTCCTTATGTTTTAACTTCACTATTATCTGCTCTGCTTTCTATTCTGACTCGGCTTTTCTTCTAAATTTGTCTGTGTATCACCCACTGTTACACCTTTGCTCTGTATCCCCACCCCTCCTGCCAAATTAGTTTAATCGTCCACCAAGTGCACTGGCAAACCTCCCCTTGAGAATCATAGAATCCCTTCAGTGTGGAAGCAGGCCGTTCAGCCCATTGAGTCCATACCGATTCTCTGAAGAGCATCCCACCCAGATCTACCCCACATTTCCCATTGCTAACCCACCTGACCTGCATGTCTTTGGACAGTGGGAGAAAACATGAACACCCAGAGGATACCCACGCAGATGCGAGGAGATTGTACAAACTCCACACATTCACCTGAGGCGACCTCTTTGCCCAGTTCCAACACTCTCCCTCCACCTGGGCCCCTCTCTTCGGCCTTTTACCTGCACTCGATCCGTTCATTGAGAACTGTCGACGTGATATTAGTCGCTTCAATTTCTCTGCCCCCCCCTCACCAAATCCAACTTATCTCCCTCTGAACTGACTGCACTCTGTGCACTCAGATCGAACCCTGACTTTGTTATTAAGCCTGCCAATAAGGGTAGTGCTGTTGTAGTCTGGTGTATTGACCTCTACCTTACAGAGGCTGATTGCCAACTCTCTGATACCTCCTCCTACGTTCCCGGACGATGACCCCAACACGACACATCAGGCCATTTTACCTATTACAGTAACTGACCTCATTTCATTCAGTGATCTCTCTGCCTCTGCTTCCAAACCGATAGTCCCCCAGCCCCACACAGCTCGCTTCTACATCCTCCCAAAAATATGCAAACGGGACTGTCCTGTCAGACCTATTGTTTCAGCCTGCTCCTGCCCCACAGAACTCATCTCTTCCTACCTTGAATCAGTGTTCTCTCCCCGGTCCAATCCCTGCCTACATACATCCATGATTCCTCTGACATCTTACGCCAGTTTCAAAACTTCCAGTTTGCCAGTTCCAGCCGTCTCCTCTTTACCATGGATGTGTAATCCCTTTACATGTCCATTCCACACCAGGAGGGTCTTAGGAATCTCCACTTCTTCCTGGAGCAAAGACCTGAACCATCCCCACCCACCACCACCCTCCTCTGCTTGGCTGAGCTCGTCCTCACCCTCAACAACTTCCCTTTTAATTCCTCTCATTTTCTTCAGGTAAGAAGGGATGCTATGAGTACCTGCATGGGCCATAGTTATGCCTGTATCTTCATTCCCTGTTCCAGTCCTATTCCAGCACCCACCTACAACTCTTTCTCCGCTACATTGATGATATCATCGGTGCTGCTTCCCTCTCTCATCTGGAATTGGAAAACCTCTTCAATTTTGCCTCCAATTTCCACCCGGCCTTCACTTTCACCTGGTCTATCTCTGACTCCTCCCTTCCCTTCCTCAACATTACTATTTCCATTTCTGGGGATAGACTGGCCACTAATATCCATTACAAACCCTACTGACTCCCACAGCTACCTGGACTATACATCCTCACATTCCACTTCCTGTAAAGACTCCATCCCATTCTCTCAGTTCCTCTGTTTCCGTTGTATATGTTCAGATGAGGCTAACTTCAACAAGGGAGCCTCCGAAATGTCCACTTTCTTCCTCAACTGAGGATTTCCCAGCTCTGTTGTTGACTGGGCCCTCAACCACGTCTGACCCATCTCCCACACTTCCACCCTCACCCCTTCTCTTCCCTCCCACAACAGTGATAGGGTTTCCCTTGTCGTTACCTACCATCCCAAACACATCGACATACAGAAGATCATCAGATACCATTTCCGCCACTTCCAGCGAGATGCCACCACCAGAAACATATTCCCGTCCCCTCCCTTGTCCACGTTCCATAGGGACCGTTCCCTCTGGGACACCCTGGTTTACACTTCCTTCACCCCCAACACCTCCTCACAGCCCAACGGCACCTTCCCCTGTAACTGGCAAAGGTGTAACACCTGCCCATTTACCTCCTCCCTCCCCAGTATCCAAGGCCCCAAACATACCTTCCAGGTGAAGCAACACTTCACCTGCACTTCCCAGAATCTAGTCTACTGCATTCGCTGCTCACAATGTGGTCTCCTCTACACTGGGGAATCGAAGCGTAGATTGGGCTACCATTTCGCAGAACATCTACGTTCTGCTTGCAAAAACGACCCTAAGCTACCTGTTGCCTGCCACTTTAACGCACCACCCTGTTCCCTGGCCAACATCTCTGTCTCTGGCTTGCTGCAGTGTTCCAGTGAACCTCAGCGCAAGCTGGAGGAGAAACACCCCATTTTCCGCTTGGGGACCCTGCAGCCCTCTGGACTCAAAATCAAGTTCAATAATTTTAGGGCCTAAACTCTCCCATGTACCAGCCCTCCACCCCACACACCAGGCCTTGTTGCCACATAGCCTGCCATTACACACCCACTGTTGTTAGTCACTGATAGTCCTCATTAACAACTATTCACCCTCCCAGCCTGATCGTTAACAACTCCTTTTTCTGTCCAACTGACTTTCTCTCTCTTAAGGCTCTATCCTATCGTTTACGCCCTACCCCATCCCCCTCCATATTTTTTGCATATAAACTGACATTTTCCCAGCCATGACCAGTTCTGAGGAAGGGTCATCAGACACAAAACATTAGCTCTGTTTTTTCCCTTCACAGATGTTTGTTTTCGTTCCTGATTAATAGCATCTGCAGTTCTTTCAGTTTTTATTTAGTATAATGCAATTGTTCCTTTTGGTGTTCTTTCACTTCTTCATACACTTTCTTCCCTTTGGGAAAGAGTGGGGAAGTGGAGGAAGAATTCACAGAATTCCGGTAGTCCCCAACATCACAGATACCAGTCTTCAGTCAAATCGATTCACTCCACATGATATCAAGAAATGGCTGGCGGCGCTAGATACAACTAAGATCATGGGCCCTGGCAATATTCAGGCTATAGTGCTGGGCTCCAGAACTTGACACAACCCCAGCCAAGCTGTTCCAGTGTAGCTGCAACACTGCCATCTACCCGATAGGGTAGAAAACTGCCCAGGTATGTCCTTTACACACAAAGCAGCACAAATCCAAGTCATCCCATTACCACCTCATCAGTCTACTCTCAATCAGCAGTAAAGTGATGGAAGGTGTCAGTAACAGTGCTATCAAGCAGTACCTGTTCAGCAATAACCTGCTCAGTGATGCCCAGTTTGGGTTCTGCCAGGGCCAGTTGGCCCCTGATCTCATTACAGCCTTGGTTCAAACTGGAAAAAAGTGCTGAATTCCAGAGGTGAGATGAGAGTGACAGCCCTTGACATCATGGTTGTATTTGACTGAGATTGGCAATAAGGAGCCCAAGAAATTGGAATCAACCGGTATCAGGGGAAAATGTCTCTGGTGGTTGGAGTCATTCCTGGCACATAGGAAGATGGTCATGTTTGTTTGAGGTCAACCATCTCAACTCCCGGATATCTCTGCGGGAGTTCCTCAGGGTAGTATCCTTGATCCAACCATCTTCAGCTGCTCCAACAATGACCTTCCCTCCATCATAAGGTCAGAAGTGGGGATGTTCACTGATAACTGTACATTGTTTAGCACCATGCTCAATTCCTCAGATACTGAAGCAGTCCATGTCCAAACACAATAAGATCTGGACAATATCCGGGCTTGGGCTGACAAGTGGTAAATGACATTTGCTCCACACAAATACCAGGAAATGACTATCTCCAATCAGAGACAATCTAACCATTGCCCCTTGATATTTAATGGCATTACCATCACTGAACCCCCCAGTCAACATCCTAGGGATTATCATTCACCAAAAACCGAACTGGAATCGCCACATAAATGGCATGGCTATATGAGCAGGTCTGGGGCTAGGAATTCTGCAGCAAGTAACTTCCTGACTGCCCAAAACCTGTCCTTCACCTGCAAGGCACAAGTCAGGAGTGTGATGGAATACTCCCCACTTGCCTGGATGAGAGCAGCTCTAACAACACTCAAGAAGCTTGACATTATCCAGGACAAAGCAGCCTGCTTGACTGACACAACATCCAGAAACTTCACTCTCTTCACTAGCAATGCTCAGTTGCAGCAGTGGGTACCATCTCCAGGATGCATTCAGAAATTCACCAAGGCTCCTCAGGCAGCACCTTCCAAACCTATAACCATTGCCATTCGGACTTGGATATATGTTGCCATTTCTTCAGTGTCTCTGGGTCAAAATCATGGAACTCCCTCCATCATGGCTTTTTAGGTCTGTAGTGGTTCAAAAAGACAGCTTACCTAACCACCTTCTCAAGCCTGTTGAACCACATTAAGATTACTCCTTCCATGGCCAGTAAATCTGAGTGGGAACTGGAACTTAGAGCTGCAGGCTGGAGACAGGAACTATCACTGCACTACATGTCCTGCACTTTTCTCATTGCCATGAAATTAACAAGAATAATTAATGAAATAAACTTTCCACTGACTTATTATGTAAATAATGATGGGGTGATAAATATAAAGTTTGAAATGTTAGTCTTCTTTATTCACTTACTTACTGGCTTAATGGAACATGGAATGCCTCATTGTTCACAGACCACAGTAACATTGAAATGGGATTGTTGTTTAACAATTAAAAATGAAGTTAGGAGTATGGGAAGAAAGTATCGAAATGGAAGCAGAACAAACGGCTGGAACTGGAAAAACTGCATCAGCAGTGACACTCAGGAGCTGCAGCTTCAGTTCTGTAATGTCTTGGGGTCTGTGATTGTATGAAATTGTCTCTGGGTTACAATTCTATACATCATGCCAGAATGAAGAATTACTTTAATATTTTTCTTATCAAATATCAGATTGGAACTACATCAAGTAATATTGCCTTGGGTTCAATCTATCCTACAAATACAAAACAGAAACAAAATTGAATTGATGTAAAGAACAATTTGGAGATTGGTAAAGGCAATAAACAAATACAAAATGGCTATTAAATAATATTCCAATAATGTTTTTAGTACAGCACTTTTGTATCTTTTGTTTATATTTAATTGTCCTACAATAAACACGGTTTTGCAAACTATTCTATTTTTATATTGCATGCATGCAGCACATTTGATCTTTGTTTGTTTAACTGGTGAAAATCTCTGAACATTTTGACATATTTTCCTGCTTTTTAAAGAATATGAGTTATAGTTTTCTAGGAAAAACAGGGTCAAATGTAATACAATCTGCCAGGGTTCACAATGGAACATGCTGGAGTGCAGTATGGTGAAATTGCAGATGTTGGGTGGGGAGAGCTGTAGAAGTTATTGGTAACACTTTAGTAAACAATGGTTTCCTGCTTCTGTTCCAGAGGAAACAAGACAGTTGGCATTTACACTTAGTTAACCAGAAGCCCCTCCCCTTTGGTACAGCAGCATTGTCCTAGACAACAGTGATACTGTAATTGGAAATTTGAATTGAAAGGTTGTGAGTCAAAGTGAGATGGACAAACTGATAACATATTGCAGCAACAGTCTCTTTTAAAACTAAAAGAAAGAGGGAACTCAGGGAGCTGGAACAAGTTTGTAATGTTTCAACTCCTAATGACCCACTTCATCTTTTCTCCTGAGACAACAAGATGTAGAGCTGGATGAACACAGCAGGCCAAGCAGCATCAGAGGAGCTGCTGGCAAATTACAGATAAATGAAAAAGATGTAAACACCAATAAACCAGAGAAACAGGCCAGCCCTTCAGCTAAATAACAATGTTAAACTCTGTTTCCTGTGAAGAATGTTTGGGTAAAGCCAACTAAGCAGCCAATAATTATTTTCCATGTTGTTCCAGAGAGCAAGACCATGCTCAGCTGAGGAAAGATGTGCTGGGAACTTGTTGGGAGGGTCGTTGACTCAAAACAGGCAAGCCTTCCTGCTTCTCTGATGCTGCTTGGCCTGCTGTGTTCATCCAGCTCCACACCTTGTTATCTCAGATTTTCCAGCATCTGCAGTTCCTACTATCTCATCTTTTCTCCTGGCAGCTTACTTAATGAGAGGACACCTCCCAACTCAAATCAGTCCTAACTGGACTCAAATTTTACAGATAAATACATCAGCATTTGTTTGGTAGCTTACTACATGGAAAGACGGATTTTTTCTTTCCCAGCTGGGGTATTCTGAGCCAGCTGAGATAGCCCACTCAGCACACACTGCCTGAATGGCTCAATACAACGTTTTCATTTACCATCGTCTCTTTGGTATTAAATTTATTCTCTTTTGTTCTTTCATTCCCTTCAAATGGAACCCATCTTACACGTACTCAATGGTGTATTTGACGCAAAATTGATTTGAGTCCAATCGGAAAACACTGTCCAATCCAGAAAGATTCTCAAGGAGTTGAATGGCTTGCTCCTGTTCTGGTTCCTTGTGTTCTTATTTTCTTGATTGGTGGTTTTCTTCCATATTGTTAACTTTAAGAGTTTAATGAAGCATTTGCAAGGATTTTGCCACACAGGGCCCTGATTTTTATTTCCTGTCTAGAGGTGGGTGGGACAGCACAGAGTCCTGAGAAATTCCAGCTCTGCCATCCTGAACTTTATAAATGGCTGAGGACGGTGATGTGTCGGTAGAGTTAGAGTGGTAGGGTGGGGCTTTGGGGGAGAGAAGATGAGGGTTCAGCAGCAAGAGCAATGGGGCAAGGATTGGCTTTCAGCAGGAAGCCCCTCTTCTCAATGTTAAGTCCCTCAATCAGGCCCTGAATGCCTTTGATCAAGGGAATCCATCACCATATCTCCACCCACTAACCCTCACCCCAGGTGAATACAAGCTGGCTACACAGTCATATTTGTGGTGAATGCTGCACACTACCGACCCTTCCTCAGTGGGCTAATTCACACAGTAAGCCATTTTGTGTCCAATTAAGTGCTATGATTGCCAGGATTGTTTGACCGTTGGGCGCCCTGCCCTGAATTAATTCCAGTAGATGTGGGAAGGTAGCCGGCTTCAATTAACCCAGCATCCTGCTGAATACTCTTCCCAACTCCAGGCTCACCATAAAAGAGGGCAAATGATTCTGTCCAATCTCCCATACCCGTTCAACTTGCCTGTTTTGAGTCAACAACCCTCCCAACAAGGTCCCAGCACATCTTTCACAGCTGAGCATGGTCTTGCTGTCTGGAACAATATGGAAAATAATTATTGGCTGCTTAGTTGGCTTTGCCCAAACATTCTTCACAGGAAACAGAGCTTAACATTGTTATTTAGCTGAAGGGCTGGCCTGTTTCTCTGGTTTATTGGTGTTTACATCTTTTTCATTTATCTGTAATTTGCCAGCAGTTACTATGGAAACTGTGTTTAAGATATTTCCTTTGGGTGTTGTCCTCACTGTCACAAGGTCATAGAAGGTGATTATTTATCATTCGCAGTGCTCCACACAAGGTTTTTCTCACATTATATAGAAGCATTTATTCTACATTAATTTTCTGATTTGTACTTGCATTGAAAATTTGCCTCTGTCATCTAATCCGTCTGATGCATTAACATTGCATATTGTCATCAGAATGTTTTGTCAGCTAACTCACCCATAGTAATAAACCGAGAGATCTATTAGTATTTCCTTGTCACCACAAATTTTAAATCAGGATTGCCAAAGTGATGCGGTAATATCTGGGTAAATGCTGTCAGAAGTGCTAAAGATGTAAAAGAAAGTTTGATTTATATCTTTGTCTAATTTAGTTTATTGAACTGAATGAAATAAACCATCCAAAAACAATGCCATGGCTACATTCCTGTTATAGACTTCTAATTATAAAACTTCTGTTGAATTTCTTTCTCCTGAGTTCAAAATGCTTTGCACAATAAACTGCTCAGCTTTAGGCTTTCAGGAGCCTTCATTAGAATTCCAGACTTATTGGTTAATTAATGCAAAACTTCCGCATCAGAACCAAACCTGACAGAATTTCGTACATCACCACTAACTTCTGAATTTGAATTACAAACTTGCAATGTGAAAATTGGATCAATGGCTCTGGATAGTGAATTTTGGTTTTTGTCTTGAAGGCTGACATCGGATTTAGTTGTAAAGTAATATAGAATTTCACTTGCAACTTGCGCTGATTTTAATCACAAATTCCACAAACGTTATATAACATTAAACTGTATAAACTTCCTACAGTGTCCATATTGTGGTCTTGAACATTACAGAATTAACTGACTGGGAAGTATAATTTCATGGAGCATTACTGATTTGAGAAAATAGAGAACCAAAGCAAGTATGCCATACATTTCTCCACAGAGAAAAGACATCTTCATAGAATCCTTACATTGCAGAAAGAGGTCATTGGCCCATCAAGTCTGCACCAACCTCCAAAGAGCATCCCACCCAGGCTCACCCTTCATAACACCACATGAGGTTTCTTGCCATGGCTAATCCAATTAACCTGCATATCTTCGGACTGTGGGAGGAAGCTAGACCACCCAGCAGAAACCCACGCAGACACAGAGAGAACATGCAAACTCCACATATCACCCAAAACTAGAATTGAACCCAGGTCCTTAGCAGTATGCGGCAGCAGAGCAAACCACTGTGTTGCCCTATTGTTGTAGATTGTCAGTCTGTGACGCTACATCTTATTGCTAATGTTCCAGTGCAACATTTACTACTCAGGCCTAACATTAAGTACCTAAATAACATCTACAATCAATGTCTTATTCCACAAACTTTGGCATTGCTAATACTCAGCAAATAAAAATTACCTGGCATCTCTCTCACCCTTAATGACTTTATTGCCACAGGATACAGTAGAGAGTGGACTAAATGCTTAGCCAGAACGGACTGGGATCTGCAGAGCTACAAATGTAGCACAGCAGCTCCTGTTTACTACATGTGACTTGATGTAGTTACTCCCCTAACTCCAGTGTAATTTTAGGAAATGTAGGAAATTGATGAATATGTTGGTGGATCTGCTCAGTTAATGTAAACATTTTGCTCTGCTTATCTCTGTCTACGAGAAAGAGTGTGTCATATCTCAGAAATCATTTATGATCTCAGTGATCTGGATTCTAATGACAGTGGAACAACTTCTTCTGGGGAATCACTCCAAAACAAATTGTAATCATATTTGTCTCTATATACATTTCTTACCCCACCCTGTGCCTAGTTATTAGTTGGGGCCACAATAACTTTGTTGAGAGCTGTTAAAACTTTAGTTTATATAAATGTGATCAGGAAGCCCCTAAAAGGTGGAAAGTGTCAGTATAATTCAGAGCTTGATAACCAGTGTACTGTAGCAAAGTGAGAAAATTCTCAGGAAGACATGTCACCTTCTGTAGACACTAATACCACGCATGTTGACCTTCATCTCCACAACGGAAAATCTGCTCGTTATGCAGCTGGCTTGTGCACGTGCAGGTCCATCATTCAGTCTGAACATATGTAATGATTGAGGATCATATCTCTTGATGAGAAGAAACTGCTCATGAGCAGTAAAGAGGTGCATGATTATTGAATAAATGTTGCACGAACCTGCCTGCCTGGACATGTGTTCACATTAGCATGGGTGGTCAGGTGAATACTTTTGGAATTTTCTTTAGTTAAGCCACTGATCTAAGTCTTAGAAGAGATTCTGATAGAAAATGGATAGGTTTCTTGCCAAAGGAGATGATTCCTCTGCTATTTCAATCAATGAAACATCTGAACCTAAGAATTAAAAGCAAGAATTGTTCAGAGACAGGACAATTAGTGTTCTCTGGCCTTTGGACTTTCATGGACAGGAGATGCCACTTGTCTCTGAGCCGAATATCCCGTCTGTGCAGGGAAGTTGGTGAGTAGTTGAGTTGAGCAGATTTTGCAAATGTGTATATTTTTGCCGGTGGTTTGAAACCTTAATGCTTTTGAACCTTTTTTAACTTGTTGTGCGCACTGTGTTGCAAATCTCCCTAGTAAAGCTGTAACCATTGTAAATGCAAGTAAACATGATGCTTATGAGGAATCAATTCAGCTGAAAAAACTGGGTGTGCTGTGGAATTGCTTGTTTCACTGAAGTGTGCCTTGATACTGAAATGTATGGGGACCGCTTGTCAAAATGATGCTTCTGGGTTAGAAGTTGTACAAACAAGCTTCTGACTCAGACGGAGAAATGACAATGCCAAGCATCAATCAACATGTAATTATAGTCAATAAATTTATGATGAACTTTTAAGAGCTGATTTTCCACACGCAAGCTCCTAATGAGTAAGAATCCACGCCAGAAGTGTCAATTTGGGAAGGATGACAGCTAAGGCGAAAATAGGTATTGTGAATGATTGAAAAGAGCATTTACTACCCTATCGTAATAATAGCACCAGATTACACAAACTGCAAATCAAGAAAATACTTCGAAATATTAGTGCTCAAGCCCAGTAGCACAATCAACCACTGGGGTTGCACCCTCTTTAGTTGCTGTGCAGATGCAGAAAGATACAACCCAACCGAGAGATCAATCCATCATGAAATTGCACTCTACCATCCTCACTGAAGGAAATATTCCTTTGCTATAAGTTTCTGGAATTTATAGTAAAGCCAAAAAAAATGTTGTGAAAAGGTGAGCAAAGCCAATACAAGATATAAACACCTCCAGATGCACATACTGCCCCATAAAATGTCGGAAAGGAAAAGAGTGAAGAAAAATTTTGTGTCATTATCCACATATCCAAAATTATCCACAAGTGTACCCAATCTATTCCCATATGGTTTCATTAGAACTGATTGGCTATTTATATTCTTGCTGGTAGTTTTAAACAGAGGCCAGAGGATCCTACCCCTCCTCAGACACTGTCACCCTCCATAGTAAGTCTGGCAGAGACTGGCCAGTCAGGGTGGGCTTCCTGAGCCACACAAACTGATATTTCACACAGGGTTGACCACTAGGGGAAAAACCACTGTCCTATGAGGTTGTATTGCTAAACAGATTCCAACACTGTTCAGTTCTGAGTTCTGGATGCTTCATCAATGAAAAACTTAGCCAATCAACTACAAAATTGACACACATTTTACAATTGTGGTACATATGAAGTCTGATACTTAATTTCAGGTGGCGATGTTTTCATGTTTGGTTTGACTATTCACTATTTTTTAATTCACTTGCGGGATGTGGTCGCCGCTGGCTGGGCAGCATTTATTGCTCATCCCTAGTTGCCCTTGAGAAGATGGTGATGAGTTGCCTTCTTGAACTGCTGCAGCTTGGAGGTGGTGGTGTTCCCATGTATCTGCTGCCCTTGTCCTTTGAGGGGAAGTAGCTGTGGATTTGGAAGGTGCTGCCTGAGGATCTTTGGTGAATTTCTGCCATGCATCTTGTAGTCAGTACACACTTCTACTACTGAGTGTCAGTGGTGGAGGGAGTGAATGTTTGTGGATGTGGAGCCAAACAAATGGGCTGCTTTGTCCTGGATGGTGTCAAGCTTCTTGAGTGTTGTTGGGCTGCACCCATCCAGGCAAGTGGGGAGTATTCCATCACACTCCTAACTTGTGCCTTGTAGATGGTGGACTGGATTTAGGGAGTCAGGAGGTGAGTTACTCGCTGCAGAATTCCCAGCTTCTGACGCGCTCTTGTAGCCACTGTGCTTATGTGGTGAGTCTGGTTGAGTTTCTTGTCAATGGCAACCTCATTTTTTCATTGCTCCTTTGACATTTGTGATATTAATTACAAGCGTGGAACTGAACAACATTGACAAATACTGTATTCTGGTATTGAAATGCAAATTCTGTTGAAGTGAACCGCACAGAATATTGGTCCCCTTTGGAATATTTCATTTAAAGCTAAGTTTGTAAAAGTTGAAATTTAGTCAATTTTCAAAGATGTTGAAGCAGTGGCGAGTGGGTAGGTGGAACAGATGTACTGCAAATGCCCCATAGTCAGGAAGGAGTTTGGGTAGGTAGCAGCAATGATTGTTTTCAGCATGGAATGCAAGCTTTGGAGGAGAATATTGTTTCACACTTCTGAAAGGTAACAGATCCGAGCAAGGGGAGGGATTGGTAATCACATGCCCTCAATCATTTTGGGCAAGGCTACACTGGGCACCCTGCTGTAGAAGAGGAAGACAAGAGTGTGAAGCTGAAGGGAAGTCACTGTACATCCAAACTCAAACTGAGTCATACATCCATACAAATCACTGCTCTTCCCCTTCCCAGACTGAATTAAGGGGGAAGCAGATATCTGTTCCACATGCATTTTGTCCTTTTCACACGTTATCTGCACTTTTAGTGGTTAAGGAGGCAAAAACAATAAATCAATAATAACACATGTAACTTCATTATAGTATTCAGGCAATAATATGGGAGGTTTCAACCCCTCCTTGGTGTATGTTACTGTTTTAATAACAGCAATGTACCGCTTACAATCCATACCCAGTAACTGGGGACTTAGGGTCAACAGGCATTAGGTCTTCTATAGAAGTAAGTTTAAGGAGCTTTGCAGCATGAGGCACAAATGCCACACTCAGAACGGACGCAAACCTCAATATTAGGAACATTGTCAATGCAATATTGAAACTCTTAATTTTCTCTCCAAGGTATTTCTCTCTCTCTCTCTCTCTTTATCTGTCTATCTTAATCAAATTGACTCGCATGCTGTCTACATTTTTCTAAGCTCTGAAATTTCTCTGAACTTTATGATCAGGTATAACAAGCGAGATTATTTATACATAACGAATACAGCTGGGTTGGAAAACATTCTGGGTTTAAACTGACCAGTTCACTCTTGGCATCACCATTATCTGCAGGAAATTGTTGCATAAAGGAATGGCTCTGAAGGAGTTAATGATCATGCTCCATTGAGCTCCACCCATTCTGTTGATGGCACACACAGTCTGTAGATGGAGACAGAAAGTTCTAAACCCACCTTCAAAGGGAGCAGATACATCTCTACAGGCTACAGATTCTGTCTGACTGGTGATACAGTTTTACTCATTGATACCATGCAATAAACCATCTTGTCAGTTAAGAACAGAATCATTTCTGTAAAGACTCTATTGTGGTGTATCCTCTGGCATTGATTGTAAGACGGGCCCCAGACAAAGTAAAGACAAAGGAGGATCAATGGCAGCAAACAACCTCCAACAGCCTTTACCGTGAACCATAAGTTGAGAGCCAGCAGATAACATGAGGTGCTGGGCATAATAACCATTTATAACGTAATACCACAGAAAGCACATCCTCTAACATTCCCAAAAATCAACAAATGACTAATGGAAAGAAGAACTGTTTGAATTGTATTAACTCCCTCAAACTCCTAATCAATAAGAAGATTGAATCAACAATTTTCAGGTAATTTTTTTGTAATAAAAGTGTATTTCATTCATTCCAATCTGAATTGACTATCTATGAATTTTCCACAAAGTAAGCTAACCAGTCAAATGTTTTCAGAATTTTATCGTTCACCTTGAAAAGCTCGACTTCTTAACCAAATAAACAGATCAACAAAAAATGGCCTCCTCACGTTCACTGTTGCCCAGTGAAACATACAACTTCAATGCACAATATTTTGCAAAGCCAACTCTGCTTGCGGGCATTTCTCACCATTAACACTTTAGTATTTCTGCCATTCTTGGCTTAGAAAAATTAAATCTGCTGAAATAGCATTGGTCCAGAACAAGGCAGCATCAAACACTGTACGCAGGAAGAGTCACCAGACTCAAACATTAAATCTGATTTTTCTTCACAGATGCTGCCAGACCTGCTGAGCTTTCCTAGCAACTTTTGTTGATGTTCCTGATTTACAGCATTCGCACTTCTTTCGGTTTTTATCAAACATTGTCCTTCTTATCAGGTCCTTTCAGAAGACATTCCCAATTAAACAGCGGATACAATTAGTCAGCTTGAGGAAGTAACACAGGGTGAGGGTATGATGTGTTTTGACGTAAAAGGAGCTGATGACTAAGGTCAATTTTGATTCTAGCAACTGAAATGGAATCTGGATGGAAAACTGAGCCAGAAAATCCAAATCTCAAAAGGGCAAAAACTTACCATAAATGAAACCAACAGAAAATGTTATTGCAAAAGTAAAAAGCAACTCTATCAAAGAGCAACATTACAGCAAAGCAGCCCGCAGCAAAGAACACTGTAACAAGACACTGCGTGAAAATCACTTCTAATTTTTTTTGACTGTGGGCTACAAAATGGGAGGAAGATGCTGCTTTAAAGTAAGGAAGATGTTGCGGTCTTAAAAACAATTTCCTTGAACTGATTGTGAGTTCTATCTACAAAGTTGCATTATGGACATTACAGCAGAAACATCCAACCTGCAAAAAAGAAAGCATTCAAATCTTTTCCTTTCCCTCCCATGAGGAGAAGTAGCAAAAATCTCCTGGTAGGTGTTCTTATTCACCATTTCCCCATAGAAGTAACTCGGCCAATTTGCTTGTTGAAATGTAAAAGATAAAATTCACCTTTGATGACATTAAAATGGAAAATCATCAACCAATGAATGAAGATAGTCTCACCAAAGGATTGAAAACAATTCATTGCTGCCTTTGATTTGGTTTGATGCTGGGACTGTGCTTCTCTGAAATCCTTTTGCATTTCCCACATTGTTTAAGTGTGTATGGAATGTTTCAGAGAGGGATAGCTATAAGTTAGCAATTCATGTTTCTTTCTTACTGTTGGTTAAAAACAGTTCAATTACTCATTTTCTTGTTAATGAAATTGCATATTCTTTTAATCTGAATTTGGCAGTTAAGTAGAATTGGAGCAATTTAGTGGTTTCATCAGATTTTTACATTTGCGACAACTCTGTGGATAGCAGGGTTTCATTTCCAGACTCCTCTTCCAGGGAGTCATAAAACGTAGAACATAGAACAGTACAGCAGAGTACAGGCCCTTCGGCCCATGATGTTGTGCTGACCTATTATCCTACTAAGATCAACCTACCCTGCATACGCTACATTTTACTATCCTCCATGTGCCTATCCAAGAATCGCTTAAAAGTCTCTAACGTATCTGACTCCACTACCACCGCCGGCAGTACATTCCACGCACCCACCATTCTCTGTGTAAAGAACCTACCTCTGACATCTCCCCTACACCTTCCTCCAATCACCTTAAAATTATGTCCCCTCATAATAGTCATTTCCACCCTGGGAAAAAGTCTCTGACTATCCACTCTATATACGCCTCTCATCATCTTCTAAACCTCTATTAAGTCACCTCTATCCTTCTTCGCTCCAATGAAAAAAGTCCTAGCTCTCTCAACTTTTCCTCATAAGACTTGCCCTTCAGTCCAGGCAGCATCCTGGTAAGTCTCCTCTGCACCCTCTCTAAAAGCTTTCACATCCTTCCTCTGGTGAGGTGACGACAACTGAACACAATATTCCAAGTGTGGGTCTAGCCAGAGTTTTATAGAGCTGCAGCATAACCTCATGGCTCTTAAATTCATTTCCCCTGCCAATGAAAGCCAACACACCACACGCCTTCTTTACAACCCTATCAACTTCGGTAGCAACTTTGAGGGATCTATGGACGTGGACCCCAAGATCCCTCTGTTCCTCCACACTGTCGAGGATTCTGCCATTAACCCTGTATTCTGCATTCAAACTCAACCTTCCAAAATGAATCACTTGACACTTATCTGCTTTGAATTCTATCTGCCACTTCTTTGTACAACTCTGCATCCTTTCAATGTCCCGTTGCAAACTACAGCAGCCCTCCACGCTGTCTAGATCTCCTCCAACCTTCATGTCATCGGCAAACTTACTAACCCACCCTTCCACTTCCTCATCCGAGTCATTCGTCAAGATCACAAAGAGCAGTGGTCCCAGAACAGATCCCTGCAGAACACTACTGGTGAGCGAGCTCCAAGGTGAATACTTTCTATCTACAATGACCCTGTGTCTTCTATTGGACAGCCCGTTTTGTATCCAGGCTGCCAAATTTCCCTGAATCCCATGCCTCCTTACTTTCCGAATGAGCCTACCATGTGGAACCTTATTGAATGCCTTGCTAAAACCCATTTACACCATATCCACTGCTCCATCTTCATCAATGTGTTTTGTCACATTCTCAAAGAATTCAATAAGGCTTGTGAGGCATGACCTGCTGCCCCTCAAAACCATGCTGGCTATTTCTAATCAAACTGTGCTTTTCCAAATAATCATAAATACTATCTGTCAGAATCCTCTCCAATAATTTGCCCACTGCAGAAGAAAGACTGACCGGTCTGTAATTTCCAGGATTATCCCTACTCCCTTTCTTGAACAAGGGAATGGCATTTGCCACCCTCCAATCTTCTGGTACTACTCTAGTCGACATTAAGTTTGCAAAGATCATTGCCAAAAGGGCAGCATTCTCTTCCCTTGCTACCTGTATAAACCTTGGGTACATCCCATCTGGCACGGGGGACTTATCTACCCTCACGTTTTTGAAAATTTCTAGCACATCCTCCTTCCTAACATCAACCTGTTCGACCATATCTGCCTGTTTCATGCTGTCGTCACAAACGTCAAGGTCCCTCTCACTGGTGAATACTGAAGCAAAGTATACATTAAGGACCTCCCCTACCTCCTCTGACTCCGCACACACGTTCCCTCCACTATCCCTGATTGGCCCTACCCTCACTCTGGCCATCCTCTCGTTCCTCACATAAGTATAGAAAGCCTTGGGATTTTCCGTGATCCTACCCACCAAGGTTTTCTCATACCCACTTCTAGCTCTCCTAAGTCCATTCTTCAGTTCATTCCTGGCTACCTTGTAGACCTCTAGAGCCCTGTCTGATCCTTGCTTCCTCAACCTTGTCGTGACAATATCTTAGCAAAGGACACCACAACTAAGTGCTCCTCAGCAAAGAGCCCTGCTGCTAAAAGTCTCGTAACTAAGAACCCCGTAGAAAATAGTGCTGCAACAAAGAGCCCTTAACAAAGAACACTGAAATAAGCAAGAGCTGAACATCACAGCAAAGTATAGTTTTCAGGCCTCAGGTGACATTTTCTGAAAATTGGGTAACTATCCTCTGTGAAATAGCGTGGTCTGTGGATTAGATGAGCTACAGTCCTCAGGCTTATTTTCATAGGATTGTGGTCTGATATTGGCTGTTGCTGCTGGTCCAATCCTGTAAGAACAACGTTTGCACTAACAAGGGATAATTGGTTCAGCTTTAAAGCATCAAACCTGCTGTTTCTTTATCAGGACTGAAGCTTTAAAAGATCTGAGAAGGCACATGTAATGAACAGTTCATGATTGACTTGTTTCCTTTGCTCATTAAATCTGTGGGGACAAACTGCTGAAGAATATCAACTTCCAATGTAGGATGTGTGCAGCAGTTATGTAACCTACGACTGCCAAATACTTATAACAGGATAGAACCAATCCCACAGGACAGGCCTCAGTCTAAACACTATCGCTGGCGAGTTATGAATAATTGGTTCATCAGAAACATGATTTAGCAACTTTAAAGTTGAGGTGTTCTTATAATCCCCATGACAGGGCAGCACGGTGGCTCAGTGATTAGCACTGCTACCTCACAGCACCAAGAACCCGGGTTTGATTTCAACTTCGGGTGACTGTCTGTGTGGAGTTTGCATGTTGTCCCTGTTTCTGTGTGGATTCCCGTCAGGTGCCCTGTTCTCATCTCACAGTCCAAAGATGTGCAAGTTAGGTGGATTGGCTATTGTCCCTTTGTGTTCAGGGATGTTCAGGCTAGGTGCATAAACCATGGGAAGTGCAGGGTTACGGGGATGGGTCTGTGTGGGATGATCTTTGGAGGGTTAGTGTGGACTTTTGAAGGGCAAAAAGGCCTGCTTTTACACTAGATATTCTAAGACTGCGCTTAGGATAAGATCACAGCTGATCTGATGTGGCTCCAACTCTAGTTTCTGGTTTATCCCAGTGTCCTGTCTATACTCTATACATTCCAGAACATTTCTAACTCTGCCTTCAAAATATTTCATAATACAACTACCACTAATTTCTGGGGAATAGGATCCACAGACTAACAACTGTTTGAGAGAAAAAGCAGTGGGTATGTGGAGTGAGGCAGAGGGATAGCGTGGAGCTGAAGATTCACAGCTATTGCACTGTGTATCATTAACATATTTTTGGACCAGCCACAGATGACCTATAGCCTCTTTATGGATCACATTTGGAGCTCACTCTTCGAGCAATTCCCTGGATAACAAGGAATAAAGAGAACAGTGTATTCACTCACTGAGGGACCATGCTAGAAATCAAGCCCCATTATTCCAGACTCATTACAGAAGTTACAGATTTTAAAAGTACACAGAATTGCGGCAACTTACTTGACTTTAAGACTCTGGTTAACAGAAAGCATGGACCAAGTTTCTATATTTAACAAGAATTGTGAATATATTACAAATAAGTAGACTTCAGTTACACATAAACAATTTTAAACCATCAACATATACCTCTACTAGTTCAACTCTGACCCGATTATAAACTCCTCCTCTACACATATATATAGACAGGGAAAGAAAGGGAGTCTATGAGAGGAGGGAAAGACTGAGAAAGCATTTCAATGATCTCTGTTCACAGGCTTTGCTGAAGCGGTTCTTGTGCTGATTTGAATAGTGCTCTTCAATCTTCTTTCTCTGGAGGCTTTCACCTGCTTGCAGGAGGAACAGGGTGACTCGTGCACATTTATAAAGGTGTAGTGTTTGGAACCAGGTGGATCTCATTGACTACAAGATCCTTGATTGGAGTTGTTAACCTGGGCCAATCAGGAACCCCTGGCTGACCAATATAAACAGGGATTTAGAATCTCCTCAGTTCAAGGGACTGACTCTGAGCTGGCTGGCCACAGTATACTGTGCACATATAAATAAATAAATAAATAAATAAATAGTGACTTGGTGAAGGGATACTGTCCTCTGTGCAGTTATTTCAAAATGCCTCTGACTTATTAATTAAAAGATACAAAACTGCTAAAGGTAAGATAAACTGGTTTTCTTCAGGCTGCAAATGATTTTTTTTACTTCAGACTCATAGAATCACAAAGTCATACAGCATGGAAACAGGCCCTTTGGTCCAACTAGTCCATGCTGACCATGTTCTGAAACTAAAGTAGTCCCACTTGCCTGCGCTTGGCCCATATCCCTCAAAACATTTCCTATTCATGCACTTGTCCAGATGCCTTTTAAATGTTGTAACTGTAGCTGCCTCCATCACTTCCTCTGGCAGCTCATTCCACACACAAACTACTGTCTGTGTAACAAAGTTGCCCTGATGTCCTTTTTAAAACTTCCTACTCTTACCTTAAAAATATGTCCCCTAGTTTTTGAACTCTCCGACCCTATGAAAAAGGCTCTTGCTATTCAACTTATCAATGCTTCTCATGATTTTATAACACTCTATTAAGTGACCCCGCAACCTCCTACGATCCAGTGGAAGAAAGGTATCAGCCTATCCAGCCAATTTTTATAACTCAAACCCTCCGTTCCTAGCAACATCCTGCTAAATCTTTTCTGAAACATCTCCAATATCCTTCCTATAACAGAGTGACCATAACTGTACACCATACTCCAAAAGTGGCCTCACCAACATCCTCTACAATCTCAACATGATATTCTAACCTAACCACCCTTTCTACCTGAACAGACTCTTGAATGGTTAACTCTTGGCTGCCCTCTGGGCAATTAGGGATGGGTGATAAATGCTGGTCCAGTCAGTAATACCCACATCCCATGAATGAATAAAAAAAAAGCATAACTGTACTAACGGTTTTTCCCAAAACATTCACACTTTCAAGCTGTTCAATTACTTGGGAACCAGTTGCATTGTTATTGCCAGGCAGAAAGATTTTGTCATTGATAGCTGGTCACGAGGTCACAAACCAATCAGCTACTTGTTGCTGGCTGAATCTCCATTTGAACACAGCCCTTGGCTTTAACTTGTCTGCAAACTTTCCAGGGCTAGACAGTTAGGTGGATCTAACAGTTGTGTAAACAATGGTCACAATGAGTGTCAGGTTACTGGCTTTCCAAAAAATATACAATCCCTTAACAATCCATGATTTATAAAATAGGTCTTTTCCCATTTCAGTCTGCCATTAAAAATGTAGAAAAATAAAAAGAAACAGTTGTTACAATTGACCTTGACTTTTCAGAAGAATAATGTATGACAGAGTTACCAGTCTCCAGGAAAAACATGGCCAAGCTCCACTGCCTGCTATCAGCTAATGAATAATCAAATTCCAGTTGGCCAAGGTCTCCTGGAAGTTAAGTTGCTTTTCTGACTTGTTGGGTCCAATGAACAGCAGAGTGCTTTCCTTAACACATTGTTGACACAATTTAAGACTCACAGGATCCAACTTTGATGATTTCCTGCCAGACCCATTTCTGCAACAGAACAATCTAAAATGCCTTTATGTTGCAAATCAAGATATTTTCCAATTATTGTTTGGCTTCCACTTCCAATATTTACACTTTTCAATATGTAACAGATTGATGAAAAATGTTTAAACAGTGCATTTGTTTCCAGTCCCAGTGAAATGTGAGAATGCTGAAAATAACAAGATCATAACACAACAAAATGAAACTATTACTTACCATTCCAGGTCTATGCCACTGTCCAGCTGTTGTATGCTTCCATCTTTTCATTCCAGCTATTTTTTGCATAGCACACAATTACACATACACTTTCAGTGATCAAATCTGCAAAGCTCTACTTGATGGGTTTTGTGCTGAATTCCTGCTTAAGTAATCAACCAGACAACTTTCCTCATACTTGCAGACGGTGATCTTTAATATCACCCCCTTCCCTGAGAGACTGCAGACAGCAGCATTACCATGAACATTGCCCCAAGTGTAAAGAACAGCAATTTGAAGATGTGGAAGTGATTTCTTTGCTAACAAAGAAAGTCTTATGCTGAGTATCATATCTAGCCACACCATGCATCCATGTCACACCCCACTCCACCCTTCCAACATTCACCAACTCTTCCTGATGGTCTGAAAATTACACAATCCTCATCCATGCCATCAACCCTAATCTCCAAAGAAAGTCTGCACTCATAGTTATCTGCAAACACGCTACATCATCGCATCTTATGTCTTTTCAGCTTTTCTGCTTTTCAGCACTTTTTTCCTTTGTATTAGTCAATGTCATATAATTTCTAATATCTAATAATCAGCTTCTCTTTAGCGCATCCTGCCAGAGGTTTTTTAATGAGAAATTCAACAGGTCTGGCACCATCTTTGGAGAGAAAACAGAGTTAATGTTTCAAGTCTAAAATAACTCTTCAATGGAGCTGGAAGGAGCCAGAAACTGATAGATGAAAACAGGGTAGAGGAGCAAGTGATGACGTTGATGCCAAAAACAAAAGGTAAAGGGAGAGCTAATGGTAGGAGAGAAGTGATATAGACAAAGAGTAAGTGTTCATGTTAGGTTTTAACAGCACAAAGTGAGAGCAAGCAAACTGGACACCATAGAGTGGAAGGGGAATTGTGAGAAAAATGGAGACAAGGAGTGTAATGATCTAGAATTGTGGAACTTAATGTTGAGTCCTAGAGGCTGTAAAGTGCCTAGTGGAAAATGAGGTGCTATTCCTTGTGCTTGAATTGAGCTTCATTGGAACAATGTAGCACGGCCAGGACAGAAATATTAGAATGGGAGCAAGATAATTTGTTGAAATGGCAAGGACCTTGAAGTTGGGCGTCAGTCTTAAAGACAGAGCTGAAGAATTTGGCAAAGAGGCAGTCAGTTTGTGTTTGATTTCACCAGTGTAAAGAAGACAATGTTATGAGAGTGAATAGAGTAGACGAGATTGAAAGAAATGCAGGTAGAATGTTGCTTTACCTGGAAGGTGAGTTTGGGGCCTTAGGCAATGAAGAGGGAAGAGGTAAAAGGTAAGTTTACAGCTTAGACTTTTGCAGGGGAAGATATCTTGGGGGTATTAAAGAGGTGTCATCCACCTGAGTCAGCATAGTTTTATGAAGAGCAAATTGTTTTTGAATAGTTTGCTTGAGTTCTTTGAAGATGTAACAAGCAGATTGGATAATGGGTATTGTGTCAATATAACATATCTGGAATTCCAGAAGGCATTTCATAAGGTTCCACACAAAAGGATAAGATCATAAGGGGAACGGGGTATTTTATTAACTTAGAAAGTAGATTGGCTAACCAACAGAGAAGGAATTCCAGATAAATGGGTCTTTTCAGGATGGAAATATGTAGGTGCGACAGTTTTCAGTCCTAAAATTAGGGAAATGTTGCTAAAACTGTAAAATACAGTAATGAAACTGTACCTGGAGTACTGCATATAATTTTGGTCCTGTTATTTGAGGAAGGATGTAGATTTATTGGAGGCAGTTGAGTGGATGTTCACCACATTGATTTTGAGGTGATGGGTTATTCTTATGGTGAAGGATTGAGAAGTTTAGGCCGATACTCTCTGGGATTTAGAGAATGAGAGAAGATCTAATTTAGATATAAAGTTGCTAAAGCGGATTGACAAAATAGACATAGTGCGGATGTTTTCTCATGTGGGGCAGTCTGGAACAAGAGGTCATAGTTTTAGGCTAAGGAGTAGCAGATTTAAAACAAAAATGAGGAGAAATTACTTCTCTCAAAGGTCATGATTCTGTGGAATTCACTCCCCAGAATATGGTGGACACCAGGCCACTTAGTAAATTGAAGGAGGAGATCAACAGATTTTTAATTAAGGTTTTGAAGTAGATCTGTAGCTCTAACTAATTTTTAATTAGTTATAGGTTGAAAGGTCATAGGGATCGGGCATGAAAGAAGTTGAGCCAAGATGAAGTCAGCTGTGATCATTTTGGATGGCAGAGCAGACCCGAAGGCCTGAATGGCCTACTCCTGCTTCTTATGTGAGGAGTGATGAGGGAGGTGACCAGAGTATACACATGCACTCATGCACACACATAGACACATGTATTCATTCAGACAGATGCATGCATACACTCACACAACTGCACTTACACACACATACATACACTCAAGCACTCACAATCATACACACAGCCATACACACAAACAGACACACGCGCGCATTCCCTTACACAGTCGTATACAGAACAACAGACACACACAGATCCATACACCTATAGTTGCACTGATATATTTAGCATATCCAAACTTATATACGTGCGCGCACACACTTAAACATTCATACACACCTACACACTTTGTAAAGAGTGGCAGGAGAGCAGGCACTTAACACAGTCCTTCAATCTGTTGTGATGGAAACTGTTAAAAACAGCAGCAGACGAATCACGTTTAGAAATGCGGTGGAATTGAATCTACCCTTTGCCTTGTTCTAATATACTTGATCCTATTCCTCTGGATAGGAGCTACATTTGATAAGTAATTGCATCAGACTCAAATAATGTCAAAAAGATATAAGAATATAAGGTAATATCATGTCAATTGCTGAGAACAGACATTTTGTCGAAGTTTATCATCTTGGTCTTCAGGAAAACGTGCAAGAAATGCCAATTTAAGCAGAAAATCAACATTTGTAGTGTATGAGAAGAAACTGGTTATTATTTAGCAAGTGGGCTTGGAATAGTGGAGGCCTTGCCATGGAGAATGTGCTAATTCATGATGATTGACAGTTAAATGCCGGGCATTGTATAACAAACCTCTAAATGGATAGTTGTGTGAATTGCCCTGATGGGTAGAATATGAAAAACTTTGACAGTGTGTGACTTTTACCAGCAATACTCAAGTTCTGTATTGATAATACCTGCATTATCATGTTGATGAATTGTAACTGATTGCTTGATATAATAATATTTCCTCTGCAGGATTATGGCCTTAAACTGAACTTATGAGGATGTGTTCACTGTTGGGATTCACTTTTGCTAAATAAATGATTGTAACTGATTTCCCTTTGTTCATCCGTGAGGTTTTATAGTGTTACAAAATTCCATGGCATAAGTGTACCCCATGTTGTGTCATGCATGCTTTCTGTCAGCCTCCAGCAGCTCAGTTATCAATGCCTGACTATAGACAATCAGGAAGGTGCAACCACTTAGATTCCACTCCCTAGTGATAGCATCACAGTGCAACACTCATGAAGTTCAATTAGTTTGCCTGTTGTTTTTGGACGTCATCCTCATGTATATCGTTGATTTTACAGATCACAAATTGTATTTTCCATGATATTTGCTTTGACTTGAAGAAAATGGAACATAAAACAAAAAATTGAGTTTTCTGCCTCACGCACATCACAGAAGGAAAAATAGTTTTCTGATTGGCTGAAAATTGGTAGTAAAAAATCCAATTGGTTTAACTAGGTGTTACAACTATGAAGATTGATTTCTGATGCAACTTAAAATGTTAAACCATGAATTTCAGATAAAAGTATTCAATTGAAACAGATCTATGTTCAAAAAATAAACGAGTATTGTTGTATACAAGGCAGCTTCCCTTAAATTCTGCATCAATCCATAAAAAAAAGTACAAATTAGGAAAGATGCTTGTTTACATAAAGCACAGATGTTTTCTTTTGACTGAAAATGTATATTCCAAATTATTGAATCTCAGTTTAAAACTTATTTTTACTGCATTGATTAAGGAAATGCTAGAAAAATGAGAGTTTTGGAATTTATTCTTCTTGATCCTGTTTGATTCCTGTTAGGTATCTGTTCTTTCACATTGAAGGAATTTGACCGTTAAATGAAATGAGGCTTCTGTTTCACTATCAACCAGTTCAGATGATTGCCCAAAGTCTCAATAAGATCATAATGTGCAAAGTTTCCTTCTATATTTAAATTATATGTAATCCAGTTGTTATTTTCACAGCCTACAGTAATCCTGAGCTTCTGTAGCATCAATACAATGTGTTTACCTTGTTCATTTTAATGCTGGGTTGAAGGTCAGACAGCAGCAGTTAGTTGGGAATTTCTGAAAATGATTTTTTTTGTTGCCAGTTGATGATAATTGGTGGATTTTGCTTCCAATGCTCCTGTCTCACGGCATTCAACAGAAAAGGACGGGAAGAGAGGTCAGGGTTGGTTAATGGTACAAGTGCTGAACTCTTTACATTCAATCTATGCCAGCATCTCTCAGAAGCAGACCCAGCACTGGTCAGGAATACATAGAGTAATAGAGTCATACAGCATGGAAACAAACCTTTTGGTCTAACCAGTCCATGTCAACCATAATCCTAAAGTAAACTAGGCTCACTTGCCTGCTCCTGGCCCATATTGTCCAAATATTTCCTATTCACGTACTTATTCAAATTTCTTTTAAGCATTGTAACTGTACCCACATCCACCGCTTCCTCAGGAAGTTCATTCCACATGCGAACCACCATATATGTAAAAACATTGCACCTCATGTCTTTTTCAAATCTCTGTCCTCTAACCTTAAAAATATGCCCCTAGCTTTGAAACCCACCTTCCTGAGGAAAAGTCACCTACCATTAACCCTATCCATGCCCATCATGATTTTATAAACTTCTATAACATCGCCACTCAACCTCCTACCCCCAACAAAAAATAAGTCCCCGCCTATCCAACCTTTATTTACAACACAAATCTTCCATACACGGCAACATCCTGGTAAATGTCTTCTGGATCCTCTCTAGCTTAATGATAATCTTCCTGTAACAGGGCAACCAAAACTGGACACAATATTCCAGAAGAGGCCTCACCAATGTTCTGTACAACTTCACAACACCTATACTCAAAAAGCAATGAAGACAAGTGTGCTATAGACCTTTTTAACCAACCTTTCGACATGTGATGCAAACATCAAAGAATTATGTACCTGAACTTCTAGGCCTCTCTGTTCTCCTGGAACACCCAAGGCCCTACCATTATCAATATTAATCCTGCCCTTGTTTGTTGTACCAAAATGCAATACCTCACATTTATCCAGATGGAACTCCATCTGCCATTTTTCAGTCCATTGATCCATTTTATTAAGACCCCTTTGTAACCTTAGAAAACCTTTTTCACTGTCTACTATGCCCCCAATTTTGGTGTCATCCACAAACTTATTAACCATGCCCTCTGCACTCTCATCCAAATCATTTATATAAATGACAAACAAAAGAGGACCCAGAACCAATCCCAGTGGAATACTGCTGGTCACAGGCCTCCAGTCCAAAAAGCAATGCTCAACTATCACTCTGTCTCCTGCTGTTAAGCCAATTATGTATCCAATTGGCAAGCTCACCTTGAATCTCATGTGACCTAACTTTACTGATTAGCCTACCATGCAGAAACCTGTCAAAGGCTTTACTAAAGTCTAAGTAAACAATATCTATTGCTCTGCCCTCATTGATTTTTTTTGGTAACTTCCTCAAAAACTCCATCGTTTGCGAGACACAATTTTCTTCACAAAAAACCATGCTGACTATCTCTAATCAATTTTTACCTCTCCAAATGTTTATAACCCCTATTTTTAGAATCACCCCTAACAAATTACCCACAACTAAAGTCAGACACACAGATCTATAGTTCCCCGGTTTCTCCTTACAACACTTCGTAAACAAAGGTACAACATTAGCCACCCTCCAGTCATCAGACACCCCACCCTTAATTATAGATCATGCAAATATTTCTGCAAGAGGCCTCGCAACTTCCTTGCTAACTTCCCACAGCATTCTGGGATACATTAGATCACGTTCCAGAGATTTATCCACCTTTATATTCTCTAACACCTCCAGAATTTCCTCTTCTGTAATGTGAACTGTTTTTAAAACATCAATATTTATTTCCTTGAGTTCTCCAGCCTCCATTTCTTTCTCCACGGTAAAAACATAAACAGTACAACAGAGAGGCAGACTATTTGGCCCATCAACCCCCTCCCAACACCCTCCCATTCCTCTCCCATTCCCTTATCTGTAACTTTCTCCTGTTGGTACTTGATGACTTCAATTGGCTGAATAAGGTGGAAGAAACCAGAAGTGGTTAGGGAATATCTGGCTGATAGTGAAGAGACATTTGGTCAATCTCACACACAGCTATCAGATATAGACACTGCACCTAAGGTAGAGGGTAGCTCACAGGCTGAATCAACACCCTGTGAGACACCAGCAAGACAAACCCGGGGGACAGTTCCCAAGGGAGCAAGGTCGTAAACGAGTCCTGCTGTGAAAGAAGTAAAGGAAAAGGCTGACAGAAATGCTTTATACATGGGTAACCTCATTGAAGAAAGTGCTGCCACAATCAGGGAGCATGGAGAAATCAATGCCAACTTTACACAGGGCTCTATGGGAAGTACCAGTCACTGCCATGAGCATTTGCAGACCCAGGAATAATGTAGCATCCAGTGCCTGAAGTCCCAGACTCCACAGCAGCACAGACAGCATTTGCATGGTGCAGTGGGAAATCAGACTGATGTCATGCCAGCTCACATTTACTGCCAGTGCCGCTGTCATAGCTGCTGGTACCAGTGCTCAAAGGAGCTGCCACAGACATCAGCAAAGTACACACCAGCAGGATATTCAGGTAAAATGGGATCCAGAGGAATGGGAGCAGCTCAATGGAACACAAAGTTCTTGTTATCTCTCAAACAGGCAGCATTCACCTTTTCACCGTTAGCAAGTTGCCAGTGTCCCTGCTGCTGCCCAGACCAAACTGGGGCAGTCTGAAACTGGGACCCCATCAGGGCCAAGTGTTGCTCATGGGTTTTCTGCCACACAGTCTCCCACAATGGGAGCCTGCAGCCTTTCCCAGTCATAGGGTCTCAATTTGTAAGATCATGTGGATAGGTAGATGATCTCAGGTTATAGGGAAATGTAGATTAGTGAATTGTTGTATTTATCTAAGAAACATTAGATAGCTTGTTTCATAAAGCTTGTTCCACATGTTTCTTTTATAGAGGCATTTATCCCAACACATAGCCAAGAGGATGTTGTGGTTGTCAGTTCAGGAAGCGAATGTGGGGGTACGGATGGGCTACTCTTTAGGATTGTTTTCACTTGTGCTGATGGTGGATGAGCTGATCATTGACAGGTTACACACAGGAATGAAGGCAGTTGGTTGCCCCGTTTCTGTGAACCTGTCAAGACAGATGTGGCCCACACAAGGATGAGGTTGTGAGGGATGCAGCAACCACACCTTCCCTGGAGAGTGCGGCTGGGCTCTGTCTGGAGAGTCCAGACTGTGGAAACTTTATTTCAACAAATTAATGCTTTGCTTATTCTATTGGCTGGAGCTTGCAGAATGTTATGTTCCCCTCCACATTCTCTGCTCCTCCTCCTGGTTAAAAAATCAGGAAGAGCCCATTGGCTCTGTAGGCTTGGTCAGGAAGGGGTCCAACATTCTGAGGGTCTTCTGGCAAGAGGCAATTGGACCCTTCTCAGCCTCAACTTCTGAAGGTCAGAGCTCAGGCCATGTCTGGAGTTTTCTGAGAGGAGGCACGTGGTAGGCTGTTCTGTAAGGTTAGATCACATGGAATCCAGGAAGAGCTGACAAATTAGATACACAATTAGCTTGATGGCAGTAAGCAGAGAGTAATAGTGGAAGGATGTTTGTCAGACTGGAGGCCTGTGACTAGTGGTGTGGCTCAGGGATCGATGTTGGGCCTACTGCTGTTTGATATATATATTGATGATTTGGATGAGAATGTACAAGGCATGATTAGTAAGTTTGCAGATGACACTAAAATAGGATGTATTGTGAACAGTGAGGAAGGATATCAGACATTGCAGCAGGATCTTGATCAACTGGGGAAGTGGTCTGAGGAATGGCAAATGGAGTTTAATATAAGTGAGTGTGATGTGTTGCATTTTGGAAAGTCAAATGAAGGGAGGTGTTTCATGGTGAATGGTAAGGTCTTAAGGAGAGTAGTGGAAGAGAGGGACCTTGGAGTTCAGGTGCATGGTTCTGTGAAAGTGGAATCACAGGTAGACAAGTCAGTGAAGAAGGCTTTTGGCACACTGGCCTTCATCAGTCAGGGCATTGAGTATAGAAGTTGGGAAGTTATGATGCAGTTGTACATGATGTTGGTGAGGCTGTACTCAGAGTATGCGTTCAGTTTTGGCCACCTTGCTATAGGAAGAATGTTATTAAACTGGCAAGAGTGCAGAAGAAATTTACAAAGATGTTGCCAGAACTCAAGGGACTGAGTTATAGGGAGAGGTTGTACAAGCCAGGACCTTTTTCTTTACAGCGTAGGAGACTGAGGGGTGATCTTAAAGAAGAGTGTAAGATCATGAGAGACATGGATAGGGTGAATTCACTCAGTCTTTTTCCGACGGTTGGGGAATCGAGGACGAGGGAGCATCAGCTGAAGGTAAGAGGGGAAAGAATACATGGGAACCTGAGGGGAAATATTTTTTTTACAGAGGGTGGTACGCTTATGGAATGAGCTGCCAGTGGAAGTGTTTGAGGCGGGTACATTAACAACATTTAAAAGGCATTTGGGCAAATACATGGATAGGAAAGGTTTCGAAGGATATGGACCAAGTGCAGGGAAATGGTGTTAGCGTGGATGGACAATTTGGTCAGCACAGACCAGTCTGTGCTGAAGGGTCTATCTCTGTGCTATAGGACTCTATAACTGTATGAGATTTCTGTAGACAGAAATGCTGTTATATTTTCTTTGTCTTAAAGCTTTTAAACTATACAGTGTAGCAATACCTTATTGTTTTCTTTCCTTTAAGGTTTTTACTTCTGTCAAATAGGAATATTGTCTGTCAGTACGCTGATTGTGATTTTGCGGCAAAAATGGAAGTTTCCTAGTTTCTGCAGGCAAACTCACTGACTTCCCACCTTTGATGGTCTCAAAACCCTGGCTGGTCTGCCCCTGAATTCCTGCTGATTGCATGCGTGTTCTAGTATTAGCTCCTGCTGACTATCTGAGAATGAACAATACTTACAGCAGCAAAGCCTGTGAGGCTATGAACTCACTTGACCTTCTGGAACTTTTTTTTTGATCGAATGGATATTTTTCACCATTGTACGTTGTGGTATTAAACAATAACCCCACCACTGCCCCTGTGCAGAATTCACATATCTAAGAACACTGCCAGTAACCCTCTTCCTTTGGCTGGCTCGAAGGGCCTGTTTGCAGAGATGGAGATAGAGCGTCCAGTGAATCTTAACAAGATGCAGGTAATTGTATGCTACCTACTAAATCCAAGTTATTTTGTTTAATTAGACACTGTTACTAAGACTGTCTGGATACATCGTTGACCCATCTGTTCCCTTCAAGATCTGGAAATGTTCACTCAATTTCTCCACATTAGATTGGATGGAGCTTAATGCAGTTTCCAACATTAACCCTTTCAAAACATCATCTTAGGTAACATGAATATTCTTCTCCTGTTCCCATAATTACTCCTCAAGTTGCTGTCTCTCTCCATACTTAAAGTAGAGGCTGAATTCAGCCCAGGAACTCCTCAGTTGTAGAAATCATTTGATGTCCTCATGGAAGGATATTTTCTTCCTCAGCCTCAGCAAAAGCATTAATTATTGATCATCTAGTTCTAGACTTACTGTGGAGTCTTCAATTCCATTTGTAATCAAATACTTATCTATTACAATTTTACCAACAGGTTATCAACAGTTTCTGTTAGAAGTCTGTCTAAATATTCAGCAGCTCAAACTCAGGTGCTTGTTGGATTTTATCTTTTTTAGGTTGATTTAGTGTGATTTCCAATTATATACCATCAGTACTTTCTCCAGTTTAGCTTCACACTGGTTCTGTAACATTGAAGTGTTGTTTAACATCATCCTGTTTCATTTGACACAAAGCTACATGAGGTTGGCGCTCACTAAGGATGGTATTTACACCCCCGTCTTACTCAATCCCTAATTACTGAGAAATTACACAGTCAGTGTAAGGTCATTATACGAACATTTAAATAATAAAATGTTGAATCCATTGTTGTTCAGCACTAAAGCTAATAGAAATGATCCAAATGAACAAATTGCATCCAGCTACACAGTTTATTAAAAATCTCCCGAGTCAACTCCAGTTGGACATTATCATAGTATTGAAACAGACAAAACACACAAGCTGCAGAATTTAACCACAAGTGTTGCATTTATAATCTAGCACGAATCAAACCATCAACAAATGTAGAACTTATTGCTGTTGCCATGACAGCGGTCAGTTCTGAGCCACTTGGGAATTCTGTAAAGGCGGCTTGTAATAAACTTCAAGCTACAGGCGGGAGTTTTCCACAGATGATAAAGTTAAATCTTTTGCTCCTCTTTCAAAGACGCTGAGATTTAATAAATGCTGCTGTAAATGAAATAATAAAGGAGTAAAGAGCTCTGACTATCGCGGAGTCTGTATTGTTTGGTGAGAACGGCAATATTCTATGTTTTAGAGCAAAACTGAAGTGTTTTAAGTGCTGTCTCTGAGTGTAGACCCACCTTGTATCAACCAGGAGTAGGTAGATTTGCTGCACAGTCTGTACTAGGTCAAAACTCTCAGCAAGGAGGAATACAGGTGCTGCATTGGAAACACCAAGTTAAATATTTCAGATAGCATTAGCGGGGGGATTTTCTCGAGGTGAAGTTGACTAGGTTGGGTCTGTACTCATTGGAGATTAGAAGAACAAGAAAAGACCTTATTGAAACACTGAAGATTCATGTGGGATGTGACAGGGTAGAAATGTTCAGGATTTCTCCCCTTGTGGGGAAATATCTAGGACCATGGGACATAATTTTAGAGTGAGTCATCACCCATTTAAAACAGAGATGAGGAACAATTTCTTCTCTGAGGAGAGTGAATCTGTGCAATTCTTGACTGCAGAGGGCAGACAAGGGTGGGTTATTAAGTATGTTCAAAGCTGAGACAGCTTTTTAAATCAAAAAAGGAATCATTGAATGACAACGCAAACTTGATGTACTAAACGGCCTAATTCTGCCCTTCCCTTTTTCAGTCTTATGGTCTCACACCCAGCAGGCGTTACTCATTTCTGTTCAGGAATAGAATTCCTATTGTTAGACTTTTAAACCAGAGTGTTATGCCAATAGATTAATCCCTGTATTTACTGAGCATTGATTATCCATCTGGAACTTTAGTTTCAGGCCTGGATTTTTACAACTCTTGATGAGTTACACACTGTAGCTGGGAGAAATAGTAGGAACTGCAGATGCAGGAGAATCTGAGATAACAAGGTGTAGAGGTGGACGAACACAGCAGGCCAAGCAGCATCAGATGAGCAGGAAAGCTGACGTTTCTGGCCTAGACCCTTCTTCAGCCTTCCTGCTCCTCTGATGCTGCTTGGCCTGCTGTGTTTATCCAGCTCTATATCGTGTTATCTCTATTACACACTGTAGCTACTGAGCACCATTGCTAATGGGAGTGAATATTTGAGGATATAATGCCGGTCAAGTGGACAGCTTTGTCCAGGACAGTGTTGTCCTAGATTGAGTGTTATTGGAGCTGTACGCATCCAGGCAAGTGGGGAGTATTCCATAATACTCCTGACTTGAATCTTGTAGACTGGGGGAGTCTTGAGGTGAGTTACTTGCTGCCGAGCTTCTGACTTGCTTTTGTAGCCACAGTTTTAATATGGCTAGTTCAGTTTAGTTTCAGATTGATACAGACATGAAGGGACATTCAGACCAATATATCTGGTATTTCACACAAGAATTTGAAAGCCACATACACAGTAGAATCTGGAGCAGCTCAGGTTAGGATTGTAAACAGTGCAGTATCTTCACATTCAGACATTTAGAACAAAAACCAAATGGGGAATATGATGGAGTTTGTAAAACCCTCAGACCCATGCTTGTGCCTATTCAACCTCGTCACTGGAGAACATGTTGCTTGGCAACACATTGGCTAACATACCTCACACAGTTAGATGCAAAAACCGTTATTTAGTTTCTGTAGAGAAGTGAATCCCCCTTTAATATAGAGAGTTAATATAATATATAATTATATTATATATAATATAATTCATTCTTCAAGGACCGCAACTTCCCCCCCCCAGTGGTCGAGAACGCCCTCGACCGTGTCTCCCGCATTTCCCGGAACACATCCCTCACGCCCCGTCCCCGCAACAATAATCAAAAAAGAATCCCCCTCGTCCTCACATACCACCCCACCAACCTCCGGATCCAACGCATCATCCTCCGACACTTCCGCCATCTACAGTCAGACCCCACCACCAAAGACATCTTTCCCTCCCCACCCATACCTGCCTTCCGGAGGGACCACTCCCTCCGCGACTCCCTTGTCCGCGCCACACTCCCCTCCAGCCCCACCACACCCGGCACTTTTCCTTGTAACCGCAGGAAGTGCTACACCTGCCCCCACACCTCCTCCCTCACCCTAATCCCAGGCCCCAAGAAGACATTCCACATCAGGCAGAGGTTCACCTGCACATCTGCCAATGTGGTATACTGCATCCGCTGTACCCGTTGTGGCTTCCTCTACATCGGGGAAACCAAGCGGAGGCTTGGGGACCGCTTTGCAGAACACCTGCGCTCAGTTCGCAACAAACAACTGCACCTCCCAGTCGCGAACCATTTCAACTCCCCCTCCCATTCCTCAGATGACATGTCCATCCTTGGCCTCCTACAATGCCACAGTGATGCCACCCGAAGGCTGCAGGAACAACAAATCATATTCAGCCTGGGAACCCTGCAGCCCAATGGCATCAATGTGGATTTCACAAGCTTCAAAATCTCCCCTCCCCCAACCGCATCCCAAAACCAGCCCAGCTCATCTCCACCTCCCTAACCTGTTTTTCCTCTCACCTCAAGCCACACCCCCATCTCCTATCTACTAACATCCCGCCCCCTTGACCTGTCCGTCCTCCCTGGACTGACCTATCTCCTCCCTACCCCCCTACCTACACTCACCTTTACTGGCTCCATCCCCGCCTCTTCCACTTGTCTGCCTCCTCTCCACCTATCCTCTCCTCTATCCATCCTCTATCCGCCTCCCCCTCTCTCCCTATTTATTTCAGAACCCTCTTCCCCTCCCCCATTTCTGATGAAGGGTTTAGGCCCGAAACGTCAAGTTTTCCTGCTCCTATGATGCTGCTTGACCTGCTGTGTTCATCCAGCCCCATGCTTGTTATCTCGGATTCTCCAGCATCTGCAGTACCTTTTATCTCTCACCCCCTTTAATATATACAGCTTGAAAATGAAGTATTGATGGAAGCCACAGCAGTTAGAAAAGTTACAGCCAATGTTTGCAACTATGCCAACTCTGACGTGGAGTCTTTGCTGGAGGCTGGATGGTTCAAAGGTCACCCTGCAACTAAGATTCTAACAACGTTTGAATGGACCATGAGGAAGCACAGCCACAAGAAACAGGCATCTCTTCTGTTTAATAGTTTCCACAAAGCTCGTAGAGGATAGCAATCCAATCCATCAAACACCACTCTATTTCAGCAGAAAAGTCTGAGGAAGAATTAGCTTCAACTTTTAAACAATGGAATATATTATGCTGAAAGCTTCACCTATTCCTTTTCCTTCAATTTCCTGAATGTTAGTATTCTGCCTAACCTCAGTTACAAGAAAATTGTCATACGTCAAGTTTGATCAAAATCTTTCCAGAGGAGCGTGACGAATATTGCTGTTATTTTTTGCCAAGACCATAGTGCCACGCGTTTACATGATCATTTGTGAATGCATGTAGTAAGAATGGGATGATGATTTTAAAATAATAAATTGGTTTTACATCAAAAATGGAATCTCAAGTAATGGCTTCAGTGCAGTTCTGGTCTGAGTAGAATTGTAAGGGGTTTGTAAAATGTACTGTGACAAAGGCTGATGCTAAGGCACTTGTACTGAAAGGCAGCTGCTCAATTAATGAAGAATGACATTCACTGCAAACAAATGCACAGCCCAAGTGGTCACAGCATTAACTGATTGTCACTGAGGTGAGTTTATTGTGGCATTGTCACTGAACTAAGAATGGAGATAACACTGGTAAACGGTGAAAATTGAACTCAAATATATCTGGAATTGAAAGAATGACCAGAAAACTATTGATAATAACAACTAATGTTCTGGTGGAATGAACGATACCTGGACTTCAGGAGTTAAGCAATGAGGACAGATGATACAAATGAGGCCTGTTTTCTCTACAATTTAGAAGGTTAAGTGGTGATCTGATCAAAATCCTAAGATATTAACAAGAAAAGACAGGGTAGATAAAGACAAACTATTTCCAATGGTTAGGAATTCTCGAACTAGGGGCATAGTCTGGGAATTAGGGTCAAGCCATTCCGGAGAGATGTTTTGTATCACTTCTACACTCAAAGGGCTGTGGATGCTGGATCAATTGTTAGTTTTAAATGTGTGATAGATACATTTTTGTTAAGCAAATGTAAGAGATACAGAGCAAAGGCCAGTATTTGGAGTTTGCCACAGATCACCATGGTCTCAATGAATGGTGGAACAGACTTAAGGGGCTGAATGGCCTACTCCTGTTCCTATTTTCCTATATCCCACTATCCCAGTTCCATGCTCTTTAATTTTACACACTAATCTCTGATGTGGGACTTGTTAAGAGCCTCAAGTGATATTTGATAAAATTTCATTTTATAAATGATTGATTACTCCGGTGTAGAAAATATCCCCATATATTTTGAAGCGAATTGTCAATTTTGACTTAAACTAGCCCAGGTACATCTGCTAAATGGAGAACATCTGAAGGCATGTTTTGTGAAATAGAAAGAAGATAATGGTAATTAATAGTCTATCACTAAAAGAATGATTACCACTTTTCTACAATTAATGTCAGACTTTGTGAGAGCTTACCTGTCAAAATGGGTAACTTGCTGCAATTATAATGTCCTAGAAAAGAACAATGTGAACAAACAGTTCTACATTGTCAAAAGCAATTATCAAAAATATGTTAAATTTACTGAAGTTATGAAACAAAAAGAACTTCTCACTTTAAGTTTTTGATGTGAATAAAAATTTCCCTATTGCAAGGATCAATATTTAATACTGAAGTACAAATGGCTACAGAAAAATATTTCAATTAGCCCTGCATTTGGCAGATAAGACAGGCTTGAATAAGTAAAAATGTATTAGTAACGTGTTTGAATGGTGAATAATTAGGCAGAGGAGCTTCCTTTAATCTTATATCCAGTACAAAAGTGTTTCAAACGTGAGAGAGCTATACCCAAACTCCCATATCTCTTGTGGCTGCTGTGACCTTTTACAATGGTTCAATGTTCAGGTTTTCCCAAATCAGGTCCATCCCCAGCCTTAACCCTGACTCCGGGGAGTGGGAGGGACTGTGAGACTACTTTTTTAAATTCAGTCACAGAATGTGGGCATCACTGGCTGGCTAGCACTTATTGCCCATCGCTAGCTGCCTTTCAACTGAATGGTATGCTTGGCCATTTCAGAGGGTAGTTGAGAGTCAACCACATTGCTGTGGGTCTGGAGTCACATCTGGCCAGATCACCTTGTGATGGCAGATTTCTTTCCCAGAAGGACATTAGTAAACTAGATGTTTTTTCTGACAATCATTGATGTTTCATGGACAACAGTAAATTTTTAATTCCAGATTTAAAAATAAACTCAATCCAAAATCCATCAACTGCCAACTGCCGTGGCAAGATTTGAACCTGGGTCCCCAGAAAATTAGCAGAGTTTCTGGATGAATAGTCTAGCAATAGCACCATTAAGCCATTATCTCCCCAAGTCCTTTCATTGAATGTGTCTCGTTCAGGAGGATAATTTCAAATGCATTTGCTTTAGTGATGTTTAAAAAATAATTCCTTATTAACAAATGTTTAATTTACTAAAAAAACTGATCAGAGTATTCCACTGAAACTGTTTAAGAGTCACAGTCAGAGAGTCACATTGCACAGAAAAGGCCCTTCAGCTCATCATATCTGCTTCAACAGTAACTACCAGGAGAGGTATGCTAATCCCAATTTCCTGCACTTGTCCCATATCCTCAAATGTTGATATTTCAAGTTTAATGGTTCAGTACAGATTTCTTTTCAGTTATTTTTAGTGACCTGTAACGAGTTGGCACCCGTAAACACATCAACAAATACCTTTCAATGGAAAAAAAATGTAGAATGTTATTAAATGCTTTTATGCCACCTAATTGCGCTGGTTCATTACAAGATTCATTGGGCAGAGCAGATAGACAGAGATCACTCCCATTTAAATGGAAGATCAAGATTTGGAAAACAAAGATTTAAGGTGATTGATTAAAAAAGTAATAAGGATGCAAGGAAAAGCCTGCTCAGCCAGAAAATGGTTAGGATCAAGAGTGTACTGAGAATGGACTGGAGGCAGGTTCACTTGAGTGGTTAGAGTTGGGAATATATTGCCACAGAGTATGTTGAAGGGATGGTCAATTGAGGTTTTCAAGAAGGAAATGAATCATTAGCTTTAAAGGAAAAATTGTAGTGCTATGGAGACAAGGAAGAGGAGTGAAGCCCATGACTTTCTCCTTTAGAGGGTGAGCACAGGAATGACAGGCTGAATGGCCTCTTTTTTACAGTGGCCATACAGAAAACTCTTTCTCTCTCTCCAGGTATATTATACCCCTGGGGATGGGGTTCACTCCTGTTTCAGTGATACATACCTCAATGTGTAATATTGTTGGAGTTAAACATTAACTTCCATCGCATTCTCTAAGAAGTTTGAATTCTATCCCTGTTTCCCATTACAGTCATACAGCATGGAAACAGACCCTTCGATCCAGCTCATCCATGCTTTTCAGGTATCCCAAACCTAACTACATTTGTTCCATATCCTTCTAAACTTTTCCTATTCATGTGCCTATCCAAATATCTTTTAAATGTTGTAATTGTACTCCATTGTTGTTTGTCTCTTAAATAAATAATTTGGCTGTGAATATAGTGCCTCCACCACTTCCTCTGGTAGCTCATTCCACACACACACCACCCTCTGCATGGAAAAAGTTGCCCCTCAGGAGCCACTTAAATCTTTTCCCTCTCATATTAAAACTTTGCGCTCTAGTTTTGGAATCCCCTACCATTGGAAAAAGACCTTGGCTATTTACCCTATCAATGTCACTTATGATTTTATTAACCTCTATAAGGTTACCCCTCAGCATCCAATGCTCCAGGATACTCAGCTTTTCCCTATAACTCAAACACTCCAGTCCTCGCAACATCCTTGTAATTTTTTTCTGCACTCTTTCTAGTTTAACAATACCCTTCCTATAGCAGGATGACCAAAATTTACAAAGGATTCCAAAAGTGGCTTCACCGATGTCTTGGACAGTGACACATGACAGCTCAACTCCTATAGTAAATTCTCTAATCAATGAAGGCAAACATGTCGAATGTCTTCTTCACCACCCTGTCTAACTGTGATGTCAGTTTCAAGGAACTATGAACCTGCACCCCTATGTCTCTCTGTTCAACATCACTCCCCAGGTCCCTATTATTAACTGTGTAAGTCCTGCTCTGATTTGCCTTAACAAAATGCAACACCTTGCATTTATTTAAACTAAACTCCATCTGCCGCTCCTTGACCCATTGGCCCATTTGATCAAGATCTTGTCAGTACTTGTAGATAATCTTTTTCACTGTCAACTATACCACCAATTTTGGTGTCATCCACAAATTTACCAACTATACCTTCTATATTCACAGTCAAATCATTTATATAAAAGACAAACAACATTGGACCCAGAACAATCCTTGCAACACACCACTGATCACAGACCTCCAGTCCAAATAACAACTGTTTACCACCATCCTCTGTCTCCTACCGTCAAGCCAATTTATATCCAGTTAACTAACACTCCCTGGATCACATGCGATTTTACCAGTCTACCATGTGGGACCTTATTGAAGGCTATGCTAAAGTCCATGTAGACAACATCTACTGCTTTGCCTTCATCTATATTCTCAGTCACTTCTTCAAAAACTTGTGAGATGCTATCTCCCACACACAAATCCATGCTGACTATTCCTAATAGTTCTTGACTTTCTTAATGCATGTAAATCCTATCGCTCAGAATCCTCTCCAATAACATACCCACCGCTGACGGTTCACTGGCTTATAGTTCCCTATTTTTTCCTTGCAGTCTGTGTTAAACAATGACACAACATTTGTCATCCTCCAGTCCTCAGGCACCTCACCCAAGGGTGTCAATGACACAAATATTTCTGCAATGGACCCCACAATATTTTTCTTCAAATTATCTCCAAGATTAGGATTTCCAAACAGGGTTTTTGGCCCATCTAGACTGTGCTGTTTGCTCCATACAAACCTTCTCCCACCATACATCATCTCAAAATAGCTTTTTCTAACTTTTTCCTTCATTTTTGTTTTCTAACTTTCCACTAAATGAAGCAATGCACTGAGGAACCTTAGCCTTAAGAACATAATATCATAAGACACAGGAGCTGAAATTAGGCCATTCGGCCCATCGAGTCTGCTCCTGAACCACATTCTCCCACTTTCTCCCTGTAACCCTTGATCCCCTTGATAATCAAGAACTTATCTATCACAGTCTTAAATGTACTCAAAGACCTGGCCTCCACAGCCTTCTGTGGCAGTGAATTCCATAGATTCACCACTCTCAGGCTGAAGTAGTTTCTCCTAATCTCTGTTCTATAGACCTTCCCTTTACTCTAAGGCTGTGCCCTCAAGTCCTAGTCTCTCCCACCAATGGAAGCATCTTCCCAACATCCACTCTGTCGAGGCCATTCAGTATGCTGTAAGTTTCAATTAGATCCCCCTCATCCTTCTAAACTCCAATGACTTTAGTCCCAGAGTCTTCAAACGTTCCTCATTTGTTAAACTTTTCATTCCTGGGACCATTCTTGTGAACCTCCTCTGAACCAGCTCCAGGGCCAGTACATCCTTCCTGAGATATGGGGCCCAAAACTGCACGCAATACTCCAAATGTGGCCTGACCAGGGCCTTATAAAGCCTCAGTAGTACATCCCTGCTTTTATATTCAAGTCCTCTCAAAATAAATGCCAACATTGCATTTGCCTCCCTGACTACTGTCTCAACCTGCAAGTTTACCTTGAAAGAATCCTGGACTAGAACTCCCAAGTTTCTTTGCACTTCAGATTTCTGAATTTTCTCCCCATTTAGAAAATAGTCCATGCTTTTATTCTTCTTACCAAAGTGCATGACCTCACACTTTCTCACGTTTTACTCCATCTGCCACTTCTTTGCCCCCTCCCCTAACCTGTCCAAATCCTTCTGCAGCCTCCCCACCTCCTGAATACTACCTGTCCCTCCACCTATCTTAGTATCATCTGCAAACTTAACCAGAATGCCCTCAGTTCCTTCATCTAGATCATTAATGTATAAAGTGAAAAGTTGTGGTCCCAACACTGGCCCTTGCGGAACACCACTTGTCATCGGCTGCCATCCTGAGAAAGTCCCTTTTATCCCCACTCTCTGCTTTCTGCCAGACAGCCAATCTTCTATCCATGCTAGCACCTTGCCTCTAACACCATGGGCACTTATCTTACTCAGCAGCTTCCTTTGCGGCACCTTGTCAAAGGCCTTCTTGAAGTCCAGGTAGATAACATCCATTGGCTCTCCTTGGTCCACCCTGCTTGTTTCTTCCTCAAAGAATTCTAGCAGATTTGTCAGGCATGACCTCCCCTTGATGAAACAAAGGGGAGGGCCCTATTTTACCATGCACTTCCAAATATTCAGAAATCTCATCCTTTACAATGGACTCCAAAATCTTACCCACAACTGAGCTTAGGCTAATTGGCCTGTAATTTTCCATCTTTTGCTTTACTCTCTTTTAAACAGAGGTGTCACGTTAACGATTTTCCAGTCGCCTGGGACCCTTCCTGACTCTAGCAATTCTGGAAAGATCACCACTAACGCTTCCACTATCTCTTCAACTATCTCCTTTAGAACGCTGGTCTGTCTGGTCCAGGTGATTTATCCACCTTCAGGCCAATCAGTTTTACTAACACCTTTTCCTTGGTGATGGCCGCCATACTCAGCTCTGCCCCCTGACTCTGTTGAATTTTTGGGAGATTACTCATGTCTTCCACCGTGAAGACTGACGCAAAGTAATTATTCAGTTCCTCAGCCATTTCCTTGTTCCCCACTGCTATCTCTCCACTGTCATTTTCCGGTGTTCTAATGTCGACTTTTGGGTCTATTTTGCCCTTTATGTATCTAAAGAAACTCCTACAGTCTTTATTTATATTACTGGCTAGCTTACTGTCATATTTAATCTTCTCCCTCCTTATGTCATTTTTTGTTGCCCTCTGTTGATCTTTGTAAGCTTCCCAGTCCTCTGGTTTCCCACTGCCCTTTGCTACATTATATGTTTTCTCTTTTGCTTTTATGCTATCCCTAACTTCCTTAGTCAGCCATGGCTGCCTCATCCTCACTGTACCAAGCTTCTTTTTCCTAGGGATGAATTCTTGCTGTGTCCCCCAAATTACTCCCAGAAACTCCTGCCATTGCTGTTCCACTGTCTTTCCTGCTAGGCTCCTCTTACAGTCAATTCTACCCAGCTCCTCATACCTCTGTAGTCGCCTTTATTCAGCTGTAATACCATTACCTCTGATTCTATCCTCTTTCTCTCAAATTGCAGAGTAAATTCTATCATCTTATGATCACTGCCTCCTAAGGGTTCCTTCACCTTAAGCTCCCTTCTCAAGTCTGCCTCATTGTACAACACTAATTCCAGTATTGCCTATTCCCTTGTAGGCTCCACCACAAGCTGCTCCAAAAAGCCATCTCGTAGACATTCCACAAATTCCTTTTCTTGCAATCCATTACCAACATGATTTTTCCCAGTCCACCTGTGTATTGAAATCCCCCATGATCACTGTAACTTTGCCTTTCTCACACACCTTTTCTATCTCCTGGTATATCTTGCGCCCCAGCTCCTGATTACTGCTTGGAGGCCAGTACACAACCCTAACTATGGTTTTATCACGTTTGTGGTTCATCAGTTCTACCGATACAGATTCTACACCATCTGATCCTACTTAGTTTTTTCTTATTGATTTAATTTTATTTCTTACTAATAAGGCTACCCCACCCCCTCGACCCATCTGCCTATCTTTTCGGTAGGATGTATATCCTTGGATATTCAGTTCCCAATCCCAATCCTCCTGCAGCCAAGTCTCGGTGATGCTCCTCACATCATACCTGCCAATTTCGATCTGCGCCACAAGCTCAGTTACCATATTCCTTATGCTGTGTGCATTCAGATATAACATCTTCAGTCCTGTATTAACCCTCCCTCTTCCCATTGTCATTTGTTTTTCCAGTGTTTGATGGCTAGCCCTTTCCAAACACACTGTCTTATTTGTGTCTGTGCTGGAGACTTTAATAACCTCTCCTGAGTTCTCCCTCCCTGTCATTTCTTTCATATTTTTCCCACAGTTGAATCCACCACTACAGATGTTAACCTGCAACTTTGTTTCCCACTGGGGCAAGTTTCACCATTCCCTTCCCCCCACTTTCTAGTTTAAAGTCCTGTTGATCGGCCTATTTACCCTTTTTGCTCGAACATTGGTCCCAGCTCTGTTCAGGTGGAGACCATCCCAGTGGTACAGATTCCTCATGTTCCAATACTGATTCCAGTGCCCCACGAAAAGGAACCCCTCTTTCCCGCACCACTCTTTTAGCCATGTGTTTACTTGCCTTATTCTCATGTCCCTACTCCAATTAGCACATGACTTGGGCAGTAATCTGAAGATTATAACCCTTGAGGACCTGTTCCTTAATTTGGTTCCTAGCTCCTGATAATCCCTGAACAAGTCCTCTTTCCTAGTCTTGCCTACATTGTTTGTTCCGGCATGGACCACAACAACTGGATCGTCCCCCTCCCGCTCCAATATCCTTTCAAGCTGGTCAGAGATATCCCTTACCCTGGCACTGGGCAAGCAAAGCACCATGCGAGCCTCCCGATCCTGCTTACAAAGGATACTATCTATCCCCCTAATTGTAGAGGGCAGGCTGGAATATAAATAATAGTCAAGTTGGCATATGAACTTCCAATGGGATTAGGATGTTTAAAGTTGTCATCTTGGAGAGACATACAAACTTCAAGTTCTGTTTTTAAGTGGAGAAGATGGAGAGCTTTCTGCCTGGAACCATGTGGAAAAATGCCATCAGGAAGCACAGGCTTTCAGTGGAACCATATTTCCCTTTGTCCTGTGCCTCATCTCAGACAACTCCCAGCTGATTCCAATTGGAGTCTGCTGCAGGTTCTTGTCCCCTTGTCCAACTGTCCTGCTGAGCCAGCAGTATTTCTCTTCTTCAATAATACTGCCTATTGTACAACCTGCTGCTTATGATGAAGGGGCTGCCACCACCCTCATTAACAAGAAGAAAGTACAAGGTCTGATTGGTCTAGCGTCGGAGAGGAATATCACAGTCTTTTGTTGTCAAGAAGAAATTGTTTATTGTGTGTTAACATCTCATTACAGAATGCATTGAAATGTTAGACATTGTCACAGAATGTTTGAAGGGCATCCAAAATTTGATCTCACTCCTCCAAGATTCTGAGATGTTCTCCCCATGAGTCTATTTGATATCATCATAGTGGGTGGATCATATGATCCTGCTCAGTATTAATTCTTTTAGATCTATATATCACACACACTGAGACAAAATAAAGAGGAATGGGAACAAGAAAATTTATGTAGAAAAGTAAATGACCGACTCCATTTGTAATAACAAGCATGGGGCTGGATGAACACAGCAGGTCAAGCAGCATCATAGGAGCAGGAAAACTTGATGTTTCGGGCCTAAACCCTTCATCAGAAATGGGGGAGGGGAAGAGGGTTCTGAAATAAATAGGGAGAGAGGGGGGGAGGCGGATAGAGGATGGATAGAGGAGAGGATAGGTGGAGAGGAGGCAGACAAGTCGAAGAGGCGCGGATGGAGCCAGTAAAGGTGAGTGTAGGTAGGGGGGTAGGGAGGAGATAGGTCAGTCCAGGGAGGACGGACAGGTCAAGGGGGAGTTGAAATGGTTCGCGACTGGGAGGTGCAGTTGTTTGTTGCGAACTGAGCGCAGGTGTTCTGCAAAGCGGTCCCCAAGCCTCCGCTTGGTTTCCCCGATGTATTCTGCAAAGCGGTCCCCAAGCCTCCGCTTGGTTTCCCCGATGTATTCTGCAAAGCGGTCCCCAAGCCTCCGCTTGGTTTCATCGATGTATTCTGCAAAGCGTTCAGAACCCTCTTCCCCTCCCCCATTTCTGATGAAGGGTTTAGGTCCGAAACGTCAAGTTTTCCTGCTCCTATGATGCTGCTTGACCTGCTGTGTTCATCCAGCCCCATGCTTGTTATCTCAGATTCTCCAGCATCTGCAGTACCTTTTATCTCTGACTCCATTTGTAACTCTGCTGTTCATGACATAGTTTCAAACAAGGCTCAATTCTACAGCATAGAAGGGACAATTTGGACCATTCTGCCTCCACTGTCCTTCAAACAAGCATCATTACTTAATGCCAATCTCCTGCCACACCTATGCATGCTTATTCTATCCAAATAATCATTCAATGTCTCTCTCGAATGCTTCAATTGAGCCTGCCTCCACCTCATTTCTAGGCAGTGCATTTCATACTCTAACTACTCGCTGGGTGAAAAAGTTTTTCCTCACATCATCTTTTCTCCCTTTGCATATCACTTTAAATCTATGCCCCTCTAGCTCTTGTTTCTTTTACAAGCAGGAACAACTTCTCCCCGTCTATTCTGCACAGCCCTTCTCATGATTTTGCAAACATCCAGCAAATCTCTTCTTAGATTTCTTCTCTCCAAGAAGAACAGCTCCAACTTCTTCAATCTATCCTCATAACTGATGTTTTTTGTTCCTAAATTTCATAAATCACTTCTGTACTCTCGCCGATGCATTCACATCTTTCCTATAATGTGGTGCCCACAAATGTACACAATACTTCAACTGAGGTCTAACAAGAGAATATAATGCCAATCAAGTGGACTGCTTTGTCCTGGATGTTGTCAAGCTTCTTGTATTGTTGGAGCTACACCCATTCAGGCAAGTGGGCAGTATTCTACCACACTCCTGACTTTTGTCTTGTGGTTGGTGGACAGACTATGGGGAGCCAGGAGATGAGATACTCACCTCAAGATTCATATCCTCTGATTTTCTCTTGTAGCCGTAGTATTTGCACAGATGATGTAGTTCAGCTTCTATTCAATGATAACCCCTCAGGATGTTGATGATGTCAATGTTGATACGGTTGATAGAATCACTTGACTACTGTCAGCGCCACGAATAGAAACAAATCAATAATTTCTTGAGTAGTGAATCGTCTTTGTAGTTTTTATTGTTACGTGCTTGTAATATTGTGAACATGAACTTGTGCATTTTTCCACTTTTACATATGATGAAACAGGATTCAAGAAGTGATAGTTCAATGGCAGGTAATAAGAGGCAAAATGAAAAATATCCAAGGTCAAAAGTTCTGTGTGAGACATAGAAATTGTGTTATTAACTAACAGGAAATAAATAAGGAAGTTAAAAAGTTCCCACAAATGCAATCTTGTTTATTATGCTCTGTAATCACGATGAGCACAAATCCTGTGGTGGTTTTTTCACACAGGAGGTTTCACAAAAAGTATATTAACTACATAACACACCAAGTACAATAACAGGTTGGCATTTTAGTGTATCTCAGCCAGCGACAAACCCCAGTGGCACAGAAAAAAGACAATTAAAGTTCTCCACACTCGTGGCCTTCATGGCTTACAGATTTTTCACTGCAGTGAGAGGCTCTCTATATGAAATAGTCCAACACATTGTACTCATTGGGTCTGAGGTTGATCCTTGAGGAGTGTTCTGCAGTTAGGAAACCTCCCAGCCTGACTCGTCTACTTCAGGAGAAAGGCAGGATCTACTTTACCAGTGGCACGTGTCAGTTGCAATCAGGCTATCAACACAGGAAAAGGTTTGGAGGGAGTGACATGGGCTACTGGGGACAGATGCATTTTTTAAATGGCCAGGGGCTATCTGGAGGTGTGTGGGGGTAGGTGTGAGGGTGAGGAGGGTTGTTTAAAATGTACTTTTTAAAAGATTTCCTAATACAAAGTATAGATCACAGCTGAGGGGGCCATGAGACACAACATTTTCAAAACCTGGAAAACGTGGTCTGATTTCATGAAGACTATAGAGGAGTAGGACATTAGAATATCAGAGCATAAGAACTAGGAGCAGGAGTAGGCCATTCAGCTTGCTCCACCATTTGATATGATCATGGATGATCTCATCTCGGTCCCCATTCCACTTTCCTGCCCGCTTTCCATGACCATTCAACTTGTTGCTAATTAAAAATCTGTCTATCACCTCCTTAAATTTACCCAGAGTCCCAGCTTCCGCTGTATTCTGCATAAGAGAATGCCACAGATTCACAATACCTTGAGAGAAGTAATTCCTCCTCATTTCTATTTTAAATCTGCCAGCCCTTATCCTAAAACTATGACCTCTCATTCTCGATTGCCTCACATGTGGAAACATCCTCTCTATATCTACTCTGACATATCTATCCTGCAATGGAACTGACCGGGTCAGTTTGGCAATGCCAGGTTCATTACCCAAACCATCCGCACATTTCAAAGGCCCTGCAGAAAATGAGAAACTTCAGGAATGAAGGCCTGCCATTTCCCTGATCATCCCAACTCAGTGAAAAGCCAGCCCATAGATGCTGCACTGTTCCTCTCAATGAAAAATCCTATTAGCTCCACTCACTTATTCTTTCCCCAATTCTCACCGTTTTTTCTGCTTCAAAGATTTATTCAATTCCCTTTTGAAAGCTGTTATTTAATCAGTATAGATCACTCCAGGAAGCAGTACAAACAAAGTTCTGTCCACTAATTTGTCTTAAAAAATTTTAGCTCATGTCTCCTCTGGATTTTTCATGAGCAACCTTTAATCTGTGTGCATTGATTCTTGACCTTTCAGTCAATAGAAACTGTCACTGAAGGGGATCAGATACCAAAGTAGAGAGGTTATGCTGCAGCTATCCAGGGTGTTGATGAAAGCACAACTGATACAGAGTGCAGAATATTGGTCTCCTTATTTAAGGAAATATGTAAATGCATTGCAAGCAGGTAAAGGAAGGGTAACTAGACTGATACCTGGAATGGGTGAAAGGTTAGACTGGCTGGCATTCTATCTGCTGGAGTTTAGAAAATTCAGTGATGACTTGGTTGAGACATGCAAGATCCTGAGGGGGATTTACTAGAGTAAGGTGGGAGGGATATTTACTCTTGTAGGAGAATCCAGAATGGGGGATACTGTTTAAAAATAAGACGCTGTATATTTATAGCAGAGATGAGGCAAACTTTTTTCTTTCACAGATGCTGGTAAATGTTTGGGTGTAGCGGAGGTGGGGAGGTGGGGAGGTGGGAGATGGAGTTTTGCATGGCCCTTAAATCTGCAAAGAAAATCAATTTGTTCTTGTACAGAAAAGGAGATCATCTGGGCCCAGACCAAAGATTAATGATGAACTTGATGCCCAAATATTTAAACGGAAGTGTGGCCAAGAAACTGAGTTATGAGGTGAAGCGTTGGTTGTGTCACTATGGTTAAACCAGGGAATTCTAGACAGTACAACAAGGCTGTTTTATTGATTTGCTTATGAAATCAATCTGACTGTCCTGGTTTGAAATGTGGAAATGTGACAGAGTACTTTATATATCAGCTGCACAAGCTGTCATTAATCTTGATATTCTCCAACTTTATCTCACCTTCCTCCAACTTCTTCCATGAATCAAACTGGCATCTTTTATACAAATAATTTTTTTCAGCTTTATTGGGCTGTTTTGAATGCTTGAACCTATCATTAATTTTATTTCTTCCAAGTGCAACTTAGTGAGTGTGAGTATGCTAGTCTGAACATACCTATGTGATAGTGTGTGTGGCAAGGTGACTGCATATGTGTGTGGCAAGGTGACTGCATATGTGTGTGCCAGTGCATGAGTGTGAATGTCAGTTTGAGTTTGGAATGTGAGAGTGTAAATGCATATATATCAGTCTCTGAGTGTAAGTATGAGAGCAATTGAGTGTGAAAGTGTATCAGTGTGTGAGTGACAATGTGTGAAACTAAATCAGTGTGCAAGTGTGAAAATGTGCGTCAGTGTAAATGTGAAAATGTATATCACTGTGTGATTCCTCCCCTGACCATAATTGACTCAGGACCATACCTACCACCTGCCCTATACTGCCCAAAACCCCATGCCCACCCATGGCTGGTAATGATCCCCCTCTGGAATTTGGGGGAGTTTGCAATGTACAACCTCAAAATGAGGCTGGGACAATAAAATCTCCCAAGCCTCTTGATGTGAGAGTGATAGACTAGAGAAGGGCCATGTTTAATGGGAAGCTGGGAAGGAACAGGGGATTAACTGATGCTTTGACTCCCACATTTCATTTTGTCCTTTGACATTTTCTGATGTTACAATCTTGATGTTACTGTCTTTGGTACATAATCAACAATATGACAACCAGATGATCCACATGGTCATGCTCCTTAATGTGATCACATTGTGATATATCTCGTGTTGATCACTGCCAATTAGCTTAAATCAGTGTCTGCAAATCAACAGTGAGCCCTGTTTGTTTGGTTGAACCAGCTGACATGACAATCCCTTTGAAATGTCACAGTCTATGCCCCGTTCCACTAGTGGTAAAAAATAGAATATCAATTTTTGATTTTGCTCAACTGATTTTAATACCTTATACCTTTCATGGAGTAAATTGGTTTCAAGAAATGGAAAGCACTGACAATCTTGAGACAGGCTTATGAAATCGTCAATAAATAAGATACCATCTGAACTGGAATTAACAGATCATCAAACGAACTGAAACCAGCCATTCAAATCTCTATTTTCTGTTTGATGTACACCTTTCTGGAACATTTACATGTGTGGATCGAAATCACCTGAGATTATCCAGTTTGGGAAAAGCAATGAAGCCAGACAATGGAATAAGCATGGGAACCATACTTCAGGTACCAGCATTTGGCAAGAATAGGCCGAGAAAAAAAAAGATTCATAGAAGCAGTACTGAAGGATTTTCTCTTTCTGTCTCTGTTTCTTAAGGCTTCTTGAGGTACAGTGCCTAGTGATAAATTGGAGAAATATTCAACACAGAGAACTTAAGATTATCCATAGGTTATGCCACTGTTGAGAATAAAATACAAAATGAGACCATGAGATTTGTGGGGTGAGATAGTAACACAGTGGCTAGCACTGCTGCCTCACAGTGCCAGAGGCCCAGGTTCAATTCCAGTTCAACTGTACGTGTGGAGTTTGCACATTCTCCCCATACATGTGTGGCTTTCCTCCCACAGTCCAAATATGTGCAGGTTAGATGGATTAGCCATGCTAAATTGCCCAGGGATGTGCAGACGAAGTGGATTAGCCATGGGTGATAGGGATAATGCAGGGAGTGGATCTGTGTGAGATGCCTTTTGGAGACTCAGTGGGCTAAATGACTTGTTTCCGCACTGTAGGGATTCTAGGAAGATCATACAGGTCTTTTAGATTTTAACCTGTAAAATATTTCTCCTATTTTCTTTTAATCTGAAAATATCTCACAATAATAGATAATTAGCAGCTAATATCCATCAATGAACAACAGTTTTCCTGTGATGTCGATCTTTGTTTTGTGTCAGGCCCCCGACCCTGGTCTTCAATTTATCCTGTTTTTTTCAAAGAACTTACAAACTATGAACAAAAAAAAGAGCAAAAAGCACCTTTTCCCCTCTGTGCTGAATTCCCATGATGCTCCAAAATCACAGAAACATACTCTCACCTGGGCTACACCTCACTCCTTTGTGATCTCTGCTTCCTGATCATGAAAAGCTTACTGATCCATAAAAAATACAAATAATAAAAAAAAATGGTCACAGGTTAACACCTAATGCAACAAATATTCAAACAATTGTTTCAGAGGTAGTAGGAACTGCAGATGCTGGAGAATCTGAGATAACAAGGTGCAGAGCTGGATGAACACAGCAGGCCAAGCAGCATTAGAGGAGCAGGAAAGCTGATGTTTTAGGCCTAGACCCTGAGCTCCCACGAGGTGCTCGAACAATTCATCCAATTCACCAACAACTTCCACCCCAGCCTTAAGTTCACCTGGACCATCTCTAACACCTCTCTCCCCTTCCTGGACCTCTCTGTCTCCATCTCGGGTAACCACCTAGAAACTGACATCCATTTCAAGCCCACTGACTCCCACAGCTACCGAGGATACACCTCCTCCCACCCACCCTCCTGCAAAAATGCCATCCCCTATTCCCAATTCCTTCGCTTCCACCACATCTGCTCCCAGGATGAGACATTCCACTCCCGTACATCTCAGATGTCCTCATTCTTCAAGGACTGCAACTTCCCCCCCACAGTGGTCGAGAAAGCCCTCGACCGTGTCTCCTGCATTTCCCGCAACTCATCCCTCACACCCCGTCCCCGCAATAATAACCAAAAAAGTACCCCCCTTGTCCTCACGTACCACCCCACCAACCACCAGATCCAACGCATCATCCTCCGACACTTCCGCCATCTGCAATCCGACCCCACTATCAAAGACATTTTTCCCTCCCCACCCTTATCTGCCTTCCGGAGGGACCACTCCCTCCGCGACTCCCTTGTCCGCTCCACACTCCCCTCCAGACCCACCACACCCGGCACTTTTCCCTGCAACCGCAGGAAGTGCTATACCTGCCCCCACACCTCCCCCCTCGCCCCCATCCCAGGCCCCAAGAAGACTTTCCACATCAGGCAGATGTTCAGCTGCACATCTGCCAATGTGGTATACTGCATCCGCTGTACCCGTTGTGGCCTCCTCTACATCGGGGAAACCAAGCGGAGGCTTGGGGACCGCTTTGCAGAACACCTGTGCTCGGTTCGCAACAAACAATTGCACCTCCCAGTCGCGAACCATTTCAACTCCCCCTCCCATTCCTCAGACGACATGTCCATCCTGGGCCTCCTGCAATGCCACAATGATGCCACCTGAAGGCTGCAGGAACAACAAATCGTATTCAGCCTGGGAACCCTGCAGCTCAATGGTATCAATGTGATTTCACAAGCTTCAAAATCTCCCCTCCCCCAACCGCATCCCAAAACCAGCCCAGCTCGTCTCCACCTCCCTAACCTGTTCTTCCTCTCACCTATCCCCTCCTCCCACCTCAAGCCGCACCCCCATCTCCTATCTACCAACCTCATCCCGCCCCCTTGACCTGTCCGTCCTCCCTGGACTGACCTATCTCCTCCCTCCCTCCCCACCTACACTCACCTTTACTGGCTCCATCCCCGCATCTTTGACTTGTCTGCCTCCTCTCCACCTAGCCTCTCCCCTACCCATCTTCTATCCGCCTCCCCCTCTCTCCCTATTTATTTCAGAGCCTTCTTCCCCTCCCCTATTTCTGATGAAGGGTCTCGGCCCGAAACGTCAAGCTTTCCTGCTGCTATGATGCTGCTTGGCCTGCTGTGTTCATCCAGCTCCACACCTTGTTATCTCGGATTCTCCAGCATCTGCAGTACCTATTAACTCTACTATCTACCATGATGCTGCAGTGTGGCAGTCTACTTTTATTTATTCACTTGTGGAACATGGATGTTGCTTGCTGGGCCAGAATTTATCGCCTGTCCCAAACTGAGAAGGTCGTGGTGAGCTGCCTTCTTGAACTGCTGCAGTCCATATGCTGTAGGTCAATCCACAATGCCCTTAGGGAGGGAATTCCAGGTTTGGAGGACGACTCAAATGGAGGTCACATGTAGGAGATAACACAGTGTGGAGCTGGAGGAACACAGTAGGCCAGGCAGCATCAGAGGAGCAGGAAAGTTGACTTTTCAGGTCGGGAACCTCCTTCAGCAATGGGGGAGAGGGAAGGGAGCTCTGAAATAAATAGAGAGAGGAGGGGTGGGGCTGGGGAAGGTAGGTGGGATGGTGAGAGGTGAGTGCAGGTAGGGAATGGTGGGGAACTGAGGTCATATGTAAACCCATCAACAAGCTAGGAGGAGACCCATCTGGCCAGAGACCCCAGCCTGGATTCAGCAGCATGTATTTGATTTGTACATGACTGGACAGAAGAAACTCCCATCTCAGGACAAGGTGGTGGAGTGCAGACAATGACGAATGTAACACGAGGCATCTCTCCTATTCAGTTAAAACTACAAAACCAGGATGACTTCTGTGCCAACAGACTAAACTTCAAGTGATAGACAGAGCTGAGTGATCCCACAACTAATGGATCAGATTTAAGCTCTGCAGTGCTGCCACATCCAGTCATGAATGGTGCTAGACACTGGAGGAGGAGGTTCTACAGATATCCCCATCCTAAATGACTGGGGAGCCCAGCACATCAGTGCAAAAGATAAGGCAACAATCATCAGCCAGAAGTGCTGAGTGAATGACCCATCTCAGCCTCCTCCAGTGGCCCCCAGCATCACAGATACCAGTCTTTGGCCAATTTGTTCACTCCATGTAATATCAAGAAACAGGTGAAGGCTGGATATTGTAATGCCAACTTCAACACTGGCATCTACCTGATAATGTGGAAAATTGAACCTGAATTAGAGTTGTGGAATTTTGCAAAAGAGGACCTTTGGCTCAATGTGTCAACACTGGTCATCAAGAACGTACCCATGCAAGTACCATTTTCCAGTGCTTGGCCCTTATCCTGTATACAATGATGCTTCAAGTGCACATCTAAATACTTAACTGTTAAAATGGTTCCTATATCTACCACCTTTTCAGTCAGTAAGTTCCAGAAATGCATCACCTTGTGAGTGAACTTTTTTTTTCCTTAAATCCCCTCTAAACCTTTTGCCTGTTACCTTGAATCTATGTTTCCTGGTAAATTACCTCACTATTAAGGGGAATAGTTTCTTCCTAACTACCCTGTCTCTACCCCTATTAATTTTGTGCACCTCAGTCAGGTCCCCCCTCAGCCTTCACTGTTGTCAGGAAAACAATCCCATTCTATCTAGACACCCTTCATAACTGAAACACTCCAGCCCATACAACATCCTGTTGAACCTCCTCTGCACTCCCTCCAGTCCAATCACATCCTTTCTACAGTGTAGTTGCGACCAGAACTATACACAGTGCTCCTTAGTGACCTAACCAACGTTATATACAGTTCCATCATAAGCTCTCTGCTCTGTATTCAATGCCTTGCCTAATAAAGGGAAATATCTCAAAACCCTTCCTAGCTACCTTATCTACCTGTCCTGCTGCCTTCAAGGATCTAAGGTCAAGAACACCAAGGTCCCTCTGATCCTTTGTACTTCCTCAGGTCCTACTACTCATCGTATACTTCCGTGCTTATACATTGCACTAAACTGCGACACCACACACTTTTCTGGATTACGTTCCATCTTCCATTATTTAGCTCATTTGCCCAGGTGTCTATGTTGTCCTGTACTCTAAGGCTTTCCTCCTTGTTATTTACCACATCACAAATTCTCATGTAATCTGCAAACTTACTGATCATACCTCCTACATTCATGTATAAGTCATTAATGTGTACACAAATAGTGAGGGACACTGTACTGAACTCTGTAGTACAGTACTGGACACTGGCTTCTCGTCACCAAAACATCTTTCATCTATCATACCCTGCTTCCTGCTATTGAGCCAATTTTGGTTACAATTTACCAACTTGCCCTGGATCCCATGGGATCTTACCTTTTTGACTTGTGTCCAATGCAAAACCTTGTGAAATGTCTTTCTGAATTTCATGTAGACTACATGAACTTCACTTCCCTTGGCTACTGACCGAGTCACCTCCTCAAAATATTCAATCAAACCAGTCAGAGATGTTTTCACCCTTGCAAAGCCACAATGACTGTCCTTGATTAATCCTTGCCTCTCCAAGTAGAGATTAAATCCATCCCTTGGAATTTTTTCCAAGAGTTTTTCATACCACAGATGTTCGACTCAGAGGCCTGCTGTTTCCTGGTTTATCTTTATGACCCTTCTTGAACAGAGGTCCATATTAGCTGTCCTCTAGTCCTCTGGTGACTCTCCTGTATCCGGAGAGGATTTGGAAATTACTGTTAGGGCCACTATAATCTCTTCACTTGCCTCAGACAGCAGTCAGGCATAGACGTCATCTGGGCCTGGAAACCTATCACATTTTAAGATATTCAAGCTGCTAATACTGCTTCTTTCCGAATGCTAATTTGTTCAAAAATATCCAAAAATGTCCCCATCCTTGATTTATTTTCCTACACCTTCCTTCTTTGTTGTAAATACAGAGCTCTCATTTAAAACCTCAGCCAAGTCTTCAAGCTCCCATACAGATTGACACTTCAACCCACATGGGCTCAACTCCTTCCCTGGTTATACTCATGCCCTAATATGCTAATAAAATGCCTTTGAGGTCTCCTTCGTACTACCTGGCAGTATCTTTTCATGCCCCCTGTTTACTTTCTTGATTCTTTTTATAAATCACTCCCTGCAGTTTTAATGCTATTCCAAGGTATCTGCTATTTTGAGCCTTTCATATCGACTCGAAACCCGCCTTCTCTTCTTAATCCAGTCCTGTTCATTCTTCAATATCCAGAATTCCTGGAAATTTTGGTCCCTGACCAACAGAAACATGTTGGCTCTGCACTTTCACTGCTCTGATCCACTTTGGCCAGATCCTGTCTTAACATATTAAATCTCCACATAACTCCCAACCTCACTGATGCGCTGCTGTACCTCCATCCATTGCTCAAGCTCTGAAATCCAGTGTGTTTTTTCCAGAGCTTCGAACAATGAGAAGTAATCTCATTGAACCCTGCAAATTACATAAAGGGCTAGACAGGATAGATGAAGGCAAGATGTTTTGCCAGGTTGGGGAATCTAGAACCAGGGCACAATTTAAAAAGAAGTTTGCTATTTAGGACTGAGGTGAGGAGATTTGTTTTATTCAAAGGGTTATGAATCTTTGGAATTCTCTGCCACAGAGGGCTGTTCAAGTTCAATATTTGAGTATGTTTAAGGTGGAAATTGATAGATTTTTCAATATCAGTGGTTTACAGGGTCATGAAGCTGGTGTGGGAAAAAGACGTATTGAATGCTCAATCACACAATCATCCATAATCAAAGGATATGGGGAAATTTGTGGGAGGAGGGTACTGAGTTAGATGATGAGCCTCGATTACATTGAATAGCAGAGCAGGATCAAAGGGACGAATGGCCAATTCCTGCTCCTATCTTCTACAATGCTATGTTCGATGACAGAGCAGAATTGATGGGCTGAATAGTCTACTCATATTTCTATGTTCCTAGAATGAATTGGACTAACCTTATCAGTATACTGTCTACAAAAGCAGTTCAAATTTTCAGAAACCTGTAGTGAGTAACTCACCTCCTGACTCTCTAAAGCCTGTCCACCATCTACAAGGCACAAGTCAGGAGTGTGACGGAACACACCCCACTTGCCTGGATGCATGCAGCTCCAACGACACTCAAGAACCTCAAAACCATCCAGGACAAAGCAACCTACTTGAGTGCCATCACATCCGCAAGCATCCATTCCCTCCATTACCAACACTCAGTAATAGCAGTGTATATTATCTACAAGATGTACTGCAGAAATTCACTAAAGCTCCTTAGACAGCATCTTTTTAGAACCGTGACCACTTCTATCAAGAAGGACAAAGCTGACAAATGTGTGAGAGCACCACCATCTGCAAGTTCCTCTCCCAGCCAGTCACCATCCTGACTTGGAAATATATTGCCGTTTCTTCAGCGTCGTTAGGTCAAAATCCTGGAACTCCTTCCCTAAGGGTATTGTGGGTCAACCTACAGGACATGGACTGCAGTGGTTTAAGAGGACATGATAGAGTCTCAATTTTCAAAGCCATTGCAAAGCAATGTTAATTTTGTAGATAAGTTTTTGGAAGCATTGTGGAATTTTAAATGCAATTTTGAGCTTAAAGTAGTATTATAAAAATGTAATTAATTTATACCTTTAAAGAAAACTCACTCTTCATTTTTTTGGTCCTATACTAGTTCATCTATCTCTGTCTCATTTGTAACAGTGTCTCATTTCCTGACCTCTAACATCCACATGATAATAGTTTTCCTTTATAGATTGTTTTAAACTAACGTGTTTGGGTTCGTCATGATACACAGCTGCAGCAGTTCGGACTTGAACTGAGGATTTCTGTCCAAGAGGTAGTGACACTACCACTGTTCAACAAGAGCCATATACTGCACCACAAGATCTTTTGGATTCTCATTGCAGTCAGTTCCGGGAAAATTACACCTAATAATCGCTAAGTGCTTGAGTAGGTTTTAGCTTTAACATCTCCAGGCATATTTAAATTCTGACAATTAGCAGTTGGCACCAAAATTGTCTCCTAAATCCAGACTATCAAACAGCTGAGTCACATTTTTAATATACGCATTTAGTGCTGGATTTCAGCCTTTGGCCAAAATAACCCCATGGGTGGCATTGATTCAAATGGAGCAGCTATCTCTCAAGCAACACCTAAAACAAATTAGCTGATTTAATTTCTCTTCTTTTTTCTTTTATTTCCTTTTCTTCTAACCGATTACTTATTTAATTAGCATCAAGCACATTGGCTGCTGCATTTACCCATATGACATTGAACTCATTCATAACTAGAATTCTTTGGTAATGAAGCCCTTTGGGACATGGTGGTGAATGGAAAAGTGTTTGAGAAACCTGACCCATCTCTTTCTCTTCTCTTTCTTGTTTTAAAAGTTTGCATCGATTCACTAATTTGCAAAGAACAGTTATTGGAACCAAAATGAATTTAAATAACATTTTCTGAAGAAGCGTCTAGACCCTAAACATCAGCTTTCCTGCTCCTCTGATGCTGCTTGGCCTGCTGTGTTTATCCAGCTCTAAACCTTGTTATCTCAGATTCTCCAGCATCTGCAGTTCCTACTATCTCTCAAATAACTATCTGTTCAGTTCAATATGTTGTCAAATACACATATATTTGGACAAATCTCAAAGCTTATTTGCACTTGTGTTAAATAACCTGCTCTTCCTTCAAGCAAACTCTGTCATCCAAGCAACTGATAGTTGCAGCAATTCATTGCATTAGACCAGGAGTTGATCTCACCGAGTGAGGCTAATTTTAAATCCCTTACCCACCATGTCAAAAAAGAAGCAAACTTCAAGCTAAGACTTCAACAAAAAGGTGTTTGATGTTTCAGTATAATCGTCAGCCTGGGCACCATGACTGTGGTTCCCTGATTATCATTGGCAGTTAAAAAGACTCCCACTGGCAATAAACTCCAGATTATTACCCCTAGAGATAACTAGTCCTTTTCAGAACTGCAAGTCTATAGGATTCCCTCTGGTGCTTTGGTTCCAGAGCTGAAAGGAAGACATTAAACCCTATATTTAAAAAAGTGCTGGAAAAACTCAGTAAGTCTGGCAGCATTTGTGGACAGAGAAACAGAGTTAATGTTTCAAGTCCAATATGTCTCTTTTTTTCCAAAGATGGTGCCTGACTTTCTGTTTTTATTTTCTGCTTTTTTTTAATGTCAAAACTCCAGAATTCACACTATTTTGTCTTTGTTAAACCCTGTTATTCTTTGCTTTGAACTCAAAAGAAAAAAAGACTTGCATCCCTGTAACATCTTTTGCGTCTTCCTAATGACCCTAAGCACGTTACAACAGATGAAGTGTTATGTAGGCTAAATGGTGGCCATTGAGTACAGAGCAAGATCCCATTAGCATCAGAGAGTCCTGAAATATTTATTAAAGGAAGCCAATTTAAGATGATAGAGAACTGTTAATGTTTCTTGGAACAAAACTAAATAACAATGTTTTCACCTTTTAATGCACAGTTAGCATGTGTCCCAATTCTCAGAGTGATCACAACAGAAGCCCTCAGGAACTGAAGTTCCTCCATTTACCTCAATCATGAGATTTCACTGTTCACTTCTCCACTCCCCTTGATGTATTTTCACAGAAATGGTTGGAAAATGTGATCTTTAGCACAGTAAACTTTTTATTTGGGATCAGTTGACAATCTTTTCGACATTGCTCGAGAACTATTTAGAAAAAATGCCAAATGGACAGATTGCCCATCACTGGAGATAGTATTCTGTTTCTCAAAATATGTCCCATCAGACTTTCTTCATGACTCTAGCAATAATGTTAAGTACTGAATATTCTCATTCTTTCGGTTCCATAAGCAGAACAAGATGCAGCCAAACTATTCTATCTGGAATTGAAAAATTAGTTTTGGATTGCTTTGGTGCATTTAATCTTATTGTAACCTTTCTTCTGAAGAGAGTAGCTGAAAGATTCAATTCAATTAATCATTTACTGGTAAATTCAAGACATTTCTTATTGGAGATTTAGAGATAGAAACCTACTATAACATACACATCACTGCGTCCGATGATCTTTTCACTGATTGATAGAAATGCGCAACTTGTCAAAACTGATAAATTTAAAGCTGTTAAAGAAAGGAGACTGGATACGGATATTTTCAGCATAAAATGAAAATTAACAGTAAATTCAGGAAACTTGAGAAGAAACACAACCGTGGAAATGAAATGTCAGAAAACGTGAAATATTTTGGTTATAGAGTCTTCATCAGAACAGGCTGGTCTTTCTCTGACGTCACATTGTATTTAATCATTATAGTATAGTAAATTAAAAAGGCAGTTTAATAAATATGTCCAGAATGAAGAATTTGAAAAAAAATGAAAAGCATGCATTTTGGAATATTGGGCTGAATTTTACAGCTTTTTTTGATTAAGTCCAAGTTTTTTTGGAAGATTTCTCACTGTGAAGCCTAACATTTTCTCTCACTGTTTCTTACCAGACTGACCCCGTCCCTCACGTTCAAATCCACTGTAGTTTACCACATAGCGTAATCAGAAAAATTTACCACTCGGTGGATATCCTGAAATTCACCAGTATTCCTCGTGCCAGTGCCACCTTTAAAATCCTATTGTGCAACCAAACAATAACTGTCTGTCCAGAACCAACACACTTTCCTGGAATTTTCCTTAGACATGCAGTGGGAAATCGCCACCCGCTCGGCAGGCAGGGTCCTGCATGTCCTTTTGGATGGGGGTGGTAGAGAGGTGGGATGTCCCCCTCCCCCAGGATTATTGAGGAGACCCCAACACCAGATCCTTTATTCATTCACAGGATAAGGGCATCGCTGGCTAGGCTGCATTTATTGCCCATCCCTAACTGCCCAGACGGCAGTTAAGAGTCAACCACATTGCTGTGGGTCTGGAGTCACATGTAGGCCAGACCAGGTAAGGATGACTGTTTCCTTCCCTAAAGGACATTAGTGAACCAGATTAGTTTTTCCAACAATTGACAATGGATTTATGGTCACCATTAGACTTTTAATTCCAGATTTTTTTTATTGAATTCAAATCCATCATCTGCTGTGGTGGGATTCGAACCTGGGTCCCCAGAATGTTGCCTGGGTCCCTGAATTAACAGTCCAGAGGTAATACCACTCAGCCATCGCCTCCCCCAGATCCTGCCCACTTTGGTCAGAGGTTACCCCCTTGAGTCAGTGCAGTCTGAGTCTGGAGGGACACCCAGCACTGTAGGAAGATGGTTAATGACCTCCTCCACTACCCTCTCTTGGTTGGCACATGTGGTATGATAGGAAGTGAAAATTACTAAGGTGATTGGGCTGTTGACAAGGTTTTTACCAAAAATAAGGCCCCTTGACCGACAACACACTGCTGCCTAGTGAGAAACTCACTGTGCCACTTATGAAAAACATGAATAATGGGGAGTGAAGTGCTCTCAATGTCAAGATGGGCCGAATTGGATTTTTCATCCAGTTCTGCCATACATCTCACCATAATCAACATCGTTCAGACCCTGAGAAGATTCTACCCTCTATTTCCTTTTGCTCAATGGATTATGTGAATTCAGTTTTGTCTGACACTTAATTAACCTAAGTTAAGATTAATTTGGTGAGTAGGAGATACCTGGGTTAGGCACAGATTATCTTTACAGCATTGAACTGGATTTTTTTGATTAAACAGATTCCTCAGGAACTCGATGATTTCAGCTGCTGGATGACATTCAAGTCATCACTCTCTTCTCCTCATCACACTAGAAACCACACTGTCATTTCTGGGTGAGTGGAAAATGCCAGCTTTTAAAGATGGTGCAAATCTCTCCAGCAGTCACATTCCCAGCTTTCTTTCTAAGATTCTTCAATCATGAGGCATCAGCAAGTTGTTCAGAGGAGCAAATCCACCAGTTATCATTAGCCTGACATCTCATAGTGTCCAGTTCCTCTTTGGGAAAAGTTAAACTTACATTCCTGTCTAACATAACACAAGGGGGAGCACTTCCTGTACCTGTGGAAATGAGGAGATTGCTGAAGTGAGTTGGTGCAATTAGGAGTTTACTGTTAGTGGAATAACCTGGATGTGTTTCCCAAGTAACTAAGGGTTCTTTAAATATGTACATATATCTTCAATGGTCAAAAATTCTTTTATTTTGTTGAAAAGATATTTAAACGGGCAACAACACACTGCAGCAACACAGATCTATGCCAAGAGGAAGAAGAATACCTCTTCCAGGTTTTCAAGGATAATGGATATCCAAAAAACTGGGTCAGATGACGCCTACATGAACAACGTCAGGAAGATACTATACGCCCCAACACACTCATCACACTACCTTACATTAGGAACACATCGGAACTAACCACAAGACTCCTACAACGGCTGGGCATCAGAGTGGCACAGAAGCCCACATCAACCCTACGACAACTGCTCACCCGAACTAAAGACCCACTCCCCGCCATGGACAGGACCAATGTCATCTACAAAATCCCCTGTAGAGTCTGCGAGAAACGCTACATCTGACAAACAGGAAGGAAACTAACAACAAGGGTACACGAACATCACCTGGCTACAAAAAGACACGACCAATACTCATTCATCTCAATCCACATGGATAAGGAGAACCATCACTTCGACTGGGACAGCACCAAAATCCTGGGACAAGCAAAGCAGAGACAGGCACAGGAATTCCTAGAAGCCTGGCACATAGAACATAAAATAGAACATAGAACATAGAACAATACAGCGCAGGACAGGCCCTTCGGCCCTCGATGTTGCGCCGACCTGTGAACTAATCTAAGCCCATCCCCCTACACTATAGAACACTCCATGAAGAAAGCCATTAATAAACACATGGAACTCAACCCCATATACACTCCATTACTAAGGAAACCCGGAAGTGAGGCAATCCAGCTCAACTGATCCCATGGTTTAAAAACCAGGCGGGAAAACACACCGACGCTTCATCGGAGGCTGCACTGAGGATGTTACTCAGCACGGTAATGAAACGTCTGCAGAACAACAAACCAGCTCGGCGAGCCAACCAACCTCAAGAAAAGATCTTCATTTTAGATCTTAACTTTTGAAAACGAGTTTTTAAAGGTAAAAGTTTAAAAATTATTAAATAAAGGATCATTGTTTTTCGAACAGTTATTCCACATGCGAATACAAGATGCCTGGGTATCTAGTATATATATCTTTTCCCCACAATCTTTAAAACCTTAAGGGAAATTTTAAAAATCTTAAACTATTTAAGAGACAAGACATCACTCAATGTGACCCTTGAAACTATGGCTTTAATCTTGTTCTCCTCCCCCCAACTCCTTTGCTCTGAAGAAAACAGCCCCAGTCTGTCCAATCTCTCTTTATAAATGAAACTCTCCAACCCAGGCAATGTTGTGGTAAATCTCCCTCTACACCCTCTACAGTGCTATCTCATCTCTGTTATAATGTGGATTCCAGAATTGCACCCAATGCTCCAGTTGTGGCCTAACCACGTTTTTATACAGTGCATGTATCACCTCCCTGCTCTAAACTCTTATGCCTCAGCTTGTAAAAGCAAGTATCCAATATGTCTCCTTTACTTTTTACACCTGTCCTGATACCTCAAGGAACCATGTATAGGTCAGTATTTCCCAGGGCCCTACATTCATTGTATTCTGTTGCCTGTTTGTCTTGGCCAAATGCACCACCTCACTCTGATCTGAAGTGAATTCCATTTGCCCCTGATCAGTCCTTCTGACCAGCCCACCTATATCTTTTTGTAGTCTAAGGCTATCCTCCTCACCATGTACCACCTTACCAACTTTTGTATCATTTGCAAACATGTTGTTCAACCCTTCTGCATTCAAGTATAAATTATCTCTGTAAACCACAAGGCCTAATACAGCATTGAGACTTCACTGGACACAGACTTCCAGTCAGAAAAACACCTCCCAGCCAGTGCCTTCTACTTGCTGCCATTCAGCTAATTGTGGATCCGATTTGCCAAATTTCCTTAGATCCAATAGACTCTTACCTTTGCTATCAGCCTCCCATGCGAGATCTTATTAAAAGCCTTGCTGAAATCCAAGTAGACTACATTAAAAGCATTGCCCTCATCTACACACCTGTGCATGTCTTCAAAAAATTCAGGCAAGTTGGTCAGACATGACTTCCCATTAACAAAACTATGCTGACTGTCCTATTGCAGGTTAATTCTGTCCCTTAGAGTTTCTTCCAATAGTTTTCCCACCACTGACACTAGACCGACTGCTCTGTAGTTTCTTAGTTTGTCCCTTGCTCTCTTCTTGAATAAAGTTCCCACAATGGCTGCCCCGAGTCCTCTGGCATCTCTCTTATGACCAGAGAGCAATTAAATTTTTTTGCAATTATCATTCCTCCCTTGGCTCACAAAACAGTCTGGAATATGGTTCCTCCTGGAGATTTATCTAGTTTTAAGCCTGCCAGACCACTCAGAGGCTCCTGACTGTCTATACTAATTTCTTTAACTGTATCACAGACTTTCTCCCTGATTTTTATACCCATAATGTCCCTCAGTCAGGAATGTGAGATCATATCCAGAGTGAGACACAACTGGAGTAAATATATAGAGATAACAAGGTGTAAAGCTGGATGAACACAGCAGGCCAAGCAGCATCAGAAGAGCAGGAAAGCTGACGTTTCGGGCCTAGACCCTCCTTCAGAAGAAGGGTCTAGGCCTGAAACGTCAGCCTTCCTGCTCCTCTGATG
>JAHRHZ010000004.1:488973-505375 GCA_024137785.1 Ginglymostoma cirratum
ACTTCTTTGCCCACTCTCCTAACCTGTCCAAATCCTTCTGCAGCCTCCCCGCCTCCTCTATACTACCTGTCCTTCCACATATCTTTCCCTCTTATATATTCTATAATTGTTTCAGGTTTCTGTAATTTTGAGCACTTGGATTTCTGCCATAAGCTTCTTTTTTTCTCTTTATCCAATGCTGTATGCTCCTCTATATCTAGGGTTCACAGGATTTGATGGCTCCACTCTATTTCTTTATTGGAACATGTTGACGCTGTTCTCTCCATATTTCCTTCTTGAATATGTCCCAATGTTCAGTCATAATTCCCTGAAAGGTTAACTACCCTCACGGATTAAGACAAGAAGTACCATAATCATTTCCCATTGAATATTACCCTTTTACCACGGTAAAGATGGTACAAAGATGCAGAAAAATTTCAAAAAGATCCTGATAGTTTATGATCATTTCAGCACATGTATACTGTGGTGGGAGCACAATGAAATGGCTAAGGATGTGATTAGACCAGTAACACTTCAGAAATGGACTGTTACAGGGGAGAGGGTGGATGTAAAACCTCCACTAATTATCTATAGACTCGTTACCGTGAGAATGGGGGTGGAACTCCTGACATCAGGGTTGCAACTATGGGCTTTATAAGATTATTATAACTTGCAAATGTAGCTTTAGAGTTAAGCTAAATGTGGTCTGTTGTCTAGTCCACTTATCAGTTAGCCTGGATACTTCAATTCTTCGAGATCAAAGGAGGAATTAGATTGTTTTACTGAGAGAAAGCTGCAAGATATTTATGTTTCAAAATAAAGGCAATAGTATTTAAATTCAGAGATAACAAGGTGTCGAGCTGGATGAACACAGCAGGCCAAGCAGCATCAGAGGAGCAGGAAGGCTGATGTTTCGGGCCTAGACCCTTCTTCACCTCTGAGACTCTGAGTCTCCTCAAATCCCAGAAAGGTGTTGAAGGTAATGGGTTGTAAATAGCTCTGATGCAAACTGTCCATTCACTTGCAAGGTGAAAGCAAGTAGGGGCCATGAATACCTAATTAGTATTTTACCTGGATACAAAATTAACATGTTTCACGTTATCATGGAAAGAGAGCAGAGGAAGCCAGGTTTGAGATCAGGTTCCAGACTGCCGCAGAAATCAGTGAATATCACAGACAGCAAAGATGGTCAGCAGAAAAGAAAGGCTGCTTGACTTTGAGAGCCATCGCAAATGACTGTGGGAGGGAGAGGGGAGAAATGTTCAAAGCTATCATGGATACTTTGTCAAGAGCAAATATGACTGCCTTGTTAAAGTGGACTTGAGTAGAATAAGGACATTATGATATCAGTATGTATTGAATATAAATATGTCATAACTTAGAAAGTAACACAGAAATATGATCAGGAAATTTTGACAGAAAATAAACTTGCCTCTTATGAATACTTTTTAATTTCTTTCTTTGGAGGGGTTAAGGTGTGATAAAAGGTGTATAATATACATTCACATTTATGATTTGATTTTAATATAGAGAGAGGTGAATTTTGATTAGTTCCATGAAGGTACTTTATCTCAAAAAGGTCAGAAAATCATTGAGAACAATGACCTAAATGCGAAACAAAAATCCAAGAAAGCTTGTGACTTCAGCACCTGAAGTATTAATGGATGAAATGTTGATACTGCTCGATTTATGACAGGCAGATGAATGAGCAGGGCCATTGGTCCAGTTTTGGTTTCAGAACAGCAGGCTTAAGACTTCAGTTTATGGGAAGTAGTCAATCAAGCAGAAGAGGTTTTGTCTCTGAAACATCCAGTTTGTCAGAGGGGAAATGAGTGTTACAGCTTTCTGAACCAAAAAGAGGTTTAGGGCATCAAAATTGAAAAAGACTCAGAAAGAAATCATAAATTTATCTCAGCAATCCATGGAAAAGATCTGGGAAGAGTCAGTGGAATAAGAAATTAAAGAGTTGAAACTGGAACAATATTCATCTGGGATTTGAGTAGCTGTAAGAGGCATTGTTGGGAAATAGCTCACAACTTTGCTTTCCAGTATATAATAAGATCTTTATAAACTACCATATATTATAAGATATATAGCTTTTGTGTTCTATGTTTTTCTTCCTTTATGCAATAAACTTGTTTTTTTTTTGCAGATCCTTGTGAAAATGTTTTGGTGATTGACTGCTGTGGAGCAAAAATTATATTTATGATCTATCAAGCCAGTTTTCCTTCTGGACATCTGACTTATCCAGCATTACCATCAACTGGGATTACATCATGGTCCCTACAGAAAAGATTATTTCTATTACAATTCCTAAAATTTTCATTTTCAAGTGTTTTTGCTCTTGGGCTGTATGCCTTACATGACATGTAACTTGTAAATATTACAATTATATTGAGATGCCTAGGAATGGAACATTATGTATGGAGGCAAGTTGAATTTTATTGTAAATTCAGTAATTTTCAAGTAGAAATGGTTTGTAAGTTTTACAAATTTTACGAATAAAGGACATTTTTTGGAAAAAGAATTTCAGGGAGGTGGCAGGTATGCATTTTCTATTTAGCAATGTGGAGAGGCTGGGAGTGAGCCAATAGGAAAAAACTATTTAACTTCTGGCCAGTTACAAAAGAATTCATGTAGACCTTAGTTAAGTAAAATCAAAGAACAAAAACAAATTCTTGAAACTGAATTTGATAACCACAGTAACAGGCCCGGTAAGAAGATAAGGTCAAAATCATGAGTGGGCTCGATAGAGTGGACAAGGATAAACTGTCTGCATTCATAAAATGATCAAGAATGAGAAGGCACAGATTCAAAATGCAAGAGGAGTGAGGGTGATGTGAGAAAGAAAAAATTGTAAGTGTGGCAGAGACCGGTTCAACCGAGCCATTCAAACAGATATTTTTTGATTATTTGGATAGAAATAACGTGCAAGGGTATTGGAATAAAGCAGGGAATTGGCAGTGGGTAATGATGCTGCTCATTTGAAGAGCAGATGCAAATATGATAAGCTGAGTGGCCTCCATCTGCACTGTAACACCTGTGTAATTCTGTGAAGGACAAGAGATACTCCTCTGTGGTGCTGGATTTTTATTTCTTAGAATATATTTTGATCAGTTAAATTTCTCTCTCCACAGATTATAATCAATTAGTGTATTGTATATAAATGAAATGATCTCTGAAAGACAGTGCCTTTCAGAATATCTTGAAGGCTTATTTTTAAGTGGAACTGTAGTTTATGTGCAGATAAAGCTAAATAATAGTGTGACCTCATTAAGGCTAGGTTCCAACAGAGCAGTTATTAAATGAAATGCAGAGAGGATTTGCGAGGTCGTTCTGTAAACACACTGCGGAACAACTCTTCAATCCAGTTCCTGAGGCCAGTTAAAGAGGCTTAGTGGCCTCTAGTGGCAGAACAGGGCAGATTTAGCTCTTAATAGGGAATAGAGGCATTGGACAGACCCATCTCCAAAATTAATGGATCTATATTAAAATAAACATGGTTACTAAAATATCCCACAATTAAAGCTGGACGAGAAGAATCTTATGTTCTGAAAAAGAGTCAATGGACCCAAACTGTTAACTCTCTCCACAGACACTATTAGACTTACTGAGTTTCTCCAACAATTTATCAGATTTCTAGCGTCCACTGTTCTTTGTTTTATTTACGAAGAATCTTTCATCGTTTTCATCCAGTAACTGTGGGGACAGAGTGTGAATGTAGGTTGAAATCACCCAATCCCATTTCACAAACACATCTAATCAGGCGAGGCAGACTTTACCCAAAGCCAGTGGGACTTGCTTTCATAATATAATAAGACATGAAAGAAACAAGAATGAGTGGGCAGAGATTTAAAATGACAAGCGAATGAAGCAAGGGTGATATGAGAAAAAATTACTCTCACAGTGAGTGGTTAGAGTCTGGAATGCACTGCCTGGAAATGTGGTGGAGATAGGTGCAATTGAGGCATTTAAGAGGCCATTGGGTCGTAATGGTGTGCAGGGACGTAGCGGAAAAGCAGGAGATTGACACTTGGTAATAGAGCCAGAGTAGGCAGGATGGGCCAAATGGCACCCCGCCCCGTGCCATAACTATTCTGTGATTCTACATAATGAGCTGTTTGTTGCAGCCTGTATATGCTCAATGAGCACAATTTAAATCTCAGGAAACAGAAAGTAATTGCTGATTTTTCCTTAAGTGTGGCTGAACTGAATATTTCATTGAAATACCAAAATTACTGGAGTAACTCAGCAGATCTGGCAGCATCTGTGTAGGGAGAAACAGAGTTAACATTCAAGTCAATGGCCTTTCAACAGAAGTGGGAAAGTGTGAGATTTATCAATCATTAAGTAAACATTACACAAAGCCAGGGAATGAGTAGAGGGGCTGGTAGAAAGGGGGCAATTATGAAATGGAACTTTTGATATTGGTTGTAAGATAGGAAAGATTAAATGACAAAAAGAAAATGACACTAAATCTATTCTATGAATGAGATATAAATAAATATTTTTAAATAAATATGGTGGGGGTGGAATGGCCTCTTCTGCCCTGCTCTTTGTGAAAATGACCATGGGATCTTCAACTGGAGCTGTTAAAGGGCCCAGAGAGAAAGGTGGCTGCAGAGGAAAGGCAAATTTTCAAAATGTTTTTGGAAAAGAGGTTAATTTTCTCTTGTTTGCCTTGTCATGTCCTTGGCTTTGTTACATTGAGATTCATCAAGTGTTAGTGTGAATGTGCAGTGCAAGGGTCAGAAACATCAGGAATGGTCAGATTATTGTATCAGAGGAGACCCACATCGTGGAAGTGCAGGTACTCTCTGTCTCCACCATCTTCATCTTCATCTTCAGTACCTTGAATTCCTGAGTCTAATGGGATCTTTCAAGCCTGGTGCAATAGTGATACTGGAGTGAAATCAAACAACGATGAGTCAGAATACAGAAGGGAGATAGAGTGCTTGGTGTCGTGGTGCAATAATAACAATGTCTCAATATCAGCAAAACAAAAGACCTGATCGTTGACTTCAGGAAGAAAGGAGGAGGACATACCCCTATCTACATCAATGGAGCTGAGGTGGAGAGGGTCGAGAGCATCAAGTTCCTAGTTTTGACATAAACCAATGGTTTGTCTGGGTTCTCCCACATAGATGCAACGGTCAAAAAGGCACAACAACATCTCTTGCTCTTCAGGAGGCTTAGGAAATTCGGCATGTCCGTAAGGACCCTCACCAACTCTTACAAAAGCATCATAGAAAGCATTCTGTCCGGGTGCATAACGGTCTGGTACAGCAACTGCTCAGCCCAGGACCATAAGAATCTACAGAAAATTGTGTGCACAGCCCAGATCATCACGGAAACTAGCCTCCCATCCGTGGACTCTATTTACATTTATCGTTGCCGTGGAAAGGCAGTCAACATCATCACAGACCACTCCCACCCCAGTAATGCTCTCTTCCAACCTCTTCCATCAGGCAGAAGATACAGAAACTTCAACACACGCACCAACAGGTTCAAGAGCAGCTTCTTCCCTGCTGTTATTAGCTGCTGAATGGACCTCTCTAACCTCAAATCTAATGTTGATCTTGCTTTTGTGCACCTCCCAGGCAGCAATAACCTTGTATGCCTTGCTCTGTCTAAATACCCTATGATCTGTATGTCCTTGTTTGCTATGATCTGCCTGTACAGCTCACAGAACAAAACTTTTCACTGTACTTAGGTATGTGTGACAATAACAAATAAAATCAAATACATTCACACATGTTTCCCTCATTTATACTAAATTTCACATTTCCACCCATGCTACAATATCCTGTATCTTCTGTCTGGTTGTTGGTGGTGTAGTGATTGTAACGAGGTCAGCCAGGTGGATCTCTTAGAATATGAGTTCCCTGATTGGGGCTGTTAATCTGGTCCTATCAGGGTGCCCTGGCTGACATATATAAACAGGAGTGTCAGACATCCTGTTCACTCCAGGAACTGGCTCTGAGGGAGCTGGATCGGTGTCAAGGACTCTCCACATGTAAATAAAGCGTGACTTAGTGACGGGATATCAGCCTCTGTGAAGTTATTTCAGGTGGCTCAATGGTTAGCATTCTCATCTCTAAGTCTGAAGTTGGTGGGATTAGGTTGTACTCCACGAGTTGAGCATGAATGTTGAGGGTAAGAATCCAGGGCAGCAATCTTTCAAAATGGTCCCGCCAGAGATTTTACCCTCTGTGGAAGGGAAATGTAACTGAAGGCCCTGTCTGTCCTCTCAGGGGAATTTTAAAGATCCCATGGTCATTTGTATAAAGAGCAAGGCAGAAGGGGCAATACACCCCAATATTTATTTATCATTCATAGCGTAGGTTCTCTGGTCATGTGTCACATTGCAGTTTGTGGGAGCTTGCTGTGCATAAATTGGCGAGCACGTTTCCCACACTAACCTGCAGACTGCATTTCAAAAGTGTGTCATTGGCTGTAAAGTGCTGTGTGTTGTTTGTTGATTGCGAAAGACCCTATATAAATGCAATATTTCCATTTTACCTCCAGCCAGGGAGAATGGGGAAAAGTGGAAGAGGAGAGGGTGGAAAAATGAGACTGAGGGGAGGCATCTTTCAAGCTTTACATGCCCTGAATCACTAGAAAAGCTCATGAACAGAGGTGGGGAGTGCAGACTCCAGGTCAGGGCATTTCCCAATTTGTCAGGAAGTTATTCAGAAAGTTTGGTTTAATGGCTCTAAAGTAATTTGAATACAGCCTAAACAAGCATTCTGCATGTCAGAGATAGTAGGAACTGCAGATGCTGGAGAATCTGAGCTAACAAGGTGTAGAGCAGGATGAACACAACAGGTCAAGCAGCATCATAGGAGCAGGAAAGCTGGTGTTTCGGGCCTGGACCCTTCTGAAGCTGCTTGGCCTGCTGTATTCATCCAGCTCTACACCTTCTGCATGTCAGGCTGGACCGGAATGGTAACAATGCAAGTGCTTTACATAAATGAACATATTTTGAACAGAATTGTCAACTGATATTTCCTGCTGCGTGTTCCTGGATCTTCCGGACTTTGGTTTTATTACAAATGTGAACCCTTCATAAATAAACCATTACTGTGACCGTTCTAATCACATCCTGCTTTGTGTTGCAGTCACCTTATGGTGGGTTTATACTTGCAGGGACGAGTTCTGTGCTTCCTTCTGCTTTTGACGTTTCACAATAACGGAGCAATACAGCAAGACACTTGATCTTTGGCTGAATGTTAACTGACACTGTTTTCTGGCTTTCCCAACAATGTAAATGCTTCATACAGCAACGTGCACGCTACACTGGCTGCCTTGAGAAATGGCAACACAGAGTCGAGAGAGAGAGAGTGTGTTTACATAATGCCGCAGTGTCCAGGCACCTCATCCACCTTCATGCTGCTGCTGTCAAAACTGGGAGGTGACTGCGTCTTAGCTTAATATAACAGCAGGTTTCCACAAAAATCTCTCTGTCAGCTTTTTGTTTGCTGCAGCCAGCCGGTGGATAGGTTTGTTGGATTCCACTTGTATCTCATGTGGAAATATATCCGCTCATGTCCAAGGTGTTGGCTGACTCTGCAAATACGTGTATGGGAGTATCGCCCAACCATGATCCATCCTGAGATCGATAACCCCAAGTTCTACAGCTCTTTTAGATTCCTGTAAGCACTTTAAGGTCAATGAGGTCCCCTTGCAATGTTTAATGTGCAGTAGCCTAGGGGTATTATTACTGCATTGTTAACCCAGAGACCAAGATAATATTCTGGGTTTGAATCCCACCATGGCAGATGGTGGCATTTGTATTCAAATAAACAACTGGAATTAAGAATCTAGTGATGATCCTGAATCTGTTGTTGGTTGTCAGAAAAATGATTCACTAATGTCCTTTAGGGAAGGAAACTTACTTGGTCTGGCCTACAGGTGATTCCAGACCCATTCTAATGTAGTTGACTCTTAAGTGCCCTCTGGGCAATTAGGGATGGGCAATGAATGCTGCCTACTCAGCGATGCCCTCATCCCATGAATGATTAAAGAAAAATAATTCTTCAGCCAACTTCCACACAGTAAGATCCCATATATAGCACTGAGAAAAATGATTAGGAATATTTTTGTTTCCCTTCTTGTTACTGATTAGGTCATTAGGAGAGCACACCACGACTTCAAAATGTGCCACTGGAATATTTACTCGGGCTAAAAGTCTGGGACAGAGATTTCATATTTCTTTGAGAAGGGATTATCAGTTTGCCTGTGACTGCTCTGTGTAGATATATCCAGATTTTTGACATGGGCCTTAAAGACATTTTCTCAGGCTCCAACACAAGAACGTTCTTCTGAACCAATCGAACTGACGGTGAGAATCACATTGTGATATGATTGTCTGCAAGCATGCCAAACGTTATTGTTATCCAGGACAACAGTTCTCTCTGTCTCATCACCTGCAAAAGTAATCAATCTATCAAGGCCTGGGACAATAAATGAGCATATTCTGAATTAAGGATTATGGAGAATAAAACTGTGGCTAACTTTGTGCGGCATTTTATGAATCTCTGATACCCAGCACCCAACACTTCTTCATCGTGACAAATCCTCATTGCCTTGTTTTCTGTTTTGTTTCATTTGCAATTCTTTCATTTTGCTGACTGAATTCATTTGATCTAAAAAGTGAATAATTAGGAAAATTTTGCCACAACTCTCAAAACAACCTAGATACAAAGTAATAATGATACATAACAAATTATCTATTCAATGACACAAAAACAGAAAATCCCTGGAGAAACACAGTTGAGACAAAAAACAGAGTTAAAGTTTTGAGTCTAGTGACCCTTCTTCAGAACTCCTCATTCCCGATCCAACTCTATTTTAATTTAGTCCCCTCCCCTTCTCCCTACCACACCCTCACCTTTTGTCGTCTGTATTGTTCTTAATGGGCTTGACATGTAAATTAGTCAATCGTTCAACACAGGAAATTTATTGGTAGTGCCTAGTAAACGGCAAAATACAATAGAAGATTTGTGATGGGAAAACAACATGTTCAGTTATGTACAAAGGCACTCCTGGATATGAAAAAAGGAAGGGATAGAACAGGCCCAACAACAGGGTTCTTGTAGTGCAATGACCCTTTCTCTGGGCCTGGAGGCCTGGCTCAAGTCCCACTTGCTCCAAAGGTGTGTCATAACATTTCTGAACAGGTTGATTAGGAAAATATCTACCCTGAGAAACTCCTACACAGATTCCCATATCTAAAATGATTAACCTCCAACAGCCACCTCTTTGATGGTGAACATACTTTTAACAAAAGCCTGACGAGGGAGGGGCAGTTCAGAAATGGCCTCACGTTAGTGGAAGGCGCATCATCAGGAGAGCATATTGAAGATAGTCATCATTACTGCGGAGGTGATGGACTTGTGGTATTATCACTAGATTACTAATCCAGAAACTCAGCTCATGTTCTGAGGACCCAGGTTGGAATCCTGCCACGGCAGATGGTAGAATTTGTGTTCAATAAAAAAAGTCTACTGATGACCAGGGAACCATTGCCAATTGTTGGAAAAACTCTTCTGGCTCACTAATGTCCTTCAGGGAAGAAGATCTGCCATCCTCACCTGGTCTGGCCTACACGTGACTCCAGACCCACAGCAATGTGGTTGACTCTCAACTGCCCTCTGAAATGGCCTAGAAAACCACTCAGTTCGAGGGCAGCTAGCAATGGGCAATAATTGCTGACCCAGCCAGCAATACCCACATCCCACAGAAGAACAAAAACAAAACTCAATTGGATTTAGAATAATTATTTTAGGAAAGGGTAATTTCACAAAGATAAGTTACGATTTGTCCCAAGTGGACTAGGAGCTGCTAGTTGCAGATAAACTGTGTTCGACCAGTAGGAGGCATTCAAGGGAGAAATTGTGAAATTAGAGGGCACAATGTCTCCATGAAGCCAAAGGCTGAGGCTAAGCCAAGGGAACACTGGGTGTCAAGGGATGCCAAAGACTCAAAATGGCTGAGTTCCTGGAGGGCTATAAAATCTGCAGAGGAGACCTTAAAAAGGAAATTAGGAGAGCTAAGGGAATACATGAGATAGCATTAGCAGGTAGAATGGTGGAAAATCCAAAGTTTTTTATAAGTATGTAAACACTATGATTAACTAGGGAGAAATTAAAGTCCAATAGGTATAGACATCTGAGTGGTGAACTATGAAATAATAGAAAAAATTAACATAGTGAGGAAAGAGACATCAACGGGTCTAGCAGCCTTAAAAGTGATAATCCATTGGCCAAATTGACTATTGAGGGAGGTAAGGGAGGAGATTTTAGGGACCCTGGCAGTAATTTTCTAATCATTTCTGGCCACAGGTGGTGTACCAGACGACTGGAGAACTACTAATGTTATTCCATTATTAGAAAAGGGAGGAAGGGATAGACCAAGAAACGACAGGCCAGTAGGTCCAACTTCAGTGATGGGGAAGTCATTAGAAAGAGTTCTGAAGGAGAATAATTCTACACAGGGAGATATATTGATTACTCAGGGATAGTCACCATGGTCTTGTTAAGGGAAGGTTGTGTTTGTCAAATAGATTGAATATTTTGAGTTGGTAACAAGGTATGATGACGTGGTTAATGCATTTGATTTGGTTGACATGGACCTTAGCAAGGTTTTTGATAAAGTCCTTCATGGCAGACTGGTCAAGAAAGTAAGACCAAATGGGATCCAGGGCAAAGTGGCACATTAGATCCAAAATAACCAAGAAGCATAGATTTAACATAAGAAGTACTAAGTGTAGAGGAGAGTTGAGAAGAAATGTTTTCACTCAGAGTGTGGTGAATGTCTGAATCTCGCTGCCAGAAAGAGTAGTTGATCCAAAAGCTCTCATAACATTGAAGCAGTATTTAGATATTCACTTGCATTGCCATAACCTCCAGGGCTATGGGCCAAATATTAGGAAATGGGATTTGTACAGTCAGATCTTTACTGATTGGCACTATCATGTTGGGCCAAATGGCTTCCTTCTGTGCTGTAAATATCTCTAAGTTGTATAAAACTTTAGTTAGGACACATTTGGAGTATTATGTGCAGCTGTGGTTACCACACTAGAAGGTGCAAAAGAGGTTTACCAGGGTGTTGCCTGGATTGTTGTGTGTTGGCTATAAGGAGAGGTTGGACAAAGGTGGATTGTTTTCACCAGAGTCTAGGAGACTGAGATGACCTGACAGAAGGATGTAAAATTATGAAAGGCATGAATAGGGTGGATAGTCAGAGTCCTTTTCCCAAGGTGAAAATGTCAAAAACTAAGGTGCATAGGTTTAATGAGGGAAAATTTTAATGGAGATGCGCACGGAAAGTTTTTTACACAAAGGGTAGTAGGTGCCTGGAATGCACTGCTGGGGAGGTGGTAAAAGCAAATGCAATAGTAAACATTTAGGAGGCATTTAGAAAGAGGCATGGGCAGGCAGGGAATAGAAGGATACAGACCACATGCAGGCAGATGGGATTAGTTTAGAATGGCATCATGACCAGCACAGACATGATGGGCCAAATGGCTTGTTCCTGTGCTGTACTGTTGCATGTTCTATGAGTATGAGCACGTAGCTGCATTGCCTTCTGCAGTTGGAGAATGAGGTGTATTTTCTTGCTATGATGCTGCTTTGCAGATCAGAGTCAGTGAGACAAGGGGAGATTCCGGATGTCCCTGCCCTTGAAGTGTAGGATGGAATCATCAATCAGGTAGTGGCAGGCCACTGGCTGGGAAATGACTATTCATTGCACATCTGACTGCAGTTGCTGTGTGTTACCGGGCTGCATTCCAATTACGGAGAGCAGTCACACTGCACATGCAGCACAAAAGAAAATTGATTGAGGCTTTCAGAATAATGAAGGCGGTTGGCAGAGCAGAACTTTCACTCTGACAATATAAAGCCTAATTATTCTGCCTCACTCCTGGTGCCCTGGTGTTATTAGCTTGTTAAATACAACAATTACGTGACTTCATTTCATCTTCCTCTGTTCATATCATTCTACATTCACAAGGTTTCCCTCCGTAGATTGTGCTGACTGAAAGGTCTGAGTGTAATTTACCCCAGAGGACTCAAACTTACTCAGAGCCAGCAATAACCAGCTTTCCATTTCATTGACTAGCGAGTCTCAAACCTGCAACTTCAAATGGACGGGGACTTCCTACATCCTTGGAATAAACAAAGGCAATTTCTTCACTCTTTCTGCTCTTCCTGATCAGAGAAGGTATTAAAATTTTGAATGAATTTTGAGGCAAACTTCAGAACTAAAGGTATCATCTCAAACCCTTCTCCCTCAACAGGTTTTGGAATTTTTTTTCTATTCCACTAAGACTATGAATATGTTCTTCATTTCACCTAAGTTTTCCAATCCTGATTTCCTGACCTTTCACTGGAAAGCTCTACAGACTTTCTCAAACAGTTATCCAAATACCCCGAGCAGGATTTAGATTTCCTCATTCAGGAACAGATTACATCCTATCAGTTCATGTTCAGCACAGCACTGTCCAACGGTGCATTCAATCCCAACAGTTTCCACAAAACATCATTTCATTTCAGATTAGTGAAAGGCAGTTAGTTATTGTAGGAACATTACTTATCGTCACTTCTTTAAACAAAATCCTAATTCATTTGAGCTGCTTTGAGATTTTTACATTGATGTTACTGAGGTCTGGGCTCTATATCGCTGGTTGTAACTTTACTGTAAACTTGCCAGATCTGTGAAGGCCTGAATCCAGATCATCTTGGACACTAGCCTTTGAGAATTCAGTGGATTTACTTTATCCTTCTAGAGCACCCAATGCAAATTGACATTAATATTAAAGTGGCTCAGAAACACTCTGTCATACTGTCAGCAAAACTCCAGAAATCTCAATATTGTCTGCAGATTATTTGATATTGAGGGAACTGTACACTCCAAGTTAGGGTCAATGGATGGGAATTAAGAATAGAAATTGTGGCTGGGACACTGTTTGTTGAGGGTACACCAGTGTTGCAGTCTGGGTTATCTTACTATTTCTTGGCTACTTATTCCACTATCTTTCCCTGATTGTTTATTACACCCGGATCATGTTATTGAACAGCAAACGCACTCTGAGTGACTGCTCACAGGAGGTCCTCTCTCCTCATCCCATTCTAACGGAGAATGGATTAACACAACTTATGCAGGATAAAACCGTCATCAATACTGAGATAAGTTTGAGACGGAGTCAATATTGCAGGGATACGACTGGGGTGAACATAAAGAGGTGGTGGGGAAGTGATAGTTTTCACACAGTATTATTTTGAGATGGAATTCCTCAGCCCAAGTGAATATTGAGGCTGAAAGAATCACTACATTTCAATGGAAATCAGATAAACACTTTGTAGGAAGAAAACTGTTGAAAGTACACGAGGAAAGCAGGAAGGTTAAAGCAGAATGCAGTGTCCAGCAATAGAGCTGGAAAATGGATGATTTCTCCCGCACGGCTCAGCGGTTAGCACTGCTGCCTCACAGTGCCAGGAACCCAGGTTCAATCCCACCCTCGGGCGACTGTCTGTGAGGAGTTTGCACATTCTCCCTGTGTCTGCATGGCTTTCCTCCAGGGGCACCGGTTTCCTCCCACAGTCCAAATATGTGCAGGCTAGGTGGATTGGCTGCGCTAAATTGCCCATAGTGTCCAGGGATGTTTAGGTTAGGTAGGTTAGACACAGGAAATTAGGGGAATGGGTCTGGGTGGCATGCTGTTCGGAGAGGTGGTGTGGACTTGGGCCTAATGGCCTGTTTCCACACTGTAGGGATTCTATGATTCTAACAGTATTGTCTATTTGGAGAATCCATATTATTAAAATTAAGTTCTATAGTCAGCTGTTGCAAAATGATTTAGATTAACTTGACTGAATTTAATCATCTTGTTTGTAAAATGTTGGATTGCTATCTCAGTGCCTTTGACCCAATGAGAGAAATTAGGAAGACCTTGCTTGTTCATAAGATCCTTCAGTCGTCAGTATGACAAGAGGTTAAAGGAAGTACAGAACCCATATCTCCTGGAGTTTCCTTACCTCCAGGTGTAAACATTTCAATATTTTCTCCCATAGCTCCAAGACTTTCTAACTACAGTCAAAAAATCCCTCCACATTTGCCTGTTGCTTCTTGAACAGATTGACTGACTGCATTGTGTGTGTTTGTTTTGTAGGTGGTAATTTTTCATTGGACTCTACTGTGAATTTGTTCAGGTAAATGTGTTAAACATCTGCCCTTGCTCCTGCTTCACTCCAGTCTCACCAGTTTATAAGAAAGGCAGTACTATAAAATAAACTCTGTTACAAATGTTTCACATGGTATTATCATTTGTTTACCATGTCTCAGTTATTTTTTATTTTATTTTGAAATACAAATCTTCTATTGTTGTTAGTTACAGGGTGTCATGTGACCACATGGCAGTGCACAATCTACTGAAGGTATTGTGGATCAATGATGAGTTTTTCAGGGTTTGAAAGAACACTTCTCTTTTTGATTTGTTCATGGGATATGGGTGTTGTTGGATCGGCCAGTATTTATTGCCCATCTCTAATTGCTCAGTGGGTGTTGCTGTGGATCTGGAGTCACAAATAGGCCAGGCCAGGTAAGGTCGACCACCAATAGCACTGTGGGTTTACCCACGTCCAATGGATTGCAACAAGTCAAGACAGCACCTCGCTCATCACCACCTTCTCAAGGGCAATTAAGGATGGGAGATAAATGTGAGCCCAGTCAGCAAAGCCCACTTCCATATTTTCAACTTTTTCACATGTATACTTTAAAAAGTGCATATCAACATGATGTTCGTCACTTTCGCTGTTTGCTGCTTTGCTTTTTTATTCACGTTTTTAATGAGACCAGCCAGAGTGCCTCAGATTTCCTCCTCTCACTGTTGCAGGGAGGCAGTGGCTGCACAAACACATAGCAACTGATACTTCCCCAGATCACCTGATTCTTCAGCAATTGGAAAGAATCCACTCCATTAATACTGAGCCAATCAGCAACCACAACCAGTTCCTAAATGTGTCTGTGCAATGTTCCCAGGAGCTACAGTGGTGCCCTGACCCTGTGGCCACAGACATTCACAATTCAAGGGCAGTCTTGGCGTATATGGTTACCCTTTAATGACATGGCTGATGATGCTCTGTCAAGACATTGAAGCCCTGGAATAGTACAAACAAACTACTTGAGTTCCAGAGTTGTAATGTAGTAAGCAAACAAGCAATCAGAAGCCTGAATGGGAATTGCTTTGGAATTCATCACTCCAGAATGAAAGGGCTCAGCTGCTCCTCACTGAGGGTGGAGGTCTAGGAGGAGAAGTTAATGACCACTCTCGTCCTGGAGGAGGAGGAAGAAGAAGAGCCTCATGCGGCAAAGGGACGTGCAGCAGCTTGGGTAGTTCCCTGAAGTACCTGGACTGGTGTAACTCACACACAGCTCAGTTAACCTGAGGCAGTGCATTCTGCTGACACAACAATTCTGAATTCTTTGTGCCCACCTTCAACACAAATTTGACCCCAAGTAACAAACCACTGACACCCATTGCCCATTGTTAATTCTTGCCCTAACATGTGTTACTTGGCAAGTGTCAACTGAACTCTGGGCTCAGTGGGGCTATGGAACATTGTCCCAATGTTTATGCTTCATCAACATTGAATCTAGCACAATGCTAGTCACCAGACAAACACCCTTTTTTAACTACAATTCTTTTTGTCTTTTCCTATTCCTCCTAAATGGTCCAAGCCCAGCAATTTTATCAGGGATAGAGGTTGCTGCTTCTGTCCCTGTTCAGGTACTCATGCAAAGTCTGCACAGTTTGGAGCCCATGAAAGCTCCACCAAAACCTACAGGTGACAATTTAGGAATATGCATTACGAATGATGAGAAACGTTCCATCTCGTTTTCTAGATGGGAATCGCTCAAGCTTTATCTGCTGATCCACATGTACATACACCCTTACGATTTCACAACTTGTACACCTCAGCTGCAGGTGAATGGGGCAAATACCCAACTTGTTACCTTTAATGTGAGGATAGTGCAGTTATAAACATAAGCGTGGAGCCCATATAGTGCTTTCTGTATACTTTATGTTTTCTGTCATGTCACAATGAGGAAAATTCATTCCAAAGAGTTTCAAATGAGAATTAAAGTGTTTTTAATTTCCACAACTGTAGCCAAATCTTGGGTATTGCTACAGGTTAAGTCTGTTCAACATATTTGTCCTGTCAATTTGATTTGTTTTTAATTACAAAGTGTTCAGATTTTTTGGTAGATAAACAGTCCATCATCTCTTTATATACGAGCTGCTGAATCACAAATAAATCAGGGGCATCCTTTCAGGCACTGAAATAATTATTCATTGTGGAGCTGGATGAACAGAGCAGGCCAAGCAGCATCAGAGGAGCAGGAAAGTTGACGTTTC
>JAHRHZ010000004.1:515375-607222 GCA_024137785.1 Ginglymostoma cirratum
AGGTCAAGCAGCATCATAGGAGCAGGAAAACTTGACGTTTCGAGCTTTCCTGCTCCTATGATGCTGCTTGACCTGCTGTGTTCATCCAGCCCCATGCTTGTTATCTCGGATTCTCCAGCATCTGCAGTACCTTTTATCTCTGATATTTCTGAGCAGATCCTGCTTGATAGCACTGTTGATGACACCTTCCATCACTTTACTTCCATCACTTCCATCATCATCCCTACAGTGCCTCATGGATGCCCAGTCTTGAGTTGCTAGAACTGTTCGAAATCTGTTCCATTTAGCATGGTGATAATGCCACACAACACAATGGAGATTATTCTCAATGTGAAGACAGGACTTTGTTTCCACAAGGACTGTGCAATCGTCACTCTTACTGATACTGTCATGGACAGCTGCATCACCAGCTGGCAGATTTCTTAAGGGTGAGGTCAAGTATGTTTTTCCCTCTTGTTGGTTTCCTCACCACCTGCTGCACACCCAGACTAGCAGCTATGTCCTTTAAGAGCCAACCAGCTCGATCAGTAGTACTGCTGCTGAGCCACTCCTGGTGGTGGACGTTGAAATCCCCCACCCAGAGTACATTTCATGCCTTTGCCATCCTCAGTGCTTCCTCTAAGTGTTATTCAACATTGAGGCGTATTGATCCATCAGCCGAGGGAGGATGGTATGTGGTAATCAGCAGAAGGTTTCCTTGTCTATGTTTAATCTGAAGCCATGAGACTTCATGGGGTCCGGACCCTATGTTGAGGGATCCCAGAGCAACACCCTCCTGACTGTATACCACTGCCGCTCCCTCTGCTGGGTCTGTCTTGCCAGTGGGACAGGATTTATCCAGGGATGGTGATGGGGATGTCTGGGATATTGTCTGTAGGGTCTGGTTCTGTGAGTATGACTATATCAGGCTGTTACTTGACTAGTCTGTGAGACAGCACTAGCCCCCTAGATATTAGTGAGGAGGACTTTGCAGGATCGTCAGGGCTGTTTCTGCCGTTGTCTTTTCCAGTGTCTTGCTCGATGCCAGGTGATCTGTTCGGTTTCATTTCTTTGAGACTTTGTAGTGATTGGTACAACTGAGTGGCTTGCTCGACCACTTCAAAGGGCAGATTAGAGTCAACCATCATTGCTGTTGGTCTGGAGTTACATGTAGGCCAGACCAGGTAAGGATGGCAGTTTCCTTCCCTGAAGGACATTAGTGAACCAGATGGGTTTTTCCGACAATTGACAATAGATTCATGGTTGCCAGTAGATTCTTAATCCCAGATTTTTGTTTTTGTCAGTGTGTAGTAAGTTGCTAAACTAGTTCTTTAAACTCAACAGAACAGTGGGATTAATTGTTACTGGGGAACATCACAATTAGTGCACATATAACAAATTAGTCAAGTAAAGATCAACAAAGGAAATAATTCAGGCCCTCAACCTGCTGAAGCGAAGAGTAATGTCAAGAAAGAAAGGGAAGACTTGCATTTCTATAGTGCTTTTCATAAACTCAGAACATTATGCAGCCAAAGAACATTTTTGAAGTGTTGCCATTATTGTACCCTAGATCAGACATAAATTATTTAAATAAAAGCAGAATACTGCAGATTCTGGCTAGCTGAAATAAAAACAGAATGTGCTGGAGAAACTTGCAAGTCTGGCAACATCGTGAACTATTTCGCTCAGACTGTGACTAAAGAACAAATGAAAATCAAATAATCTCAAAAAGGAGAGTCACTGGTAGATTCTCTCACAGAATTGTAACACTTTGGAATCATTTGCTTAATGAAAGTAATTAATTCCATATAAAATCAATTATTAAATAAAGAACTAGTGATTAACTTTGTGATTAAGAGAAAGTGTAGCAGGTAATTGAAAATTTTAAAGAGGATGATAATTTCTGTGTCAGTAAGACAAACAGTTCAGGCGTACAGAAAGATTTTTCTGTGGCTACAAGTGAGACTCCAGGAAGACACTCTACCTCCCTGGTGCCAGGGCCAAGGATAACGCTGAGCAGGCAGAGGACATTCTGAAAGGGGAGGGTGAGCAGCAGAGGTCCATATTGTTACCTATGACATAGGCTGGAAGAGAGATAAGGCCCTGCAAAGGGAATTTAGGAGTTAGGTAGGAAATTGAAAAGCAGGACGTCTAGGGTTGTAATCTCCTGACTTTTTAAAATTTATTCATGGGATGAGGGTTTGGCAGGCTAGGCCTGCATTTATTGCCCATCCCAAAGGGCAGTTAAGAGTCAACTGTATTGCAGTGTCATCTGGAGTCATATTTAGGCCAGACCAGTTAAGGATGGCAGATTCCTTCCCTAAAGGACTGAATCAGATGGGTTTTTCCAAACAATCAACAACGAATTCAGGGTCATCATTAGATTCTTAATTGGAGATTATGTTTTTATAGACTTCATCTCCATGATCTGCTATGGCAGGATTTGAATCTGTGTCCCCAGAACATTACCTGGGTCTCTGGGTTAACGGTCTAGCAATAATACCACTAGGCCATTGCCTTCCCTTACTTCCTGTGCTCTGTGACAGTGAGGTTAGGGATAGGATGCTACCACAGTTAAATGTATGGCTAAAGACCTGGTGCAGGAGGGAGGGCTTTAGAATCCTACCTGTAGGATCTCTTCCAGGGCAGATAGAACTGGTACAAGAAGGACAAGTTGGATCTAACTGGAGAGGTGATTTTAACTCCCCCGACATTGACTGGGATTCGCTTAGTGCCAAGGGCTTGGAAGGGGGTTTGGAGGGAGTGGGGGGAGACTTTGTTAGGCGTAATCCGAATGTTTTTTTGAAACATAGGTAAATAGTCCAATGAGGGAAGGGGCCACACCAGACTGGTTTTGGGGAATGAGCCTGGCAAAGTGATCCAAATTTCAATGGGGAAGCATTTTGGGAAAAGTGGCAATAATTCTGTAAACTCTAAGTTAATTTATGGCTAAGTCATATGTCACAGAGGCATAGAGACCTACAACACAGAGACAGGCCGCGGACCAAAATATCCATCCACACTAACCCCATTTTGCAGCACATGACCTATATCCCTCTAAACCTTCCCTATCCATGTATTTGTCCAAATGCCTTTTAGTTGTTGTTAATGTACCTGCCTCAACCACTTCTACTAGCAGCTCATTCCATATGTGTACCACCCTCTGTGTAAAAACATTGCACCTCATGTTCCCATGTATTCTTTCCCCTCTTACCTTAAACTGATGCCCTCTAGTCCTCAATTCCCCAACCCTGGCAAAAAGACTGAGTGCATTCACCTATCCATGCCTCTCATGATCTTATACACTTCTATAAGATCCTCCCTCAGTCTCCTAGGCGCTAAAGAAAAAAGGTCCTAGCTTGTAGAACCTCTCCCTATAACTCAGTCCCTTAAGTCCTGGCAACATCCTTGTAAATTTCTTCTACACTCTTTCAAGTTTAATAACATCCTTCCTATAGCAAGTTGACCAAAACTGAACACAATACTCCAAGTGCGGCCTCACCAATGTCCTGTACAGCTGTAACATAACTTCCCAACTTCTATACTCAGTGCCCTGACTGATAAAGGCTAGTGTGCCAAAAGCCTTCTTCACTGCTCTGTCTACCTTTGACTCCACTTTCAGAGAACCATGCACCTGAATTCCAAGGTCCCTCTGCTCCACTACACTCCTTAAGGGCCTACCATTCAGCATGAAACTCCTACCTTAATTTGACTTTCCAAAATGCAACACCTCACACTTATCTATGTTAAACTTCATTTGCCATTTCCTGCTGCACTTCCCCAGCTGATCAAGATTCTGCTGCAATTTCTGATAACCTTCCTCACTGTCCATGATACCATCTATTTTGGTGTTGTTCGCAAACTTACTAATCATACCCTGTACATTCTCATCCAAATCATTGATGTAGCTGACAAACAGCAATGGGCCCAGCACTGACTCCTGAAATACACCACAGCCCTCTGGACTCAATATCAAGTTCAATAATTTTAAGGCCTAAACTCTCCTATATCCTAACCCTCTGCCCCACACACCAGGCCTTGTTATCACGTAGCCTGCCATTACACACTACCTTTTGATAGTCACCAACAGTCCCCATTAACTGGTACTCATCCTCCTAACCAGATCATTGTCAACTTCGTTTACTCCCTACCCTCTCCCCCTCCCTATTTTCTGCATATAAACCGTTCTTTTCCCAGCGACCATCAGTTCTCAGGAAGGGTCCCCAAACCCAAAACGTTAACTCTGATTTTTCTTCACAGATGCTGCTCGACCTGCTGAGCCTTTCCAGCAACTTCTGCTTTTTGTTGTTGTTGTTGTTTTGCGTGTGTGCGCGTGTGTGTGTGTGCGCGTGTGTGTGTGTGCGCGTGTGTGTGTGCGTGTGTGTGTGTGTGCGTGTGTGTGTGCGTGTGTGTGTGCATGTGTGTGTGTGCGTGTGCGTGTGTGCGCATGTGTGTGTGTGCGTGTGTGTGCGCGTGTGTGCATGAGTGTGTGCGCATGCGCGTGTGCATGTGTGTGCGTGTGTGTGCGCGTGTGTGTGTATGTGTGTGTGTGAAGGAAACTAGGAAACTGTGTGTGTGAAGGAAACTGTGTGTGTGTGTGTGTGTGTGTGTGTGTGTGAAGGAAACTGTGTGTGCGTGTGAAGGAAACTCTGTGTGTGTGTGTGTGAAAGAAACTGTGTGTGTGTGTGTGTGTGTGTGAAGGAAACTCTGTGTGTGTGTGTGAAAGAAACTGTGTGTGTGTGCGTGTGTGCGTGCACATGTGTGTGCGTGCGTGCGCGTGCGTGTGTGTGTGTGTGAAGGAAACTAGGAAACTGTGTGTGTGTGCGCGTGTGAAGGAAACTGTGTGTGTGTGTGAAGGAAACTCTGTGTGTGTGTGAAGGAAACTCTGTGTGTGTGTGAAAGAAACTGTGTGTGTGTGCGTGTGTGTGTGCGTGTGTGTGTATAGGCAAGAGTGTGTGTGTGTGTGTGTGAAGGAAACTATGTGTGTGTCTGTGTGAAGGAAAGAGTGTGTGTGCATGTGGATGTGTGCGTGTGTGTGCGCGCGCGTGCGCGTGTGTGTGTATGTGTGTGTAGGCAAGAGAGTGTGCATGTGTGTGTGAAGGAAACAGTGTGTGTGTGTGTGCGCGCGTGTGCGTGTGTGTGCGCACGTGTGTGTGTGTGTGTGTAGGTAAGAGTGTGTGTGTGTGTGTGAAGGAAAGAGTGGTGTGTGTGTGTAGGCAAGAGTGTGTGCGCGCGTGTGTGTGTAGGCAAGAGTGTGTGTATGTGTGTGTGAAGGAAACTGTGTGTGTGTGTGTGTAGGCAAGAGTGTGTGTGTGTGTGTGTGTGAAGGAAAGAGTGTGTGCGCATGTGTGTGTGTGTGAGTGCGCACATTTGTGTTTGTGCGCGCGCATGTGTGTGCGTATGTGTAGGCAAGAGTGTGTGTGTGTGTGTGAGAGAAGGAAAGAGTGTGTGTGCATGTGGGTGTGTGTGCGTGTGTGAGAAGGAAAGAGTGTATTGCCATGTGCGTGGGGGTGTGTGTGTGCTTGTGTGAAGGAAACAGTGCGTGCGCATGTGTGGGTGTGTGTGTGTGTGTGTGCGCGTGTGTGTTTGTGTGTGAGGGAGAAAGACAGTGTGAGAACATGTGTGTGTGTAGGCAGGAGAAAGTGTATGTTTGTGTGAGGGAGAGAAAGAGAGAGAAAGTGTGCGCGTGTGTGTGTGTGTGTGTGTGTGTGTGTGTATGTGCTTGAAAGACGGTGTGTGTATGAGAGAAGATCACTGTATTAGACTAGACGGGATTGAGGTTCATAAGGAGGAGGTGTTAGCAATTCCGGAAAGTGTGAGATTAGATAAGTCCCCTGGGCCAGATGGGATCTATCCTAGGATTCTCTGGGAACCTAGGGATGAGATTGCAGAGCCTTTGGCTTTGATCTTTATGTCGTCATTGTCTACAGGAAGAGTGCCAGAAGACTGGAGGATAGCAAATGTTGTCCCCTTGTTCAAGAAGGGGAGTAGAGACAACCCTGGTAATTATAGACCAGTGAGCCTTACTTTGGTTGTGGGTAAAGTGTTGGAAAGGATTATAAGAGAGAGGATTTATAATCACTGAGAAACGAATAATTTGATTAGGGACAGTCGACACGGTTTTGTGAAGGGTAGGTCATGCCTCACAAACCTTACTGAGTTCTTTGAGAAGGTGACTAAGCAGGTGGATGAGGGTAAAGCAGTTGATGTGGTGTATATGGATTTCAGTAAAGCATTTGATAAGGTTCCCCACGGTAGGCTATTGCAGAAAATTCGGATGCATGGGATTGAGGGTGATTTAGCAGTTTGGATCAGAAATTGGCTAGCTGTAAGAAGACAGAGGGTGGTGGTTGATGGGAAATGTTCATCCTGGAGTTCAGTTACTAGTGGTGTACCACAAGGATCTGTTTTGGGGCCACTGCTGTTTGTCATTTTTATTAATGACCTGGATGAGGGCATAGAAGGATGGGTTAGTAAATTTGCGGATGACACTAAAGTCGGTGGAGTTGTGGATAGTGCAGAAGGATGTTGCAGGTTACAGAGGGACATAGATAAGCTGCAGAGCTGGGCTGAGAGGTGGCAAATGGAGTTTAATGCGGAAAAGTGTGAGGTGATTCACTTTGGAAGGAGTAACAGGAATACAGAGCACTGGGCTAATGGTAAGATTCTTGGTAGTGTGGACGAGCAGAGAGATCTCGGTGTCCATGTGCATAGATCCCTGAAAGTTGCCGCCCAGGTTGATAGGGTTGTTAAGAAGGCATGCGGTGTGTTAGGTTTTACTGGTAGAGGGATTGAATTTCGGAGCCATCAGGTCATGTTGCAGCTGTCCAAAAGTCTGGAGCGGCTGCACTTGGAGTATTGCGTACAGTTCTGGTCGCTGCATTATAGGAAGGATGTGGAAGCATTGGAAAGGGTGCAGAGGAGATTTACCAGGATGTTGCCTGGTATGGAGGGAAGGTCTTATGAGGAAAAGCTGAGGGACTTGAGGCTGTTTTTGTTAGAGAGAAGAAGGTTAAGAGGTGACTTAATAGAGACATACAAGATGATCAGAGGATTAGATAGGGTGGATAGTGAGAGTCTTTTTCCTTGGATGGTGATGGCTAGCATGAGGGGACATAGCTTTAAATTGAGGGGTGATAGATATAGGACAGATGTCAGAGGTAGGTTCTTTACTCAGAGAGTAGTAAGGGCATGGAATGCCCTGCCTGCAACAGTAGTAGACTCGCCAACTTTAAGGGCATTTAAATGGTGGTTGGATAAATATATGGATGATAATGGAATAGTGTCGGCTCGATGGGCTTCAGATTGGTTTCACAGGTCAGCGCAACATTGAGGACCGAAGGGCCTGTACTGTGCTGTTATGTTCTATGTTCTATGTTCGGCGACGCTGCGTTTTTGTTTATTCCAAGGACATTTATCCGATGATCCGAGAATGAACGTCCTCTGCTGAAGTGTTCCCCCACTGGGAGGGAACATCCCTGTCTGGTGATTGTTGCATGGTGTCCATTCATTTGCTGTCATAGGGCCTGCATGGTTTCACTAATTTACGTACATCTGGTCTAAAATGTCACCTCTTCTTTATACCGATAAAACCTTTAGTTCTCTCAGCACAGAAACTTGGAAGAAATTTGGGGATTTACATATAGATATTAATCAATTAAAACCTTCTAACTAATTAAAGATTTAACAGCATCTTAGGTTTGTTTAATACGTCCTCATCAGTGGAGTGACCCTTTGATCATTTACATATAAATTCTCTCACTAACACCTAAAAAACAAGCGAGGCTCCGAAAGCTTGTGTTTCCAATTAAACTTGTTGGACTATACCGTGGTGTTGTGGATTTCTGACCTTCTCCACCCCAGTCCAACACCGACACCTCAACATCATACTTTCCCAGTAACATTGCAACCATATTACCAACTCCCCTGTTAGTATTATAAAGTGGAGGTTGACTCCCCTCTAGGAATTAAAAACCAAAACACCCAGAAGGAGCACCTCACCCTATAATCTGTAAGAGGAGAGTGAAAGTGGTGTAACCTGCCTTTCAGCAAATTCTAATAGTCAAATAAAATAAATCCCTGACACTCACTTTACAATCAACAAGTAACAATTTATTCGTTTAACTTGAACAGTGAACAAATTAACTAAACTATTAACAAATTGAATAAATCCCTTTTAACTATTAACTCTGCCCAAATAAAACAAGATTCTCATGGTATGCTGTTCCAATAAATACAAGTCCCACTTCTGCAAAATAGAATTAGCATCTCAAAATTACATCCAGGTTACGTGCCTTCTGGGACATTCTATGCCTTCTCCATCAATTCTCCTGCCCGGAACATTAACTAGTCATGCCGTTGATACCAATAATATTTAGATGGTGCTTTCTCTAAGATATAAAGGGGGCTGTGAGCCAGTGTTTGAGAGGTGAGGGCTTTTAGATGTGGCAGATGGCAGTTAGCTCTCTGCTTTTTGGCCAACTGCACCCTTCTTTTATACCGTTGATGACATGTCAATTTCTTAGAATAGAATTGGTCCTATGTTGTCAAAAACATCATATTTAAATTTAATTGGTTTTTGGTATTCTAAGTGTCTGGTTCAAATTGATTGGCTAAATTCAAAAGCTTGGAATCTTGGTAACAAAACTAAACTGCTGCTTGGCCTGTTAACTGTACAGCTTTTCAATGCAAATGCTTCAATTTGGCTGCTGTCTGTATACTTGCAAACCTTCAAGCTACAGCTCACAGACATCCATTTTACACCTCTAAACATAGAAAAAGCACATCATCTTTGAAAGCGACCATGCCCCACCCCAGCATTTTACAAACACTACGTTTTGATTTCCTGCCTCCCAATCCACAAGTATTCTACAAAACTTCGCAACAATTCCCCCCTTAAGAAAACAACGAAACATCATTATGAAAAAATTGCCTTTTTTTTCTTTTAAAACCTTAACTCCATTATATTGCGCGATCTCAAGTTACGCATTTTATACTAATTCTAAATATACATAAAATTGAACACTACTGTTTCTATCTTATAAGGATTTTTCTTTTAAATTCACGATAACACATCCGTGACAATGTTTTCACGATCCACTACATGCACAATCTGTAAATTAAGTGCATGCAACATGCGACTCTGGAATTTTTGTCCTTAAGTCTTTCCAGAAATGTCAAAGGACTGTGATCAGTATCCACAATTGTCTCTGATGCATTGTTTGCAATATTAATATTAAAATAGTTGTAATGCCTGTACCAAACTCAATAATTCTTTTACAATGGTTGAATATTTTCTCTGGTGGATATTGCATTTTATTTTGAAAAATAACTGATTGGCCTTTCAATTCTACAATCATCCTCCTGTACCAGCGCAGCTCCAACCCATACACTGCTTGTATGATGGTGACTTTAAAGGCTTTCGAAACATTTGTCATGACTAAAACTGGTGTGGTGGTTAACACTGCTTTTAAATTCTCAAATGCTTCCTGGCATTGTTCTGAACACTGAAAATTCATGTTTTTTATAAACAAATCCATTAATGGTGTCCCTACACTGCTAAAGTTTTGTACAAACCTCCAGTAGAATCGGCTCAATCCTAAAATTTGTAGCATTTCCTTCTTCGAGGGTGGTCTTTGAAATTTTTCGATGGTCTTCATCTTCGTGTTCCTTGGTGTCATCTGTCCATATCTAATGTTGTTCCCTAAGAATGTCACTTCCACCTTCACAAATTCTGTTTTAGCCGAGTTTATGACCAACTTTGCCTTCCGTAATCTTTCAAAGAGCTCTGCTAATGCTCCATGTGATCTTTCCACAAATGGCTAAAGATCAATAAGTCATCTATGTAGATGGCACAGTTAATCAATCCTGCAACAATTCTGCTTGTAGGCCTTTGAAAAATGGCTGATGCATTTTTAATTCCAAAGGGCATTACTTTAAATTGATATACCCCTTTTGGGGTTACAAAAGCAGAAACTTCTTTTACTCTGTCCAACAAAGTTACTTGCCAGTAACCACAAAGTAAGTCAAATTTTGTGATGTAAGTGACTTGTCCTACTTTTTCCACGCAATCTTCTAGCCTTGGAATTGGGTATGAGTCAGATTTGGCCACAGCATTGACCTTCTGATAATCAATGCAGAATCATTGAGTGCCATCTGGTTTGGGAACCAACAGGGTCAGCAAACTCCATTTGCTTTGACTCATCTTGATGATGTCTTCTTGGAGCATTGCTTCCACTTCCTTCTGAACCTGTGCTACTTTGAGAGGATTAAGACAGTAGGGGTGTTATTTTATTGAAACCGCATTCCCTATATCAACCTCATGTACTATGGCATTAGTCATCCCCATTCTATTTCTATATAGGCCCTCATAGCACTGTCGGAAATCACCACCCTGTCCCATTCCTTAAGGACTTAAGGACTTCTTCATTACTTGATTTATTCTGAGGTACAACAAAATCCAAATCATCTGGATTTGATTCCCCACTCTGAGTGGCAGTAACTAATACCTGTTTCTCTGGTTCCCTTTCCCTGTCATAGTAATGTTTCAGCATGTTCACATGACATACCTGACAATTTATTTTCCTGTATGGCATCTATACCAGATAATTCACCTGACTTAACTTCTTCTCAATCTGACAGGGACCACTAAACCTTGCTTTGAAGGGATCTCCTACCACTGGTAATAGCACCAATACTTTATCCCCATGGGCAGATGTACGAATTTTAGATTTCTTACCTGCTTCTTGCTTCATTAGGTGCTGTGTCACCTTCAAATGTTGTCTAGCTAATTCACCTACTCTGTTTAATCTTTCTCTTACCTCAGACACACAATCAAATTGTGAGATCTCTGACTTCAGACCTATCAACATTTTCTTGATGAAGTTTGAAGGCCCTCTTACTTCGAGCCTAAATATCAATTCAAATGGAGTAAACTGAGTCGATTCATTGGGTGCATCTCTAACAGCAAATAGTATAAATGGGATACCTTTATCCCAATCATTTGGGTAATCCAGGCTATAAGCCTGCAACATTGTCTTTAGAGTCTGATGCCGCCTTTCCAGTGCTCCCTGGGATTCAGGATGGAATGCGCTTGTTTTACAGTGTTGGATGCCTAAACTATCCATGACCACTTCCAATAGTTTGGCAGCAAAATTGGACCCTTGGTCTGACTGAATCTCCCTGTGTAATTCATAATCAGTAAAGAAAGTTCAGCACAACATCATGGGCCTAAGGGCCTGTACTGTGCTGTACTGTTCTATGATCTATGTTCTAAAGCAAGCAACTCCTTCGCAACCTTCTTTGTCTTGACATCCCATAATGAAATTGTCTCCAGAAACCTGGTAGATACATCCATTATGGTTAGCAAATACTGGTTCCCACTTTTGGTTTTAGGGAGGGGACATACACAATTAACTATAACCCATGTAAAAGGTTTCACAAATGCGAGAATTATCATCAAAGGCTCTGGTTTTATTACTGCATGTGGCTTTCCTACCAACAGACACATATAACAGGTACAGCAAAATTCAACCACATCCTTATGTAATCTAGGCCAATAAAAATGCTTCTGGATCTTAGCATGAGTTTTCCTTACTCCTAGATCGCCTCCTAAAAGTAATTTGTGTGCCACCCGCAATACTTCCTGTCTGTATTCTACCAGCAACACAGTCTGGTGAACTTCCACCCGTTTCTCATCTGCACTAACCTACTGAGGTCTCCATTTCCACCTTAACCTTTTATCATTAAGGTAATAGCATTCTGGAATACACTCTGATTCCTTTTCCAGGTAGGTTTTATGATATAAATCCTTTATATTCTCATCTTTTTGTTGTAGCTCCATTAACCTTTCAGAACTCAACACCTCTGCCTGATCCTATATCTGCTTAGGTTTTACCTTTACCCATCTCATCAATCCAGCTAATTGGACCTCAACTCCCTTTTTTTTTCCCCTTTTTGTTTTAACTTATGGCTCTGGGATCTTGTCACCAAGCAGTTTGGAAAAATTCCAGGGTATTTTCCTTTTAAGTCCTCAGTTCCCTGGTTTTCTTTTGGCTTTTCCACTACAGTTGGCACCACTCCAACCTGTGATCCAGCTCTATAATTTGCAAAAATAAGCTGTATTCCTGGAATAACTCATTTTTCCATCACTCCCACTGTCGCTTCCCCAGTCTTGATTGGGCTTTCTAACCTTATCTTACAGAGGGAGACACTACGCCTCTGTCCATTCATTCTACAGATTACCACACTCTCAGGCAATATTTCAGAAGGAGAGCAAATATTTTCATTTCTTACTATTAGAGACAAACTAGCTCCCGTATCTCTCAATATTTTAACTTCTTTACCTACTACCCCTGATCTACCTGAGTAAACCTTACCCACACAGGTGAAGTCTTTGACAAGATCGAGCACTTCTTACTATCCAGCCTGTGACTAGGCTGTGCACTGTCATGCAGCTCCTCGACTTCCCTTGGGATTTCCTTCACTACCTCAACTAATCTCACTGGTTTAACCTCTTTTACCACATCCTTTTTCCCAGTGTCTTTCTTAAACCATGGCACTGTAACTTTGTGTGTCCCACCTTATCGCAGTGAAAATACCTGAGGGCTTTCACCTCTTTTTCACTCTCTTGAGTTTCTTTTTTCACATGTGGTAAATTGTTTCCAATGTGGTCTACTTTTTGCTTTTCATTGAAGAATCTCCCTTTTTCCCAATTTCTATCCCTCATGGAATGAAATTGCTGCTGGAGCTAGATTTCGCTTTAGGCACTAATGCGTATTCATCTGCCATTTCTGCAGCTGTTCTCATTGTTTAACCTCGATGTCCCTCAACATGGGTTTTTTTTACTTCTGGAAGTGAGTTCTTAAACTCCTCCAGCAGAATAATATCTCTAAGAACCTCATATGTCTTTTCCATCTTTAATGTTCTCATCTATCTGTTGAAGTTGCACTGCTTAATTCTTTCAAACTCAATGAAAGTCTGATCTGGTTCCTTACTTAGATTTCTGAACTCTTGTCTTTATGCTTTGGTACCAAATCATTGGAATTCAAAATAGCCTGTTTTACTTCTTCAAATTCTCCTAACCCCTTCTCTGACAGCACTGCAAACACCTCACTAGCCCTGCCTACCAATTTGGTCAGAATTAATTTTATCCAAACAGTCTCTGGCCAGTTCATCTGGTTAGCCAATTTCACACAAGAAATGAAAAAGGCTTGTACATCTTTTTCATCAAATTTTGGTAATGTTTTGGCATATTTGTATATATTGTTACCAGGCCTTTGCTTACAATGGGTTTGCTCATCGTCACTATTCTCCTCACTAAGCCTACCTTCTTCCTTTTCCTCCATCCTTTTACATTGACTTTCCTGTCGAATTGCCAAATTCTGAAATTCAAACTTTCTCTCTTTCTCCTTTTCTTTTCTTTCTTTTTCCTTTCCTTCTCTCTCTTTTTCCCTTTCTCCTCTCTCTTCTTCATTTCTTCTTCTAGAAATCTCCTATCCTTTTCTTTCCCTTCTGCCCTGGCTATCCTTTCTTTTTCTTCAGCTCGGAATCTTCTTTCCCTTTCTTTATCTCCTATCTCCAATTGTCTCATTTGCAATTTGATTTTTTTTCTAACTCCACTGCACTTGACTTTTTCTCTGATATACCTAAACGCTCGGCTAATTTCATTACAACTTTAGTTTTCCTATTATCCCGAGTTAAACCCAACTTTAGCCTGTCTGCTAATTCTAAAAGTGTCACCATTTTCTGTTTTCCTAAACATTCTTGGCAAATTTGGAAAACATCTTTGACCCCCAGAATCTCTTTAGCAATGTTAAGACATTTCCCCACTTTTTATTTAACCAACAACAGGAGTCAAATTAAATAGATTTTTGACTTCTCACTTAATTTTTCTTTAAAGATCTAGGACACTAGTCCCCCTCCAAGTCTGTTTAAATCTGCTGAAAGCTATTGTACCCTAAATACATTCAAATCTGTCCATATCTATTTAAAACTGTACAAATCATGGACACTAGCCCCACCCCCCCAATCTGTTTTAAAGCAGATGTTGACACAACTCTCCCCCCCCAACCCATTTGAGAACTAAAAACCCAAAGAGGAACACCTCACCCTGTAATCTATAAAAGGAGTGCAAAAAGTGGTGTAACCTGCCTTTCAGCAGCTTCTAGTGGTCAACTAAAATAAATCCCTGACGCTCACTTTACAAGCAACAATTTATTTATCTAACTCAAACAATGAACAAATTAATGAAACTACTAACAAACCAAACAAATCCCTTCTAATTATTTACTATCCCTGAAAAAAACAAGATTCTAATGGTATGCTTTTCCAATAAATACAAGGCCCAGTTATATATTTTTTTAAAAAATTAGTCTTTAAATATTACTGCCAGGTTACATGCCTTCCAGAATTTTCTGTGCCTTCACTGTCAATACTTTTGTCAGGAATATCAACTATTTGCACCATTGGTACTGCTAATATTTAGATGGTGCTTTCTCTAAGGCATAGAGGAGACTGTGAGCCAGCATTTCTCTCTTGAGAGCGGAAGGCTTTTAGCTCTGGTGGATTGGCTCTCTGCTCTTTGTCCAACTAGCCCCTTATTTTATACCCTTGATGACATATCAATCTCTTACAATAGGATTGGTCCTATGTTGTCAAAACCATCCCATTTAAATTTAATTGGTTTTCAGTATCCTAAGTGTCTGGTTCAAATTGATTGACTAAATTCAAAAACTTGCTGTCTTGATAACAAAACTAAACTGCTGCTTTGTCTGGTAACTGTACAGACTTTTGATACAAATGTTTCAGTTTGGGTGCTCTCTGCGTAGTTGCAAACTTTCAAACTACTGCTCACAGACATCCATTTTACATCTCTTGAGTGTAGAAAAGCACATCATCTTTTAAAGGGACCACACAATGCTTTCCACTCTAGCATTTTACAAACGCCAAATTCTAACTTCCTGTCTCCCAATCCACAAGCACTCTACCAACTTCACATTAAAGATTAAAGCTGTGATGTTTAAGAAATAACATAGAAGTTTGTCATATAAATAAATACTAAAAACTGTGCTGTATGTTTCTAATTTGTGAAAGTTTGAAATATACCAATGCTAGAGAATAAAAGAGTTCCTTTCCCTTGAAGTGTCATCCCTTTTCACTAATAACAGTAACAGGATGTCAGTCAGCACCTTTTATTTGTCCTCAAAGTCTGTCTTGGAATCATTAGAATTCCCCAGGACTGTTCAACTTCCTTTGACTCACTATTAGAGAAGAATTGTCTCTGTTCTCATCAGGTTTGCACCAAAGATGCTGTGTTTGTGCTGGTCTGACTAGTTGCTAGGAAACCCTTAAGCCATCACCTTCATTATTTGTAGCGTAGCTTCTGCACACTTCAGTAACTTGCACAGTTCACTGTACGCCAATTAAACTCTTCAATCATAGACAAATCCCAAAGCAACTATGACCTTCAAAGTGAATGTTTGCAGATATACTATTTGCAAATCTATCCAGGGTTTAGAATGTGCTAATGACATGGTTTCAAAGTTTTGTTCACACTGTTTACCATTTCGCCTAATTGTGGGTTGCATTTTATCGGGAGGAGGGAGCATTTCCTGAGGTTTTAGAGTGAGGACGGATTCCAGATGCCAGAGAAAAGGGACAGCAACATGGGGTGGTTCTGGCTTCTGTCAGATGGGCCTTGTGGAAGGAAAGACATGTAAATCTTTGAGTTGCCTCTGCAGCATTGACAGGTAGGCTCCCACTCAACCAGGACATTAAGTGGATCATCTGGGGAGGAGGGCAGGAAATGATGGGCTAGACATGTTTTAGATGATCCCTTGTCAAAAACACATCCTGTTGAGGCATGTGAAATCCAGCTGTGTCAGTTTTATTTATTCTTCCTCAAGGCATCTGGAAGTCAGATAATATAATCTCCCTGTGTGTGACCTAATGTTACACATGAATCCAAGGACAAAGTAAACAACATATCCCTGAATGTGAGATTGTTTGCACAATCCTGCTTGATTCAGTTTGGATTGAATTGCAATCATGCACAAGTTTCCTTTCTGCTCTGGCATAGTCCTGTGTCTTCTACAAACACATTGGAAGCAGTGGTTTTACAGATACCTCGATAAAAACACTGGCTGACTGCAGTCAAGAGAGCACAGAATGTTCCAATCAGGAGCTGAGAGACCAGAAACAGGCGCCTTAATTTTACTCATTCCCATTTCCTTGAAGTGACTTACGAGGCAATTTCAGAGGGCACAACAGGGATGGCCACGCACAATGGGCCTGGAGTCACATTTTAAGTCCAGACTAGGTGAGGATGCAGATTTTCACTGCTAATTAACATTAGTGAAACCAAATTGCTCCTGAAGCAACACAACACTTTCATTGTGGATTGTCATTGCAGATCACAGCTTTATAAGACCATAAACCATAAGACATAGGAGCAGAATTTAGGCCGTTAGGCCCATTGAGTCTGCTCCTCAACCCCATTCTCCCGCTTTCTCCCCGTAACCCTTGATAATCCAAAACCTATCTATCTCAGTCTTAAATGTACTCAATGACCTGGCTCCCCAGCATTCTGTGGTAGTGAATTCCATAGATTCACCACTCTCTGGCTGAAGATGTTTCTCCTTATCTCCGTTTTAAAAGGTCTTCCCTTTACTCTAAGTCTGTGCCCTCGGGTCCTAGTCTCTCCTACCAAGGGAAGCATCTTCCCAACATCCACTCTGTCCAGGCTATACAGTATTCTGAAAGTTTCAATTAGATCCCCCCTCATCCTTCTAAACTCCAAAGAGTATAGTCCCAGAGCCTTCAAACATTCCTCATATGTTCAGCTTTTCATTCTTGGGACCATTCTCGTGAACCTCCTCTGAACCCGCTCTAGGGCCAGTACATCCTTCCTGAGATATGGGGCCCAAAACTGCACACAATACTCCAAATGTGGCCTGACCAGGGCCTTATAAAGCCTCAGTAGTACATCCCTGCTTTTATATTCAAGTCCTCTCGAAATAAATGCCAACATTGCATTTGCCTCCCTGATTACTGTCTCAACCTGCAAGTTTACCTTGAGAGAATCCTGGACTAGAACTCTCAAGTCTCTTTGCACTTCAGATTTCTAAATTTTCTCCCCATTTAGAAAATAGTCCATGCTTTTATTCTTCTTACCAAAGTGCATGACCTCACACTTTCCCACGTTGTACTCCATCTGCCACTTCTTTGTCCACTCTCTTAACCTGTCCAAATCCTTCTGCAGCCTTGCCACCTCCTGAATACTCCACCTGTCCCTCCACCTATCTTTGTATCGTCTGCAAACTTAGCCAGAATGGCCTCAGTTCCTTCATCTAGATCATTAATGTATCAAGTGAATAGTTGTGGTCCCAAGATAACAAGGTGTAGAGCTGGATGAACACAGCAGGCCAGACAGTCTCAGAGGAGCAGGAAAGCTGACGTTTCAGGTCTGGACACTTCTTCAGAAAAATTTTTCAAAACATTTTTTTGAAGAAGGATCCAGACCCAAAACGTCAGCTTTCCTGTTCCTCCGATGCTGCCTGGCCTGCTGTGTTCATCCAGCTTTACACTGTTATCTCAGATTCTCCAGCATCAGCAGTTCCTACTATCTCTCAGTTGTGGTCCCAACACTGATTTATTCCAGATTTCTTTAATTAACTGCAGATAGATTATTGTCAAATTCAAGTCTATTTTGAATGTTTATCTTTGACACATTTGTGAAGCTAGATAGAGCTATTGACTGGTTGACTATGTGATGTAATACTAGGGAAGGGCTCAGCAAGTAATAGCAGGTAGCATGGAGAGGTAAAACTGGACATGAGCAACAGTGGAGCTTGTGCCATTACAGGGAGGAATGATGACTGTTAAATTATAGATACAAAATTCTGTATATGAAAGCGAACATGAAAAATTTCATATGAATTTAATTGCAGCAGGAGGAACCAAATGACAATATTTTCCTTTTTTTATCTGTCATCTACAGGTAACTGAATTATCCCTTCATCTTATACAACTGAGTCAAGAGCTGTATCATCTCAGTAAGTAAAGTGTTTTGTCAGACATTTGAAAATAGGCCATGAGTGTGTTGAAGGGAGAAGATGAGATTTGTTTTCAGCTCTATGATGAATTGTGACACTGTCTGACTCTGCCAGGCATACAGGTCAGGAACTGTCTATCATTGTGTCAGCTAATATAAGAACAGATCTTATAAGTACAGGATTTTATAGACCTCACTCCAATATCCTATGAGTAATGTAACAAGGAGCTAAGGCAAATAAAATCACCAAGGAAAATTGGAAAATGAAGGAGGTAATGAGATCTAGGAATGTGTCACCCAACAACAGCTTGTCTTCATCCTTCATTTTGATCTTTACCTTTTTCATGATTTGTAAAAGTAGAATTAAACTATTGAGACACAAATGGGTCATTCGTAACAATCAGTAATTTTGATCCCAATTTAAAACAGTGCGGCATGTGGCTTGCTTCTGCCCACAGATATTCAGTGAGAAATTCAGCTTTGTGTAGTCTGATTCCTTATCATATAAGAGCTAAAAAGGTATTCAAAATAATACTGCATTAACCTGCTCGTGATTGGCTCATTGAGTTTAAACCGTTGCGAAGTTGTCCTTGTTTTTAGGCAGTCCTGGAAGTTGTCCCTAAAGGCACCTCCTTATTGTCCTGGGGCTTTATGAGAAATTTATAACAGGTGCTATATAAATGCAAATCTTTCTTTTTCTCTTGTGAGCATAAGGCATGCCTGCTGTTATTTATTTCACCTTGGCAGGTAGTACAGATAATGCGAATCCTGTTCCCAACATCTACACTTATCAGATCACAGGATAGTGCCCATGGTCAGGAATCCTGCTTGATCATTTTTAACCTTCCTAACAAAGAGACATGAGTGTCTCAGGTGAGCCTGACTCCCTCGGTGTTATCGGAATACGTATTTCCATTGAATGTCTCACCCCCTTAAACATCTATTGATAGGAAGGTATTCAGAGTGGTGGCAGTGTAGGAAAGTTGTTAACCTGGTGGTCCTCAACCTAAAAACATAAAGATTAGATTTTCACCTTTGACGTGAACAGCAGCTGTTTGGAAAATTCCTGACTCCTCCTTGGGAGAAAATGGCTCAATTTACTGTAGTCACATGTATCTAAGTAGAGTGAAAAGCTTTGTTTTGCGAGGAGTATGGGTGCATCATAGCAAACGAGGACATACAGATCATGGTGTGCTTAGACAGAACGGGACATACAAGGTTATGGCTGTACAGGAGGAGAGCAAAGCAAGATCAATATTGTTTGAGGTTAGAGAGGTCCATTCAGCAGCTAATAACAGCAGGGAAGAAGCTGCTCTTGAACCTGTTGGTGCGTGTGTTGAAGTTTCTGTATCTTCTGCCTGATGGAAGAGGTTGGAAGAGAGCATTACTGGGGTGGGAGTGGTCTGTGATGATGTTGACTGCCTTTCCACGGCAACGATAAATGTAAATAGAGTCCATGGATGGGAAGCTGGCTTCCATGATGGTCTGGGCTGTGCACACAATTTTCTGTAGATTCTTATGGTCCTGGGCTGAGCAGTTGCTGTACCAGACCGTTATGCACCCGGACAGAATGCTTTCTATGATGCTTTTGTAAGAGTTGGTGACGGTCCTTATGGACATATTTCTGAATTTCCTGAGCCTCCTGAGAAAAAAGAGGCGTTGTTGTGCCTTCTTGACCATCGCATCTATGTGGGAGGTTCAGGACAGATTCTCGGTAATCGCCACTTCAAGAAACTTAACGCTTTCAACCCTCTCCACCTCAACTCCATTAATGTAGATAGGGGCGCGTCCTCCTCCTTACAGGGGTGGGCTCCACCCGCAGTTGGCCAATTGACCTATGAAAGGGTTTTCAGGGAGCACAGGGACTGTCTGGTACCACAGTGAGCTGTTTAAAAGTAGCTCACCTCAGTGTTGTTTAGGGTGGCATGGTGACACAGTGGTTAGCACGGCAGCCTCACAGCGCCAGGAACCTGGGTTCAATTCCAGCCTCAGGTGACTGTCTGTGTGGAGTTTGCACATTCTCCCTGTGTCTGCGTGGGTTTCCTCTGGGTGCTCTGGTTTCCTCCCACAGTCCAAAGATGTGCTGGCTAGGTGGATTGGCCATGCTAAATTGCCCATAGTGTTCAGGGATGTGTGGGTTATAGGGGGTTGGGTCCGGGTGGAATGCGCCAAAGGTCAGTGTGGACTTGTTGGGCCGAAGGGCCTGTTTCCACACTGTAGGGATTCTAATGACCTCCGTCCCATTATAATAAAAACAAGAATCAATGTCTTGGGACAAGAATGTACTTTTGAGTACCTGCAATTCCTACCACTAATACTTCAAAGGGCCTGGATAATTGCCTTTTCTCTTGGCCTGTGGTGAAAGGAGTTGTTTTAAAGAAAGTGAAAAGTTATGAATAGATGCAATTTCCTAACAGACGTTTTTGTCACTTTTGTCACTATACAGTTGGTTTATTCTTTCACAGGATATGAGCAGCTCTGGTTAGGCCAGCATTCATTTATAATTAGGCCCAACTCTATGGAAATTGTGGATTGTAGTCAGGGATCCTGGGATCGACTCACGGCTATCATCTTTGCTTTTCTCAAACACTCCCTTTTTGAAAATCAGGAATTACCTGTTAATATCAGAGAAGAGAAAAACCAAAAAGCTACATGAGGGCAGAGCAGCAAACGCTGTCTATATTAACTTTAGCAAAGCCTTTGACAAGGTTCTGCGTGGCAGACTGATTAGTAAAGTTAGATCGCATGGGATTCAGGGAGGGTTTGTCAATTGGATACAAGTCAGTTTAGCTCAGTTGGGTGGGCCATTGGTTTGTGAAACAGTGTGATGCCAACAGCGTGTATTCACTTCCCGCACTAGCTGAGATTACCATGAAGGAGTCTCCATTGCAACCTCTCCCCTCCATCAATTGTCTCTTGGGGCGGCACAGTGGCTCAGTGGTTAGCACTGCTGCCTCACAGCACCAGGGACCCTCAGCTGACTGTCTGTGTGGAGTTTGCACAATCTCCCCATGTGTGTATGGGTTTCCTCCAGTGCTCCAGTTTCCTCCCACAGTCCAAAGGTATGCAGGATAAGTGGATTGGCTGTGCTAAATTGCCCATAGTATCCAGGGATGTTTAGCTTAGGTGGGTTAGACATGGGAAATGCAGGGGTAGGGGAGTGGGTCTGGGTGGGGTGCTCTTCAGAGGGGCGGTGTGGACTTGTTGAGCCAAATGCCCTGGTTCCACACTGGAGGGATTCTGTGAAAGTTGTGTCACAGGTAGGTAGAATAGTAAAGAAGGTGTTTAGCAGGCTTCATTGCTCAGACCTCTGAGTATAGAAGTTTGGGATGTTATGTTGAGGTTGTACAGGATGTTGGTGAGGATACTTTTAGAGCTCTGCTTGTGTACAGTTCTGATTGCCCTGCTATAGGAAGGATATTATTAAATTGGAAAGAGTTCAGAAAAGATTTGCCAGGACCTTGCTGGGACTGGAGGGTTGAGTTATAAGGAAAGGTTGAGTAGGCTGGGACTTTTTTCATTGGAGTGTAAGAGGCTGAGGGGCGACCTTATAGAGGTATATATAATCATGATGGGCATATATAAGGTGAATAGCAAAAGGTGCTTTCCCTAGAGTGGGGGAATTCGAAACAGGAGGGCATATTTTTAAAGTGAGAGAAGGAAGATTTAAAAGGGACCTGAGGGGAAACTTTTTCACACTGAGGGTGGTCCGTGTGTGCAATGAGTTGCCAGAGGAAGAGGTAGATGCAGGTACAATTACAACATTTAAAAGCTATTTGGAATGGTACAGGAATAGGATAAGTCTAGAGGAATATGGGCCAAATGCAGGCAAGTGGGACTAGTTTAGTTTGTGGAACTTTAACAGCCTGGACGAGTTGGAGAGAAGGTCAATGCTCAAGGCACATCTTTCTATGCTGTATGACTCTATTTTTTGAGGGATGTGTGATTTTGGAACTCTTTGCCTCAGAAGATTGTATAGACAGAGTCATTGAATATTGTTCAGGTGGAGGTTCATAGGATCTTGTTAGGCAGGAGAATCAAGGTTTTTTTTTAAAATTCATTCGCGGGATGTGGGCACTTTTTAAAATTCATTTGTGGGATGTGGGCATCGCTGGCTGGCCAGCATTTCTTGTCCATCCCTAATTGCCCTTGAGAAGATGGTGGTGAGCTGCCTATTGCTAGCTAAGGCAGCATTAATTGCCCATTCTTAGGATCCAACCGCATTGCTGAGGTTCTGGAGCCACATGTAGGCCAGACCAGATAAGGGCAGCAGATTTACTTCCCAATATGACCTGGTAGATTTTTACAATGATTGAAAGTTACATAATTGCCATTAGACTATATCTTTGTTCAATTCCATTTTCACCATTTGTCATGATGGAATTTGACCTGTATCCTCAGGATATTAGCCAGGGGTTTTAGAAGCAAAAGCACCAGAAATTCAAAGCAAATCGTACAATGCTCAAGGCACAAAATTCTTGGTGGATTTCCATTCTCGTTTGGGTCTTGCACTTTGGTAGATGTTATAACCCTATCAATTCTCTGTAACTTTTCCTTGTATTACTAACTTTTAACATTAATTTCTTTTTCAAAAATTTATCAGAAAATACTGGGATTTTGTATAAGGTTCATTACTTCTTCAGCGTTCCTCCCCACTGGGGAATTGACTTTCAGTACCGCAGGAATCAGCACAGAGAGGGATTACGTGCTGATTGGTCACCCCATCCCACTTTGGTACAGGAAGCCAAAGAAAGTTAAGAGGGAGTTTAACCTCATATCCTCAAAGCAAGTATAAAATTGACCCATTAAAAAAAGGGTTACAAACTGGAGAGAGAAAAACAAGGGGCTGGAGTTGTAAATCCAAACCTGCAGCCCTGTGTTGGGAGCCAATGGCTAGAGCGTGTGTAGCGAGATCCGAGGAAGGATTACTCTTGGAGAGAAGACACACTGTGAAGACCCGATTGATAGGAAACCATGGGGACACTGCTTGAAGCAAAGAACGGATAATTGAAGCAGGAAAGGTCAACATGAACATGGTTTCAGTGAGCTGCCATATCATGAGTGTCCAATTGGTCAGGTACCACAAGGCGACAGCCCAGAAGAAGAAACCAATCAAACCCTGTAACTCTTTCCTCACCAAACCGACTTCAAGATGCTCAGAGGGTTTAGCACATCCCCATCTGTGCCCAGCAGCACATTTGTGGGGCAGCAGAGTGGCTCAGTGGTCAACACTGCTGCCTCACAGCGCCAGTGATCCAAGTTCTATTCCACTCTTGGGCAACTGTCTGTGTGGAGTTTGCACATTCTCCTTGTCTCTGCGTGGGTTTCCTCCCACAGTCCAAAGATGTGCAGTCGGGGTGGATTAGCCATGCTAAATTGCCCGCAGTGTTCAGAGATGTGTAGATTAGGTTGGTTATAGGGGGATGGGTCTGGGTGGGATGTCCGAGGGTCAGTGTGAACATGTTGGGCCGAAGGGCCTGTTTCTACACTGTAGGGATTCTACACAGAGGTTAGAACTGCTAGCCTGAGATTCAAATACACTGAGTCCAACCACATGGCTTACCATTTTTCTCTCTTTCTATCTTTAACCTAATATCTAACCTCCACTACTAACCTTTGGTCTTGTCTGCCAGGTTTAAATGCCGGCTTGGGAGAAAAAGGGGACTTTGGGGATAATAGTTCAGGTAGTTAGTTGATGGTTTTAAGAGTTTGTAACATTGCCACTCCTAGAATTGTGTATTTTTCATTAGTAATAAATAGTTATTCCTGTAAAACATACTGGAAATCTTCAAAGTAAGTATAGTGGGGGTGCGGGCAGGGGAGCAGTAAATTGAGGGGATCAATTGGTAAGATTAATTGTAATAAGTTAACGAAACATTCATCAAATGTTACAGACCCGCATTTCTCCACAATGTTCATGTGTTTAATTCAGGGTCCGTAACATTAAAAAGTTACAGTAAAATTATGTTTCCTGTTTGGCAGCATCTGTGGAAGAGAAAACAGAGTTAACGTTTTGGGCCCGGTGACCCTTCCTCAGAACTGAGGAAGGGTCACTGGACCCGAAACGTTAACTCTGTTTTCTCCTTCACAGATGCTGCCAGACCTGCTGAGCTTTTCCAGCAACTTTGTTTTTGTTCCTGGTTTACAGCATCCGCAGTTCTTTTGGTTTTTATGTTTCCTGTTTGTTTTACACACATTAACATTCATGAACATTTATATTTTTAAGGGTCATAAATTGGATTCTTTGCTTTTCTCCATCCAGTGAACCCCTCTGTGACCTATACATTCTTTACCTTTTACCCAGATATTTTGTCACCTTGTCTTCCTTTCCATTCTATCTCATCTCCTCACCTTTCATTTTTTTCCCCTCATTGTTCACTTATTCACTTATGGGATGGGAGCTACACTAGCTGGACACCATTTCTTGCCAATCTCTGCCCTTGAGCTGTCTTCTTGAACCACTGCAATCCAGGTGCTGTAGGTTGACCCACAATGCCTTCAGGGAAGGACTTCCAGGATTTTGACCCAGTGACACTGAAGGAACAGCAATACATTTCCAAGTCAGAGTGGTGCGTGGCTTGGAGGGGAACTTATAGATGGTGATTTTTCCATGTATCTGCTGCCCTTGTCCTTTTTATTAGTGGGGGTCATGGATTTGGAAGGTGATATCTCAGAAATCATGATGAGTTGGGGCAGGAAATCTTGCAGATCGTACAAACTACATCAACTGAGTGTCAGTGATGGAGGGAGAAGATGTTTGTAACGTCATGACAATCAAGTGACAATCAAGATTTACAAGGATGCTGCCTGGACTGGAGAGCAGGTCTCATGAGGAAAGGTTGAGGGACCTAGGGTTTTTTTTCATTGAAGCAAAGAAGGATGAGAGGTGACTTGATAGAGGTTTACAAGATGATGAGAGGCATGGATAGAGTGTATAGTCAGAGACTTTTTCCCAGGGTGGAAATGACTAACATGAGGAGGCATAATTTTGAGGTGATTGGAGGAAGGTGTAGGGGAGATGTCAGAGGCAGGTTCTTTACACAGAGAGTGGTGAGCGTGTGGAATGCACTGCCAGCAGTGGTAGTGGAGTCAGATACTTTAGAGACTTTTAAGTGACTTTTTAGTAGGTACATGGAAGATAGTAAAATGTAGGAATGCAGGGTAGGTTGATCTTAGTAGGATAATAGGTCAGCACAACATCGTGGGCCGAAGGGCCTGTAACATTCCATGTTCCATGTTCCATGTTCCATGTTAAGTGGGTTGCTTTGTCTGACTTGTGCCTTGTGGATGGTGGACAGGCTTTGAAGAGTCAGGTGGTGAGTTACTTGCTGCAGGATTCCTAGATTCTGACCTGCTCTTGTCAACACAATACTTATATGGCTAGTCTAATTCAGTTTCTGGTCAATGGTAATCCAGAGGTTATTGATAGTGAGGAATTCAGTGTGATGATAATGCCATTGAATTTCAAGGGTCAATGGTCAGATTCTCTCTTGTGTAAGACGAACATTGCCTGGCACTTATGTGGGATGAATGATACTTGCTACTTGTCAGCCCAAGCCTGAGCATTGTCCAGGTCTTATTCATTTGGCCATAGGCTCAATTTGTATCCATCAGTATTTGAAGAGCAGTGAATGGTGCTGAACATTGTGCAATCATCGGCGAGCATCCCCACTTCTGACCTTATGATGGAGGAAAGGTCATTAATGAAGCAGCTGAAGATGGTTCGGCCTAGGACACTACCCTGAGGAACTCCTGCAGAGATGTGCTGGAGCTGAGATGACTGAACTCTCACAGCCACGATCATCTTCCCATGTGTCAGGTATGACTCCAACCACCGGAGAGTTTGCCCCCTGATACCCATTGATTCCAGTTTTGCTAGGGCTCCTTGATGCCACACTCGGTCGAATGCAGCCTTGATGTCATGGGCTGTCACTCTCCCCTCACCTCTGGAATTCAGCTCTTTTGTCCATGTTTGAACCAAGGCTGTAATGTGATCAGGAGCTGAGTGGCCCCTGGTGGAACCCAAACTGGGCGTCACTGAGCAGGTTATTGCTGAGAAGGCGCTGCTTGATAGCGCTGTTACTGACACCTTCCATCACTTTACTGATGATCGAGAGGAGACTGATGGGGCGGGAATTGATTGGGCTGGATTGTCTTACTTTTTGTGTCCAGGACATACCTAGGCAATTTTCCACAATGTCAGCTGGATGCCAGTGTTGTAACGGTATTGGAACAGCTTGGCTCGGGGAGCAGCATTTTCTGGCGCACAAGTCTTTAGTGCTATTGCAAAGTTTTGTCAGGGTCCATAACCTTTTCAGTATTCAGTGCCTCTAACCGTTTCTTGATATCATGTCAAATCGAATGGCTAAAGACTGGTATCTGTAACGCTGGGGACTACTGGAGGAGGATGAAAAGGATCATCCATTCGGCTCTTCTGGCTGAAGATTGCTGCAAATGCTTCAGCCTTATCTTTTATATTGATGTGCTAGGATCCGTCTCATTGAGAATGGGGATATTTGTGGAACCTCTGTCCTCCAGTGAGCTGCTTAATAGTCGACCACCATTCAAGTCTGGATGTGGCAGGACTGGAGAGCTTGGACCTGATCTGTGGGTTGTGGGATCACGTAGCTCCGTCTATCACTTGCTGCTTATGCAGTTGGCAAGTAGTCCTGTTTTGTAGCTTCCCTGGGTTGGCACCATATTTTTAAATATGCCTGGTGCCGCTCCTGGCATACACTCTTGAACTTTTCAGGAGGTCAATCCCCTGGCTTGGTGGTAATGCGTAGAGTTGGGGGATATGGGTGGTAAGGACGTGGAATGCCCTGCCTGCCAATGTAGTTAACTCAGCCACATTAGGGGCGTTTAAATAGTCCTTGGATAAGCATATGGATGATGTTTGGATAGTGTAGGGGGATGGGCTTAGATTAGTTCACAGGTCGGCGCAACATCGAGGGCCAAACGCCCTGTTCTGCGCTGTATTGTTCTATGTTCTATGTTCTATGCCAGGCCATGACTTTGCAGATTGTACTGACTACAAATCATCTGCTATTGATTGTCCACAGCACCTTGTGGATGTCCAGTCTTGAGCAAGATCTGTTTGAAATCTATTCCATTTAGCAAAGTGATGGTGCCACAGATCACTTATCCTTACCTTGTATTGATGTCTCTTTCCCTCATACTCCTGCATTTTCCTCTCTGAACAGCCTCTCTCCCCTCCTATACAGCCATCGTGTCCCTCACCTGGTCCAACCATTCAGGTCGTCAGTGATTGAGACACCTCTCTCTGCACACGGCTGACATCGATGGCCCACCTTCCTGTTCTGTAAACTGAAGGTTGAAGTTAACATTCTTCCTTTTTGTTAAAATTGGAATTTCAGACAACGGATAGAAAAGGGCTTTATGTCTTACAGCACAGATGAGTCAAAAGGTATTAAAAGAATTTTCATCTGAACATTAAACATTGCATAAGTAACACTCTGATCTGCAGTGTGATGAGCAAAAATACGAATTTTAGTGATTCTGGGCACTTTTGTGCAGAGAGTAACTTTTAGATATTTCACACTTTGTATTTTATTTGTGTGATGAAACGGTTCATTGCAGAGCTTAAACTAATTTAAAAAAAGCATAATATATATGCCCGAAAACACTCAACAAGCAAGATCAAGTGCAAAGAGCTTGAACCCTTTTATGTTTTGGCAAACTAGTTTTCCACTTAAAGCAGCTTTGCAAACGGTTTAAATGGGTCATTGTTATTTAGGAATAAAATCTATTAAATTTTATGGAAATGTGGGTTGCTTTTCTCATTGCTATTAAATTATCTTCCCTGACAGTGTGGGACTGGAGTTGTAATGGTCTCCATTATCAGATGCATCAATCAAATTGATGGAAATATTAAACGCGGTGACTTTGAGACTTGTGACCTCCAAGTAGCAAATAACTGGAACCCTGCCTAATAAGCACAGATGAAATTTGAGGTTGATAATTATCTGAGTTGATTCATGATAACAACTAGAAATTACTGACTTAAAGTAAGTTGTACCTGTAACAACGCTTTTATTTGTTAACTCTATAGATCAGCTTCTTTTCCAAAAATTCATTGAGCTCACTGGACTACAGAGTCTGTGAATTTAACAGCCAGTTACTTTTTATAAAATCTGTTCTGTGCTTTGCCAGGCATGAACATGCAGCTGGAACATCTGGGTCTTCACAGGGAGAGGAATTGAGCCACTCTGATTAGTTCCAACATCCCTAGAAACCAATGGGGCTATCCAATAACTGCAAGTCACATTTATATGCTGAGTTTGAGAAAGAAACATGTCCCAAGCTGCTTCACAGGTATACAATCAGATTACAAAAGGAAGAAAAGGGCGTTGAGATGAAGGAGCAAATATTGGCAGGGACAGTAGTGGGAGACTAAAAATGTTTTGAAAGTGATAGAATTTAGAGGAAAAGGAAGGCAGGAGTCGGAGAAGAAGCTTTCAGATCATGAAAGATACAATTGTGGATGGTCTTAGGTTGAGTTTTGGTTGAGAGAACAGGAATTTTATTTGTGTACCCAAGGAGAGAGGTAAGGGCTAATTGAGATGTGCCAGATTTATCCTGTATTTATTTCAGTTGAGATCGGCTGGACACCGAAAGATAGCTTATCATGGTTTATTGTGTTCAATAGCACCCTTAGTAGGGATTTTCTTCATAAAACATTGATGAAGCTAACCAGGAATGCTTCAACATAAGAAATGGACACCTTCAATAACACTTCCTTCAGCACTTTATCATACACGTACAATGCACATTTATATTGACTGTAAAACCTCTCCCTGTGATATGGTGGCAAAATTTATAATTATTACTGGTTCTGGCCTGTTAATTTTCTTCATTTCAGTTTATTGCTATGCTCCCTGAATTGCATTTTCCCAAATGAATTGTAATTTTGATGTGTTTTTTTTTTCTCACGCAACATTGGGGCAGTGATTTTCCTACAGCCTCAATTGAAAGTAAATCACAGCAAGGTTTCTTTTAATTATTCAAGAATAAAGCAAAGCTAGCACAGCACTAAAAGAAAACTTCAAAAAGAGAGGAAAACTGCATCATAAACTCTTTAGAGGCTTGTACCAGTGAAAATGCAATTTGCCAAAATGTTAGTGCAGATGGTGGTTCAATCCTAAAACAAAACACAAAGGAATTGGTTGTGAGGAATCAACAGCCAAATTTTGCAAAATCAGAACAGAAGAAGAACTCAGTTTGAAGTGAAAATATGTTCCTGGCAAAGCAAACTGCCAAACTAATCAGCTGGATAGTTCGAGGTTGCGGCAAAGCCAATCTTGACAAACAACAATGTCAAAAACAGGTCAACTGTGAAACGGAAGTGTTTGGAGCCAGATAAACTCTGCATGCTAAATAAAAGGGAATGTATGCAGTTAAGCCTAACTCGATAATAAACCTCCCTGGGAATTATTTTTGACAATATTATCACAGAGTTTCAGTATGAAGATGGTGTCTGGTTGAAACAACAAAATACTGGCAGCTCCCATTTACACAGCATCAGACAACAAGAGGGATATCATATCGTTCACCACAACTTGAATCCCAGCTCAACTTTACCTCAAAGAGCTGCTGAAGCTGTACACAACCAATTTAAAAACTTCAAAGTGAATGTTTCAGAATTTCCTTAGTTACAATCCAACTGATGCATGGTTGAAGGGGTATTGGAGCTATACCCCTGTGACAATCTTATGTTGCCTCTTTATAATTGATTTTGGCCACTTCATGTAGGTTATACAGTACATTCATGACCTGATGTCATTTTAGTAAAAGCAATAGCTAATATCACTGAAGGAGATATAACACGGATAATCTAACTAAATCATGAAGTAGGTTTGAGGGACTGAATGGTCTCCACTTTTCAAATGTGGATACCTCCGAAACCTCAGCTTTGATTTGTGGAAGGAGGATGATAATGCGATAGGGGTATAGAAAAAAGGAAATCCATCCCATTTTCATATTCCAATCTTAGCAAAGCTTTTCATTGTAGTACCACACAGGAGATGATCTCTGGAAAGGATGGAGGATAAATATTGGCCATTGCAAAAGAAGCAATGGGCAATTAGACATGCAGCTGGACCCAGCATGAAAGAAGGCAATTAAATGCAATGATCGGAATGGCACTGGACTCCTTGCTGATTAAAATACATATAAATGACAAGAGTGAATATAGAGAAGATCCTTGCCAAAGCAGGCAGTGGGAATTGGTTGTATCAGCATGAACGGAAGCATTTCATAAAACAAACTGCAGAATAATGGAGTTGAGAATATAAGAGGCAGTATAGGCAATGTTTTTCACTGAACATGAGGACTGGCCAGACAGCTCAGTGCACCTCTTGTTATTCCTGTACAATCCATGCCCTAAAATGTTTATAGATATTCAGGAGGTGTAACCCATTTTCAGATATTTTCTCATCAACCTGTTCAAAGTTGTTATTACATACCGATGGAGTAGGTGGTTCTTGAACCTGGGCCTATTTGCTAAGTAATTCAGACACTGCCATTGTACCACAAGAGACCTAAGCCTACTTTAATTATGTTTATTCAATGCCACCTACTCCATTGGTTTCCAACTGGGAATGCTATAGCAATTGAAGTGTAATGATGCTTCTGACCAGTGACAGGTTAAGTACCTGTTAAGAGTTCCCTTTTATCAATCATTACAAAGCTGTTTAATAAGCATCAATAAAATCCTTAGCCCGCACATCTCTCACACATAGAAACCCAGATGTACTGGTGTGAACTTTACACCAACTTGACGGGCAAAACATAAGTATTTCATGTCTGAATAAAAAAACAAAAGAAACTGTGGAAGCTGGAAATCAGAAACAAAGAGCAGAAATTGCTGGAAAGGTTCAGCAGGTCTGACAACATCTGTGGACAGAAATCAGAGTTAATGTTGCAGATTCAGTGACCCTCCCTCAGAACAGAGAGTCGTGAGGAAGGATCATTGAACCTGAAAAGTTAACTCTGATTTTTCTCCGCTAATGTTGCCAGACCTGCTGATACTTTCCATCAATTTCTGCTTTTGTTTGTGTTCCATTTCTCCCTTCAAAATATCCTTTATCATTGAGACAAACAGGGCTTTCATTGGATTAGCCAGCTGAAATGTTCCTCTCATATCAAAAGTTTTGTTGAGCACCCTGGAAAGACTCAGCAAAGTTGAACTAACAAGTGGGAGTCTGTTAGCTCCCACTGTTAGAGCGAGGCACAGAGTGAGTACACAGAGCCCTCAACAAGAAAGACAACATGTTTGGGACCTTGAACCTGGAAAGTCATGTCTTCAGATGAAGTGGGAATAATCAGCAGTTTACCACACAGACTTGGTTTGAAACTATGCCAACAGTAATTTATAGTAGAGCATATGGTTAGTGACGTGTATGCAACATAATTTGACTTCTAGTACCCCCAAAGTACCCCCATTTACAGTGTGAACAATATGTTTGACTGTACGCCTGTATTATCCTGTTAATATATCATATTAACACGTGGATAAAATGTACCATACCTGTAGAGAACAGATGAGATCCAACCAATCATTTGTTTCCAATCTGCAACTCTATTTCTATTCCAAAGTTACAGTGGGTGCATTTTAAAACAGCAGCTTTATTCTGTCTCATTACTGTCCCCACTGGAATGGTTAGATTAAAGTGAACTGCACGATTTCAGGGAATATTGCTAAAACCCAGCTGTAGTTCCTTAGTAACTGCAAGGACATGTAGGATTTGAAAGTTAATCATTTGGTATAAGACATTTAAAAAACAAATGTATTTTAACCAAGCTGCATTGAAAACAGCTTTGATGGCAAGGAATTATATTTCAATAGACGATAGACAATAGACAATAGACAATAGACAATAGGTGTAGGAGTAGGCCATTCGGCCCTTCGAGCCAGCACCACCATTCATTATGATCATGGCTGATCATCCACAATCAGTATCCTGTTCCTGCCTTATCCCCATAACCCTTGATTCCATTATCTATAAGAGCTCTATCCATCTCTTTCTTGAAAGTATCCAGAGATTTGGCCTCCACTGCCTTCTGGGGCAGAGCATTCCATATATCCACCACTCTCTGGGTGAAGAAGTTTTTCCTCAACGCTGTTCTAAATGGCCTACCCCTTATCTTTAAACTGTGTCCTCTGGTTCTGGACTCACCCATCAGCGGAAACTTGCTCCCTGCCTCCAGAGTGTCCAATCCCTTAATAATCTTATACGTCTCAATCAGATCCCCTCTCATCCTTCTAAACTCAAGTGTATACAAGCCCAGTCGCTCCAATCTTTCAACATATGATAGTCCCGCCATTCCGGGAATTAACCTCGTGAACCTACGCTGCACTCCCTCAATAGCAAGAATGTCCTTCCTCAAATTTGGAGAACAAAACTGCACACAATACTCCAGGTGCGGTCTCACCAGGGCCCTGTACAGCTGCAGGAGGACCTCTTTGCTCCTATACTCAATTCCTCTTTTTATGAAGGCCAGCATGCCATTAGCTTTCTTCACTGCCTGCTGTATCTGCATGCTTGCTTTCATTGACTGATGTACAAGAACACCTAGATCTCGTTGTACTTCCCCTTTACCTAACTTGACTCCATTTAGGTAGTAATCTGCCTTCCTGTTCTTGCCACCAAAGTGGATAACCTCACACTTGTCCACATTAAACTGCATCTGCTATGTATCTGCCCACTCACCTAGCCTGTCCAAGTCACCCTGTATTCTCATAACATCCTCCTCACATTTCACACTGCCACCCAGCTTTGTGTCATCAGCAAATTTGCTAATATTACTTTTAGTGCCTTCATCTATATCATTAATGTATATTGTAAACAGCTGCGGTCCCAGCACCAAACCTTGCGGTACCCCACTGGTCACCGCCTGCCATTCCAAAAGGGACCCGTTTATCACTACTCTTTGCTTCCTGTCAGCCAGCCAATTTTCAATCCAAGTCAGTATTTTGCCCCCAATACCATGTGCCCTAATTTTGCTCACTAATCTCCTATGTGGGACTTTATCAAAGGCTTTCTGAAAGTCCAGGTACACTACATCCACTGGCTCTCCCTTGTCCATCTTCATAGTTACATCCTCAAAAAATTCCAGAAGATTAGTCAAGCACGATTTCCCCTTCGTAAATCCATGCTGACTTTAACCTATCCTATTACTGCTATCCAAATGAGTCGTAATTTCATCTTTTGTAATTGACTCCAGCATCTTACCCATCACTGACGTCAGGCTAACCGGTCTATAGTTCCCTGTTTTCTCTCTCCCTCCTTTCTTGAAAAGTGGGACAACATTAGCCACCCTGCAATCCGCAGGAAATGATCCTGAATCTATAGAACATTGGAAAATGATTACCAATGCATCCACAATTTTTACAGCCACCTCCTTAAGTACCCTGGGATGCAGACCATCAGGTCCCGGGGACTTATCAGCCTTCTGACCGAACAATCTGTTCAACACCATTTCCTGCCTAATATAAATTCCCTTCAGTTCATCCACTACCCTAGGTCCTTCAGCCACTATTACATCTGGAAAATTGTTTCTGTCTTCCTTTGTGAAGACAGATCCAAAGTACCTATTCAACTCTTCTGCCATTTCATTGTTCCCCATAAGAAATTCACCCGTTTCTGTCTTCAAGGGCCCAATTTTAGTCTTAACCATTTTATTTCTTTTCACAAACCTAAAAAAGCTTTTACTATCCTCCTTTATATTATTGTCGAGTTTGCCTTCATACCTCGTTTTTTCTCCGCGTATTGCCTTTTTAGTTATCTTCTGTTGCTCTTTAAAAGTTTCCCAGTCCTCCGGCTTCCTGCTCATCTTTGCTATGTTATACTTCTTCTCTTTTATCTTTATACAGTCCTTAACTTCCCTCGTCCGCCACGGCCACCCCTGCCTCCCTGTAGGATCTTTCTTCCTCTTTGGAATGAACTGATCCTGCACCTTCTGCATTATATCCAGAAATACCTGCCATTGTTGTTCCACTGCCATCCCTGCTCGGGTATTGCACCATTGAACTTTGGCCAGCTCCTCCCCCATAGCTCCATAGTTCCCTTTGTTCAACTGTAATACTGACACTTCCGATTCTCCCTTCTCCCTCTCAAATTGCAGACTTAGCTCTAATACAGTCAGAAGCAGGCCCCAAAGGACAGGTGTAGATAGTCTCTAATCAATTTGTTCCAAGATGTTATCATACACCTCTGGAGTGAGTAGGTCTTGAACCTGGGCCACCTGGCTCAGTGTTAGGGCCATACCACTCCATCACAAGAACCCTAATGGCCAGGTCCATGCTATTAATTGGGATGGGCATTCCAACAAATTCAATATCCTGAAGGGCAGTAGGAAGATGATTCTACACCAGCCAATCTGACAGATGTACATGATCATATAACTATATTGAGTTACTTGTGGTAGTGTTCACACCTTTGAGCAGGAGGGCCTAGGTTCAAGTCACATCTGCTCTTCTGGTGTGTTTTCGCAGCTTGCTTAAAATATCTTGACCAGGTGTGTCCTGCAACTTCCTGGCTCTGAGTTTGCCTGCAATATTTTAGGCACAAACGGTAAATAAATGTTGCTAAGCTGTATTGACATTTTGTGTTTACAGACTTGTAATGTTGTAGCAAAGAATCAGTTAGTTGGAATCTTACTTGGAGCGCTCTGGCTCCATTGCTATAACTTTGCCAAAAGTACAATGGAGAAGTTTGCCAGCAAGTGTGATTCTTGTTGTAATCTGCAATGCTCAATCTTCTAGCTTCTCATTAAACTAAGTGGTACTTATTAATATTTTTAACTCACTCACTTGATAGGGCATCGCTGGCTAGGCAGCATTTATTGCCCATCCCTAATTACTCAGAGGGCAGTTAAGAGTCAACCACATTGCTGTGGGTCTGGGGTCACATGTAGGCCAGGCAAGGATGGCAGTGTTCCCTCTGTAAAGGACTTTAGAAAACGAGATGGGATATTTTTTCTGACAATGGATTCATTGTCGTCATTAGACTCCCAATTCCAGATTTTTATTGAATTCAAATGCCACCATCTGCCGTGGTGGGATTCAAACCTGGGTCCCCAGAACATTAACTTGGTCTCTGGATTAATAGGCCAGTGATGATACAAGTAGGCCATCACCTCTCCTTATAGCTCTGTGACTTTGTGGGCATAATTGTCCAGTTCCAGAAGAGGTTGGGACAATGGCTGGCAAAGTTGGGAAACTTTCCCTTTGATACCCGACTACATATAGCAGCTACGTACCCCTGGGTGCTTTCTTGATGTTTTGGTCCTGTACTGATATGGCTTGATCGGAAGACTGCATTGAATTGTAGTGTAGGTTCTGAAAGTGCAGCCCAATAGCTCAGGGAAGGTCAGTGGGTAAAAGTGAGACATAAACCAGGTCTGGGTGAGGCATGATCCAGGGTTTGATGGGGTCCTCACTATTCAGGGATTGGTGATCCTTGTAATCATTTTTGCCCTGAGATGGGACATTTGGGGAACAGCTGGCAAGGCAGTGTCACAAGGAGCTGGGAGTCCAGAGCATAGTCCTTCCTGAAGAATGCACATGTCTGGGAATGTGTCTGATTAAATTTCATGTCAAAGTGTGTTGGCTTGGAGTTGGAAGATCATGGTCACTCTTCTTCTTTCATTCTCTCAATTCAAAAATTATAAGAGTGAGTCACAGAATAATTTTGCACTTTTCTTAAAGATCTTAAAGTTTGAGATCTCATTCAGTCCCAGCTCAACAAAATTCATCTCCATGACTTTTTTGGTAAGGTGAAGTTAGTCTAGTCTTTGAGCTGCTGAACTCAAAGATTAACCCTGTGTTTTACAGAATGTCTGTCCAATAATTCTCAAAGTTCCAGTTAAGTTCATTATTAATATGTCAAAAATATCTTTTGGATACTTCCCTGGCGGGAAATCCAGTGTGCAGATTGAAATGCTGTACCACACATGTCAGATACGAGGCTTTCCTGTGTGAATCAATTTGTGCAATAAAATAATTCACTAAATATAAAATAAGGACTGTATAAATTCAAATTAGATTTTTGTTTTTAATCCCATGCTAACTTTTGGGTTCAGAGATAACTTACTTCCATTCCATTTCAATGGGTTTTGAAATGACTGATGTAATAACTCAGGAAGCCGGTTGGAAAGGAACATTGTTTATTGTTGAACACCAAAACAGAGCCACTTTTCGTAGTGTACAAAGGCCAGTCCTACACTGGGATAGACAGTTCTGCAGGACCTATCCCTGTGGCTGCTTTATATTTTTCTCTTTTTCTAACACTTCTGATAGTTTTCACAACTGTTAGGCAGGCCATTGCCCGTTACTACGGAAACTCATACGGAATGAGCTCCATGGGAGACTAATTAGTCATTCCCCGTGAGCCTTATGGGGTTATTACATTCCTCCCCTCTGAGTCTGAGGGCTCCCCCTAGCTCCTGTAAAGTGGAGTTTCCTGCATCATTTTGCCCATGACCTCATTCCAGTTGCTTTCCAGGTCTGGTTGAGGGCTGTATAATAAGAAGGTGGATATTTCTTCCATGAAGACTGTCAAAGAGTCATTACAGGGGGATCATCCTCAGAGGCAGGTCAGTCAAAACAGTCGCCTCTGTGGAAGGTTCCTGCTGGTGAAGGTCAACCTGGTCTCTGTTTTTTGCAATCCTCCCCCCACCAACACTAACCCCCGCCCCTGGGTTTGGACCACGTATGATACCAGTTCTGAGGAAGGGTCACCAAACCTGAAATGTTAACTGATTTTTTTCTTCACACATGCTGCCAAACCTGCTGAGCTTTTCCAGCAGCTTCTATTTTTGTTCCTGATTTACAGTATTCACAGGTCTTTCAGTTTTTACGATACCGGTCCCATTTGTTTAAGGATAACTGCCAGGATCCCCGGCGAGCTGTCACTGAAGTTCCTTACAGGGACCTATATCTTCCTTGTAACTTTTGAGACCTAGGAATAACTTTTAATTCTCTGTTCCTTGGAATGAGAGCCTCTTTTTATGGCCTTCACCCTCCCTTCAACAGGGTGTAATCTGTCCTTTTCAACTCTCAACATACCTCAGGTACGTTACCCTTTAAAGATAATGCAAGTTGAAGGCACCCCAAAGGCTATTCATACAGTCCTTTCTGAGTATTTGTAGTAACAAACTTCCTGGATGACCTCTCAAGCTCCAGTTGGAGGTAGATATGGCTCATATTCAACTTCTAAAATATGTGACTCCCAGCCAGCTTTGCATGTAAGTCTTCCAAACGTGGCATTGGGTATCTGTCTAAGTGGCAAGCTCTGTTGACTGTCAACTCACACTCCCTACAGAGAACTGGACAGAGTTGTCGTGTTTCATAACTCAACTACAGGCCCATTCAGCAAATTGTACTGGGTGTACTGAGCCCAGTTCCTCTGGATATTCCAGTTTGGCCTCTACTTTGGTACATGGGGGACTAGTTGTGTCTTGAAGTATTTAGGGCGAGCCTCTGGGTCTAAATAGATCCTGACTCTGACACTTTTTTATCTTCCAAGGCCTTCTTGGAATACTTCAGGATACTTCCCAATGGCTTCATATAGATCACAGGTATCCATGTTTAAAGATTTGTTGCCAATCCAGGTAGATTTTCTGCAGTCAGTCCCTTTCCAAAAGTTTGGAACCTGACCGTCATGCCACCATTAAGGGCAGTCGGATAGTCTGAGCAGTGCAGAACAAAAAACAGTACAGCACAGGTACAGGCCATTCGGCCCTACCAAGACTGCGCTGACACAAGATGCCTTTCGAGAAACCTTTTGCCTCTATGTAATCCATACCCCCTATTCCCTGCCTATTCATATATCTGTCAAGATGCCTCTTAAATGTTATTATTGTATCTGCCTTTACCACTTCCTCTGGCAGCACATTCCAGGCACTTACAACCCTCTGTGTAAAAAACTTACCTCTCATATCTCCCTTAAACATAACCTCTTTTACCTTAAACCTATGTCCCCTTGTAATTGACATTTCTACCCTGGGAAAAAGACTCTGACTATCCATTCTATCCAGGCGTCTCATAATTTTGTAAACCTCTGTCAGGTCACCCCTCAACCTTTAATGTTCAAGTGAAAACAAACTAAGTTTGTCTAATCTCTCCTTGTAGCTAATACACTCCAACCAAGGCAACATTCTGGTAAACTGTATCTGTACCCTCTGCAAGGCCTCCACGTCAGTCTGGTAGTGTAGCAACCAGAACTGTACGCAATATTCCACATGCGCAAAATGTCATGCCACAACTGAAGAAGGCAAGCCTGCCATACCTCTTCTGAAACCCCTTAGCTGCTTGTACTGTAACTTTCAGGGAACTGTAGAGCTGTACACCTAGACCTCTCTGCATGTTGATGCTTCTGATCGTTCTGTCATTTAATGTATACTGCCTCCCTACATTAGACCTTCCAAAGTACATCACCTCACATTTGTCTGGATTAAACCCCAACTGCCATTTCTCTACCCAAGTTTTCTGCCTATCTATATCATATTGTATCCTCTGGCAATCCCCCTTACTAACCGCAGCTCCCCCAGTCTTTGTCATCTGCAAACTTACTAATCAGGCCACCTACATTCTCCTCCAAATCATACACATAACATAGCACTGACCTTCTAGCTCAACATCACTTTCCTGCACTCTCACCATATCGTTACCATTCTTTACCTTCTCCTTAGTTGGCACAAACATTTCCAACATAAAGCTCTCCCTCAGTACTACACTGAGGTAACTATTTAGGCTGCCTTCTGAGGTCCTGGAAATTGATTGAAACAAAAGTATTGTGGTATATGTGGTGCCTCTGCAAACCTGTCCAGAAGAATGGTGAGTCAGATATCTCATGTGCAGAATCTGCTATGTGTCACAGCTTTCCTTCTCTCCAGCAGGCAAGGATAAAACCACCTCTTTTAAAGATACTTACTTTCTGCGTGTTCTGGCAGCTGGACACATAGCTTTCTTTCCTGCAACTTAAGCTGCCTGGCAACACTCATTTTGTTCATCTTCTTTCAAACATAATGCGGCCATGAGATTTTTATTAAGAAAAACATTGGTGCTGGTAATGGTGCAGGAAATCTAATTAATACAAAGGTACATAAGCTCATGGCAATGGTGAAAGAAACACACAAATATCCAGCAGCACCCTAACCTGCCTATGGTCAATGCCAGGATTTGTGCAGTAGCCATGTATATGTGTTTGCAGTTATCCAACATGCCCTATTGTTGCATGATTAATGAAATTACAGAGGTGGGTAGTTGTCATTTGTGGTGAGGGAGAGATTGGACTGTTGTTCAGTCTTGTCCAGGGAGATAAAGGAATGAGGAGCTGTACCCCGGCTTACTAACTTGATGAGTTAGTAAATTGTTTCCTGCTTTGTATCCTGAGGATAATGCTCCTTTAACAGATATAATATACAGTATCTCTGTCTCTAGTAGGTCTGCTCTTTCCAGATCCTTCTGACAATGGCTGTGAAGAGAACTTCCCTCAACACTCTGATAGGTCCAAGGAGGACCTTCAGGAGTCTTCAGAAACTGGGGGGTTGTTTCTTTGACATTTCTGTCTTTACCCTTTGGGACTCAGGGAAATGCACTATCACTTTAAGAGGTGCTTTGCTGCTTTAAATAAGACCCTGGTGAATCCACTAAAACTGGGACTCCAGATTTGGGTGTTTTCTACACATTATGAGTCATTTAAGAAATGGACAAGTGAGGCTTCGATGAGCATCATGCGTTAAAATATACCAGGCTTGTTTTCTGTGAATTTCAAACTTAATCTCTTCCCACTGGGCAAAAGGACCTCAGCCAAATTGGGATCAAATTGTGGCTGAAATAGCTCCACATCACCAAGTCCCCCTTTATTTACATGTAGAGAGTCCTTGATTTTGTTCCAGCTCCCTCAGAACCAGCTCTCAGAGTAAATAGAGCACTTGACACTCCTGTTTATATCTGTTTTCTAGGGCTCCCTGATTGGACAAGATTAACAACCCCCATTAAAGAACTCATATTCTACCAGGTCCACCTGGCTGACCATGTTACAATCACTACAGCGGCCTTGGAATTAGAAGAGATATGTTTTGCAGTTTGGAAGATAACAAGTGCTTATAAAATCTCAGGAATTCAGTCCTCAATGAGTTAAGAAAAATTTAGCAATTAGACAAGGTGTATAATATTTTATTGCTTTATTAAATTATTCAGCTCTGCTTTCTGGTAAACAGCTGCAATCCCCAGACCATGGATTCCAGGAAACACAGATTGTGATTGAATCAAGCTCGACAACAAGTGTGTCATCTATTCTGAAACGTGTTTCATTTTCTTATTGTAGAATTACATTCAATTAAAATAAAAAGATATGGCAGCTGTTAGGTTCCTTCTGTGTGCTTATACTCCTATGTTTTAGTAAAAGATGTTTCTTGCCGGAATATGTGAAAATCAATAATGAAACAGAAAGTGCTGAATTTATTGAACAAGTCAGACTTTATCATTTAGAAATTTAGAGGCTAGATTGTTTACTTTGAGTTAATTTTGCCTCCCTCTAAAACTTTCCAGTTTGCATATCTTTGAGTCAATAAAGCTTTCCATGCAGAATCTACAATGGCCAGTTAGATGTTCATTCTCATCTAGAAACCAGAGTTTTCAGAGAATGGAATTGAGCTCAGACCCTATTAACACAATTCTTTCAGGTGGAAAATAAAAATTCATATAGGACTGACTGAGGGTCCAAACTGACAAGCTCAAGGTGGAAACATGTGCATTGTCAGGGCACGATTAATATACTCCCAGTGTCCATCTAAATCAGATATTAGTAAGGAGAGGTCTACTGCCAGGCTCGGATCAACGTTTTTGCATTTGGGTTTGAGCACATTAAACTTGAATGAGTGCATCCACTGTGATGATGTTCAGAGGAGCTGATCAGACCTGAGACTAATGCTGCTCTGAACAGTCTGTGCAGTAATGAGATCGCAGGAATGATCAATCAAATGGCCTCCTCCAACACCATAACACTTCTGTGGTTCTGCAAAGTTCAGCATAATCATGTAATTTGCAAATAGTTACAAAAATGCAATTTACATCCTATTATTTAATCAACAACATTCTTTTAAATAGACAAAAATGTGGTTATTCTTATCAATGATATACCACTTTAAACTTGAAAAAAATTTGTTTTCAGAAATGTATTTGCTGTTAATTGGGGAGGCAGTCCTGGCTGTGATAAGAAGCATAGCAAACAATAACCTAACAATTAGAGAAGAGATCACCTGCACATTCTCCTTCACATCACACACCATCCTGACTTGGAACTATATCACTATTCCTTCGCCATCACCAGGATCACCTTCATATCAAAGGGATTACCTGTCTGGGCTTATCTGTGAAACTGTTGCAAACTAGATTTTTATTATTTCACTATTTAATTAGCATGTGTGCAAAAATCTTCAGGTTGTTTAGTTGATTCCGTGCACTGGCAGGTTCACTGCACGCACAGGAACATACAGATTAATTAATAACTCATTCTTGGAGATCAAGCACATTAGAAAAAATGCACAACTCAGCAACTAATTAGAATAATGCTGAGTTATTCACTTTTCCCCTTTAAATGTATATGTAGTACCCATCATTCTCCTTGTGAAGTGAACAAATATGAGTTCTCATCACAGGAATTCCAAATAAAATTTTACAGGTGATCTGGATGTGAATGTACAAGGAATGATTAGTAAGTCTGCGAATGATACAAAATTAGGAGGTATCGTTGATAGCAAGGAAGGTTATCAAAAATTAGAGATTTTGACCAGATGGGGAAGTGGGCTGAGGATTGGCAAATGAAGTTCAATACAGATAAGTGTGAGGTGTTGTACTTTGGAAAGTCAAACCAAGGTAGGACTTATACAGTAAATGGTAAGGTCCTGGGGAGTGTTGTGGAATAGAGGGACCTAGGAGTACAAGTACATAATTCGTTGAAGGCGGCATCACAGGTGGACAGGGTGGTGAAGAAGGTATTCAGCATACTGGCCTTTATTGGTCAAGGCATTGAATATAGGAGTTGGGACATTATGTTACAATTGTATAAGACGTCGGTGAGGCCACACTTGAAGTATTGTGTACAGTTTTGGTCATCCTATTATAGGAAAGACATAATTAAACTGGAAAGTGTGCAAAGAAGATTTATGAGGATGTTACCAGGACTAGTAGACCTGAGTTATAGGGAGAGGTTGGCCAGGATAGGACTTTATTCCTTGGAATATAGGAGATTGAGGGGTGACCTTATTGAGGTATATAAAATCATGACGGGCATTGATATGATGAATGCATATCGTCTTTTTCCCAAGGATGGGGAATTGAAAACTAGAGGGCGTAGGTTTAAGGTGAGAAGTGAAAGATTTAAAAAGGACCTGAGGGGCAACATTTTTACACAGAGAGTGGTGCGTATATGAAATGGGCTGCCAGAGAAAGTGGTTGAGGCAGGTACAATAGCAACATTTAAAAAATATTCGGATAGGTACATGGATGGGAAGGGCTTAGAGGAATATGGACCAAATGAAGGCAATTGGAACTCGCTGAATGGGCACCATGGTCAACATGGACCAGTTTGGGCCGAAGGGCCTGTTTCTATGCTGTATTACTCTATGACTCTAAGTTAAGAAGATCTTTTGGAATAAGTTATCTGCTGAAATAATGTTTTGTCAATGTTGCTTTAGATCGGTTGCCACAGTAAAGCCTTAAAACTTAAACCCTTCTTGCTTGATCCTTTCAGTCATCTTTTTGAAGTTTGGATTTCTTCTTAAAAATCATCACTCTGTATGAGAATCATTATACAAACTAAAATACTAACGTAGGAAAACTAGCAAAGCAAGGGTCTGTTGGGAAGAGACAATGGAAGGAAATTAATATTAGTTTTTTATTAAAAGAGTGCTGGAGAAATTAATGGGACCGAAAGCTGATATATCCCTGGGGCTTGATAATCTACATCCCAGAGCTCTACAGGAGGTGACCGTGGAAATAATGAATGTGTTGGTTGTTACCTTCCAAAATTCTGCAGATTCTGGAACAGTCCTGGTTGATCAGAGAGTGGCAAATATAGTTCTACTGTTTAAAAAGGGAGAGAGAGAGAAGACTGGGAATTACAGACTGGCCAGGCAAATATCAGTTGTAGGCTCCAGCATTTTACCTCTTATAAAGGATGTGTTGCATGATTCTTACAAAATACCTGGGGGATTACACCGAATCAGCATGGACCTATGAAGGGGAAATCATGTGTAACAAATTTATTGGGGCTTTTTTGTTCCATGAGTATGTGAATACAGGAACAAGGAAGTCTTACTGCAGCTGTACATGGCCTTAGTGTGACCACAGCTAGAGGTTTCATCTCCTTACCTGAGATGAGTTATACATTTGATAGAGGGTATGTCGCAACAATTTGTGGAGTGGCAGGTTGGTATGACGAGAATTTGGGTGAACTGGGCCTGGACTGACTGGAGTTCAGATGAATAAGAGGGGGTCTCATTGATTGGATGTAGGGATGATATCTTACCTAGTTGGTGATCCAGTCACAGTCCCTGGATACAGAGGAGGTCATTTTAGATGGAGATGACGTAAGAGACAAAATGGTCATGGAAGTCTCCTCTACATTGGGGAAATGAAGTGTAGACTGGGTGACCGTTTTGCAGAACACCAACGTTATGTCTGCAAAAAAGACCCTGAGCTTCCAGTTGCTTACTACCTTAATACACCACCCTGCTCCCTGGCCGACATCTCTGTCTCAGGCTTGTTGCAGTGTTCCAGCAAAGCTCAGCAAAAGCTGGAAGAATAGCACCTTAATTTCTGCTGGGTACCCTGCAGCCTTTTGGTCTCAAAGGCGAGTTCAATAACTTTTAGGCTTTAGGCACCTTCTCCCATGTCCTTACCCCAATCTCCTAACACCAGGCTTGTCATCACATGGACTGCTACCATGTGCAACAATTGTCAGTCACTAATGGCCCCTATGAGCAGCTATTCATTCCCCCAGGGTGATCTTTACCCACTCCTTTGTCTGTCCAACTGTTTTTCTCTCTATCTGGGCTCTGTCTCCACCTATTGTTTACTCCTCCCCCTCCCTCCACCCTATCTTCTGTATAAAAGTCATCCTTTCCTGAGTCACAATCAGTTCTGAAGAGGGGTCGCTGGGCCTGAAACGTGAACTCTGATTTCTCTTCACAGATCCTGCCAGGCTTGCTGAGTTTTCCAGCAATTTCTGGTTTTGTTTACGAGGAAAGGTTTCTTCACTCTGGGGTTGATTAACCTGTGAGTTCTCTACCACATAAGACTGTGCAGGCCAAGTCACTGATTTTAATTTAGAAATAGGTAGATTTTTAGAGGCTAAAGTAGACAGATTGTATAAGGAGACAATGGAACTATGAGGTTGAGATCGTGGATCAGACATGATTATGTTGAATGGTGGAACAGGTTCAATAGATTAAATGGCCTACTCCTGTTCTTATTTTCTCCGTTTGTATGTTTCCACCAAAATTATTGCATGCAAGTATGAATCAATTAACATGTGTGCTTTCTTTTGAGCTAAAACAAATTAAAACCTTAAAACCCCTTGAGTGTTTGAGCAGATTAAATTAAATTTTGAAACCAAGGAGATGCCATTCTGTCTTAACCTCTATCCTTACAATCTTCATACCCTCAGAGATACACATTGAATCATTGTGAATGCATTCAAATGGTAGTAATATGTTTTTATAGATTATGAGAAGTTAGACAGATGCGACTGTTCAGTTCAAAGCAATAGGCAACTAACAGCATCTCCCAGGTCCTAAATATCTCCTTAACATAATTGTACATTGAAAACAAGCATTAGTTTTGCATGATGTCGTCCTAAGAACACCTTTGACTTTCATTTGGAGGCTGACTCTGTAGAGTAGCGAAGGCTGAGTCTCAATAGTCAAATGTTTTTCACAACATAACACGTACTAGAATAGAACAACTGAAGGAGCTGTAAAGATAGGAAACAAAGCAATGAAATGACTTTATGAATGGTGTATTTGGTAGGAGAAGATTGGGCATAATTAATTTTGCAGCAAAGGTAATAAACTCATGGGAAACAAAACCAAAATACTGTAATGCTGGAAATCTGAAATAAATACAAAACTTGTTGGAAAAACTCAGCAGGTCAGGAAGCATCTGTAGAAACAGAATTAATCTTTCAGGTCAATGATCTTTTACCGAAACAACAGATATGTTATATAATCAACTCAGTGGTAAGTAGCTGAAGAAGAAAGGAATTAAGAGACAGAGTGAGAACCAGATCAGTTATGTGGATCTATTCAAAGATTGAACTTTTTGACCTTTACCTCTTCCCAAAGTTTTATATTGAACTGCAATTAATTTGTTTGGACAGTCTGCAAACTGCTGAAACAGTGAATAATTAGAGCTGGGTTTCAATCATCAGAAGGTTAACATGAGACATCTGAGATATTTTAAAAATAAGAAGGATACAAATTGTTGAAGTGTCACAGTTGTAGAAAATACAAATGTCAGCAAGCCAACTTAAAAAATAAGTAATAACTGAGATATCTTATATTTATGATGTTAGTTGTGTTGGTTCAATGAACAAAATCGAGGATGACCCTAAATATGGATGAGCAAGTGTATGTTGCTTCAGCCACCAATCTCTGGCTGAATGACAAGACATATGTATCAATAAATTCTCTGTCACTTAAAACTCTTAACCAATTTACTTATTATATACTGCATCAATTACAAGGCCATCCTAGTCAATGCTGACATGGTTCATTTATATTTGTTAAAAGTACCATAAGTTGTTGGTTAATGAACACTGTTAGAACAGTGGGCACAGCTTTATAATGTGACGGGCACATTTCCATCAGCCTCCCCCATAATGGTATTAAGTGTTGTTTCTAAAATTCAAATTAAGTCAGCATGAACTAAAATAACCACACTCCTATCTCAATAGCCAAATAGCAATGAGGGAGGCAGCAACTGAACATGATCTCTTGGTAAAGAATTAAAATAATAAGTCAGTTTGTGGTGCAATATTTTTAGTTGCCTAAATGATACACTCGATGTTGAATATAAATATCAGAGCTGTGATCCCTAAAGGGACCATCAAATTTATGTTGCAGTCTTGCCCGGGACCAATCAATTTTTTTTTTAAGTGGTAAAGAAAGTTTGAAATCCTAGGAACTTACTAACAGAACAAAACCATTAGATTTATCTCAGTGATGCCTAATTTGGGTTCTACCAGGTCCACTCAGTTCCAGACCTCATTACAGCCTTGGTTCAAACATGGACAAAAGAGCTGAATTCCAGAGGTGAGGTGAGATTAACAGCCCTTGATATCAAGGCTGCATTCGACTGAGTGTGGGCATCAAGGATCCCTAGCAAAACTGGAATCAATGAGTATCAGGGGTCAACATTCCAATGGTTAAAGTCATGCCTGGCACAGAGGAAGATTGTTGTGGCTGTTGGAGGTCAGTCATCTCAGCTCCAGGACATGTCTGCAGGAATTCCTTAGGTTAGTGCCCTAGGTCCAACTGCCTTCATCTGCTTCATCAATGACCTGACATCAGTCATAAAGTCAAAAACGGGGAGGTTCGCCAACAATTGCACAACTTTCAGCACCATTCACGGCTCCTCAGATACTGAAGCAGTTCACGTTCAAACGAACAAGATCTGGGCAACATCCAGGCTTGGCCTGACAAGTGGCAAGTAACGTTCACACCATACAAATGCCAGACAATGATCATCTCCAACAAGAGACAATCTAATCGCGCCCCCTTGACACTCAGTGTTGTGACCATCACTGGATTCCCCACCATTAACAGCCTGGGGGATACCTTTGACCAGAAACTCAACTGGACTCACCACATAAACACAATGGCTACAAGAGCAGGTTGGAGGCTGTTAATACTGCAGCGAGTAACTCACCTCCTGACTCCCCAAAGCCTGTTCACCATCTGCAAGGCACAAGTCAGGAGTGTGATAGAATACTCCACATTTGTCTGGATGGGTATAGCTCCAACAAGGCTGAAAAAGCTTGACACGATCCAGGACAAAGTAGCCCGCTTGATTGGCACCACATCCATAAGCATCCACTCCATCCACCATTGACGCTCAGTAGCAACAGTGTGTATTATCTACATAACGCACTGCAGAAATTCATCAACGAACTTTAAACAGCACCTTCCAAACCCATGTCCATTTCCATCTAGAAAGGCAAGGGCAGCAAATACATGGGAACACCATCACCTACAAGTTCCCCTCCAAGCCATTCACTGGCCTTGAAATGTATCACCATCACTTCATTAAAATCCTGGAATTCCCTCAGTAATGGCATTGTGGGTCTGTCTACAGCACATGGACTGCAACAGTTCAAGAAGGCAGCTCACTACCACCTTCTCAAGGGCAACTATGGATGGGCAATAGATAGGAGGTTGGGTGGGGGTGACTGAACAGGGGTTTATAAAATCATGAAAGACATAAATCAGGTAAATTGCAAAGGTCTTTTCCTTAGAGTGGGGAAGTTCAAAACTAGGGGGCATGTTTTTAATGTGACAGGCGAATGATTTAAAAAGGGACCTGAGGGGCAACATTTTCAAACAGAGAATGGTTCATATGTGGAATGAATTGCCAGAGGAAGTGGTAGATGCAGTAATAGTTACAACATTTAAAAGACATTTGGACAGGTACATGAACAGTAACGCTTTAGAGGGATATGGGCCAAACAGAGGCAAGTAGGCCTAGTTTAGGTTGAGAAACTTGGTCAGCATGGACAAGTTGGATCAAAGGGTCTATTTCCACGTTACATGACTCTATAACTTTACCTGCACCTCCAGGTCTCTCTGTTCGACAATGCTCCCCAGAGCCCTGCCATTAACTGCGTAAGTCCTGCCTTGGTTTGTCTTACAAAAATGTAGCACCACACATTTATCTGAATTAAACACCATCCGCTATTCCTCGGCCCATTCGCCCATCTGATCGAGATCCCTTTGCGCTATTAGATAACCTTCTTCGCTGTCCACTATACCGCCAATTTTGGTGTCATCCACAAACATACTAACCATGCCTCCTATATTCTCATCCAAATCGTATATATAAATGATGAAAAATAGTGGTCCAATCACTGATCCTTGTGGGGCGCAGCTGATCACAGGCCTCCAGTCCAAAAACAGCCTGTTATCACCACCCTCTGTCTCCTACCGTCAAGCCAATTTTTTATCCAGTTGGCTAGCTTTCCCTGGATCCCATGTGATCTAACCTTACGAACCAGTCTAGCATGCAGAACTTTGTTGAAGACTTTGCTAAGTCCACGTAGACAATGTCTACCACTCTGCCCTCATCTATATTCTTAGTCACCTCGTCAAAAAACTCAATCAAGTTTGTGAGATACGATTTCCCATGCACAAAGCCTTGTTGACTATCCTTAATCAGTCCCTGTCTTTCCAAATGCATGTAGACCCTATCTCTCAGGATTGTCTTCAACAATGTAACTACCACTGGGGTCAAGCTCAACTGTCTAGATCCCTGGCTTTTCTTTACAGCCTTTCTTAAATAAAGGTACCACATTAGCCAACCTCCAGCCTTCTGGCACCTCAAACATGACTTTCAATGATACATGTATCTCTGCTTGGGGCTCCATAATTTCTTCCCTAGCTTTCCACAATTTCCTGGGATACACTTGATCAGGTCCCAGGGACTTATCTACCTTAACAAAAACAAAGTTTCCGGAAAAGCTCAGCAGGTCCGGCAGCATCTGTGAAGGAGAAAACAGAGTTAACGTTTTAGGTCCAGTGACCCTTGCTCAGAACTGATGGTGGCCGAGAAAATGTCAATTTATATGCAGAAAATAGGGAGGTGGGTGGGGTAGGGAGTAAACGATAGGATAGAGCCCAAAGAGAGAGAAAGACAGTTGGGCAGACAAAGGAGTTGATAACGATCAGGCTGGGAGGGTGAATAGTTGTTAATGGGGACTGTTAGTGGCTAAAAAAAGGGGGTGTGTAATGGCAGGCTATGTGGTAATGAGATAACAAGCATGGGGCTGGATGAACACAGCAGGTCAAGCAGCATCATAGGAGCAGGAAAACTTGACGTTTCGGGCCTAAACCCTTCATCAGAAATGGGGGAGGGGAAGAGGGTTCTGAAATAAATAGGGAGAGAGGGGGAGGTGGTTAGAGGATGGATAGAGGAGAGGATAGGTGGAGAGGAGGCAGACAAGTGGAAGAGGCGGGGATGGAGCCAGTAAAGGTGAGTGTAGGTAGGGGGCTAGGGAGGAGATAGGTCAGTCCAGGGAGGACGGACAGGTCAAGGGGGCGGGATGATGTTAGTAGATAGGAGATGGGGGTGTGGCTTGAGGTGAGAGGAAAAACAGGTTAGGGAGGTGGAGACGAGCTGGGCTGGTTTTGGGATGCGGTTGGGGGAGGGGAGATTTTGAAGCTTGTGAAATCCACATTGATGCCATTGGGCTGCAGGGTTCCCAGGCTGAATATGATTTGCTGTTCCTGCAGCCTTCGGGTGGCGTCACTGTGGCATTGCAGGAGGCCAAGGATGGACATATCGTCTGAGGAATGGGAGGGGGAGTTGAAATGGCTCGCGACTGGGAGGTGCAGTTGTTTGTTGCGAACTGAGTGCAAGTGTTCTGCAAAGCGGTCCCCAAGCCTCCGCATGGTTTCCCCGATGTAGAGGAAGCCACAACGGGTACAGCGGATGCAGTATACCACATTGGCAGATGTGCAGGTGAACCTCTGCCTGATGTGAAAAGTCTTCTTGGGGCCTGGGATTGGGGTGAGGGAGGAGGTGTGGGGGCAGGTGTAGCATTTCCTGCGGTTACAAGGAAAAGTGCCGGGTGTGGTGGGGCTGGAGGGGAGTGTGGAGCGGACAAGGGAGTCGCGGAGGGAGTGTTCCCTCCGGAAGGCAGATAAGGGTGGGGAGGGAAAAATGTCTTTGGTGGTGGGGTCTGATTGCAGATGGCGGAAGTGTCGGAGGATGATGCGTTGGATCCGGAGGTTGGTGGGGTGGTATGTGAGGACGAGGGGGATTCTTTTTTGGTTATTGTTGCAGGGACGGGGCGTGAGGGATGTGTTCCGGGAAATGCGGGAGACACGGTCGAGGGCGTTCTCGACCACTGGGGGGGGGAAGTTGTGGTCCTTGAAGAATGAGGACATTTGAGATGTGCGGGATTGGAATGTCTCATCCTGGGAGCAGATGCGGCGGAGGCGAAGGAATTGGGAATAGGGGATGGCATTTTTGCAGGAGGGTGGGTGGGAGGAGGTGTATTCCAGTTCAACTCCCCCTCCCATTCCTCAGATGACATGTCCATCCTGGGCCTCCTGCAATGCCACAGTGATGCCACCCGAAGGCTGCAGGAACAGCAAATCATATTCAGCCTGGGAACCCTGCAGCCCAATGGCATCAGTGTGGATTTCACAAGCTTCAAAATCTCCCCGCCCCCAACCGCATCCCAAAACCAGCCCAGCTCATCTCCACCTCCCTAACCTGTTTTTCCTCTCACCTCAAGCCACACCCCCATCTCCTATCTACTAACATCATCCCGCCCCCTTGACCTGTCCGTCCTCCCTGGACTGACCTATCTCCTCCCTACCCCCCTACCTACACTCACCTTTACTGGCTCCATCCCCGCCTCTTCCACTTGTCTGCCTCCTCTCCACCTATCCTCTCCTCTATCCATCCTCTATCCACCTCCCCCCTCTCCCTATTTATTTCAGAACCCTCTTCCCCTCCCCCATTTCTGATGAAGGGTTTAGGCCCGAAACGTCAAGATTTCCTGCTCCTATGATGCTGCTTGACCTGCTGTGTTCATCCAGCCCCATGCTTGTTATCTCAGATTCTCCAGCATCTGCAGTACCTTTTATCTCTATGTGGTAATGAGGCCTGGTTTATGGGGTAGAGGGTTGGGAATGGGAGAGTTTAGGCCCTAAAATTATTCAACTCAATATTGAGTCCGGAGGGTTGAAGGGTCCCCAAGCGGAAAGTGGGTGTTGTTCTTCCAGCTTGCATTGAGCTTTGCTGGAAAACTGCAGCAAGCCAGAGACAGAGATGTTGGCCAGGGAGCAGGGTGGTCCATTGAAGTGGCAGGCAACAGGTAGTTCAGGGTCTTTTTTGCGAGCAGAACGTAGATGTTCTGCGAAGCGGTCGCCCAGTCTCCGCTTCGTTTTCCCAGTGTGGAGGAGACCACATTGTGAGCAGCGAATGCAGTAGACTAGATTCTGGGAAGTGCAGATGAAGTGTTGCTTCACCTGGAAGGTATGTTTGGGCCCTTGGATACTGGGGAGGGAGGAGGTAAATGAGCAGGTGTTGCACCTACGCCGGTTGTAGGAGAAGGTGCCGTCGGGCTGTGGGAATGTGTAGGGGGTGAAGGAAACATCAACCAGGGTATCCGAGAGGGAACGGTCCCTGTGGAAGGTGGACAAGGGAGGGGAAGGGAATAGGTTTCTGGTGGTGGCATCTCACTGGAGATACTGGAAATGAGTTTGATGATCTTCTGGATGTGGATGCTGGTGGGATGGTTGGTGAGGATAAGGGGAACCATATCGCTGTTGCAGGAGGGACGAGAAGAGGTAAGGGCGGAAGTGCGGGAGATGGGTCGAACCTGGTTGAGGGCCCTGTCAACAATGGAGCCGGGGAATCCTCGGTTGTGGAAGAAGGTGGACACTTCCTTCACCCCCAACACCTCCCACAGCCCTACGGCACCTTCCCTGTAACCGGCGAAGGTGCCACACCTGCCCATTTACCTCCTCCCTCCCTGGTATCCATTGGCCCAAACATACCTTCCAGGTGAAACAACACTTCACCTGCACTTCCCAGAATCTAGTCTACTGCATTCACTGCTCACAATGTGGTATCCTCTACACTGGGGAAACAAAGCGTAGATTTGGCAACTACTTCACAGAACATCTACGTTCTGCTCGCAAAAAAGACCCTGAACTACCTGTTGCCTGCCACTTCAACGCACCACCCTGCTCCCTGGCCAACATCTCTGACTCTGGCTTGCTGCAGTTTTCCAGCAAATGCAAGCTGGAAGAATAACACTTCATTTTCCGCTTGGGGACTCTTCAACACTCCGGACTCAATATTGAGTTGAATAATCTTAGGGCCTAAATTCTCCCATGCTCCAGCATCCTACCCCATACAGCAGGCCTCTTTACCACATAGCCTGCCATTACACACCCCTTTTTTCAGTCACTAACAGTCCCCATTAACAACTACTCACCCTCCCAGCCTGATCGTTATCAACTCCTTTGTCTGCCCAACTGTCTTTCTCTCTCTTTGGGCTCTATCCTGTCATTTACTCCCTACCCCACCCACCTCCCTATTTTCTGCATATAAACTGACGTTTTCCCCGCCACCACCAGTTCTGAGGAAGGGTCACCGGACCCAAAACATTAACTCTATTTTTGCCTCCACAGATGCTGCCAGACCTGCTGAGCTTTTCCAGCAACTTTGTTTTTGTTCCTGATTTACAGCATCCGCACTTCTTTCAGTTCTTACTTATCTCCCTTAATGTGTTTTAAAATGGGTGGCACGGTGGCTCAGTGGTTAGCACTGCAGCCTCCCAGTGCCAGGGTCCCAGGTTTGATTCCAGCCCCAGGCGACTGTCTGTGTGGAGTTTGCACATTCTCCCCATGTCTGCATGGGTTTGCTCTGGTTTCGTCCCACAGTCCAAAGATGTGCAGGCTAGGTGGATTGGCCATGCTAAATTGCCCATAGTGTTCAGGGGTGTGTGGGTTATAGGGGGATGGGTCTGGGTGGGATGTTCTAAGGGTTGATGTGGACTTGTTGGGCCAAAGGGCCTGTTTCCACACTGTAGGGATTCTAATGAAAACTCCAGCACCTCCTCTTCTATAATCTGGACTCTTTTCAAGATATTACTATTATTTCCCAAGTTCCCTAACTTCCACATCTTTCTCCACAGTAAATATTAACAAAATATTCATTTAGGATCTCACCTATCTCTTGTGATTCCACACGTAGATGACCTCATTGATCTTAACGGGACCTATTCTCTCCCTGTTTGCCCCTAAAATACTTGTAGAATCTCTTTGAATTCTTCTTAAACTTATATGCCAATGCTATTTCATGTCCCCTTTTTGCCCTCCTAATTTCCCTCTTAAATATACTCCTACACTCCCTATACTCCCCAACAGATTCATTTGATCCCAGCTGCCTGGCATATGCCTCCATCTTTCTCTTGACCTGAGCCTCAATATCTTTAGTCATCCATTGTTCCCTACTCCTGCCAGCCTTGCCTTTCACACTAACAGGAACATACTTGCCTTGAACTCTTGTTACCCTTCTTTTGAAAGCCTCCCACTTGCCAGGCATCCCTTTACCTGCGAAAAGGCTCTCCCAATCAACTTTTGAAAGTTCTTGTCTGAATGAAAATCTATCTTCAAAATTGGCCTTGTTCCAATTTAGAAATTTGATGTGTGGATCATACCTATCATTTTCCATAACTATTTTTAAACTCATGAAATTATGGTCAATGGCCCAAGGTGCTCCCCCAATTACACCTTTGACATTTGCTTTGCCTTTTTTCCCCAAAAAGGAGGTTGAGTTTTGTCGCTTCTCTAGTTGGGCTCTCCATGTATTGATTGAGAAAGTTTCCTTGAGTACACTTAATTCCTCCCCATCCCAGCCCTTAACAAAATGGCAGTATCAGTCTATGTTTGAAAAATTAAAATCCCTTACTATTCCAACCCTATTATTCTTGCTCCTCAATTCCCATTGACTATTGGGGGCCCTATAGAATATTACCATCAAAGTGATCCCCTTCTTATTTCTCAATTTGCTTTTGTTTCTTTATTCATGGAATGAGGGCATCACTAGTGAGGCCAGCATTTATTGCCCATCCCAAATTTCCCAAAGTGCAGTTAAGAGTCAACAACATTGCTATGGGTCTGGAGTCACATGTAGGCCAGACCAGGCAAGGATGGCAGTTTCGTTCCCTAAAGGACATTAATGAACCAGATGGGTTTTTTTTCCCCTCACAATCAACAATGGATTTATAATCATCATTAGACTCTTAATTCCAGATTTCTTTTATTGCATTTAAATTCCACCATCTGCCATGTTGGGATTTGAATGTGCCCCCAGAATATTATCTGGGTCTCTGGATTAACAGTTCAGTGATAATACCACTCTGCCATCACCTCCCCATATAGCTTCACTGGATGATCCCCCAGGAATATCCTCTCTCAGTACTGCCATGATGTTTTCTTTAATCAAAAAAGCCACTCCTCCTCCTCGCTTGTCTCCCTTTCTATTCTTCCAATAGCATCTATACTCTGTAGCATTGAGCTACCAGTCCTGTCCCTCTCTCAGCATGTTTCTGTAATAGCTATGATATCCCAGTCCCATGTTCCCATACAAGCTCTAAGTTCATCTGCCTTACCTATTAGGCCTCTTGCATTGAAATAAACGCGGTTAATTTCATCAGTCTTCCCTTGTTCTCTGCCATGCTTTTGTCTGTCTTGTCTATTTTAACTTGGTTTCTTTAACTTCTATACCAGTCTCAACATTCTCTCTTGTCTCATAACTGCACAGATTCCCACCCCACTCTCTGAACTCGTTTAAACCCTCCTGAGTAGCTATAACAAATCTCACCACCAGGATATTGGTCCCCTTCCAGTTCAATGCAGCCTGTCCCTCTTGTACAATTCACTTCTGTCCCAGAAGAAATCCCAATAATTTAAAAATCTGAATCTGTTCAGTATGAAACATCCCAAAATTTAACCGCTAAACTGATCCCAATCCACAAGGTAGGTAAGAAAAAGACAAAAATATCTATTTACATTGAAGGAAGATAATTTATCTGCAGCAACTCAAGAAACATTTCAACTTTTCTATAACATGAGTCAAAAATGTGCTCCATCTGTCATTTGTGTTTATCTTGTTCTTTGATTAAAAATGAAAAGAGACATGTAATTCTTCAAATTTACCTCCGGAGCATCACTCGCCCACCTCCAAACCTCCCTCAGCCCATCTGCCACTGAAAACAGCTTCTGTATATTATCACTCCCAGATTTGACAACTTCAATGCTCCCTTGGCCACGTTCCCATCTTCAACTCACCAAAAAAAAAATCCACCTCATTTTAAACTCTATTAACCTTCCAGTTCAAACTAGCTGTCAGCTCTTTTTTCACTCATATATTTTATTTTTTAAATTCTCTCATGGATATAGTCAGTCATCGCTGGCTGAGCCAGCCTTTATTGTCCAGTTCTTGTTGCCCTTGAGAAGGTAGTGATGAAATATCTTCTTAAACACTGCAGTCCATGTGCTGTAGGGAGACTCATAATGCCCTTAGGGAAGGTATTCTAGGATTTTGACCCAACAACAGTGAAGGAATGGTGATATATTTCCAAGTCAGAATGGTGAGTGATTTGGAGGGGAGCTTGCAAAGGGTGGTGTTTCAATGTACCAGTTGCATGTGTCCTTTTAGAGGTTAGTGATCGTGGGTTCATTAGGTGCTGTTAAAGGACCTTTGGAAAGTTATGTAGATAGTACACACTGTTGCTGCTGTCTGTTAATGGTGGAGGGACTGAATGTTGAATTTGGTGGATAGGGTGTCAATCAAGTGGGCTGCTTTGTTCTGAATGATATCAAGCTTCTTACATGCTGTTGGTATCTGTACTTATAAGGCCATAAGAGACAGAATCATTTAGACTATCTAGTCTGCTCCAGCTTTCAATACGGTCATAACTGATACGATCGTCCTCAACTCCACCTTCCTGACTTATACACATAATCTTTGATTACCTTACTGATTAAAACTCAGTCTATATCAGCCTTGATGACCTTTCATCTAGGGTCCTCTATGGTAAAGAACTCCACAGATTCACTCCCATCCTAGAGAAGAAATTCCTTCATCTCTATCTTAAATGAATTACACTCTTATTCAGATATTACTCAGGTCCGGGACTATCCCACAAGTAGAATAAGCTCTCATCATCTACCCTGTCAAGCAATCTAAGACTCTTAGGTGTTTCAATGAGATCTCCTCTCATTCTTCTTAACTCCAATGAGTACAGGCTCAACCTACTCAGCCGCTCCTTGTAAGACAAGCCACTCTACCTGGGATCAGGCTAATGACCCTTCTCTGGACTGCCTCCAATGCTGACAGATCTTTCCTTAGATAAGGGGACCAAAAACTGCTCACAGTATTCAAGCATCAATCTGACTAATGTTTGTATAGTTTTAGCAAGACCTCCCTATTTTTATCCTCCATTCCCTTTGAAATAAAAACCACTGTCTTTCCTAATACTTGCTGAACTTGGATACTAACTTTTTGTAATTCACGCATGAGGACACCCAAATCCCTGTGTACTCCTGCTTTCTGAAGTCCTTCTTTGTTTAAATAATATTCAGCTCCTTTAGTCTTCCTGCCAAAATGCATTACCTCATTTCGCCACAGACAAATCAGGGTATTCTATCGCACTCCTGATTTGTGCCTTGTCGATGCTGGAGAGGATCTGGGTAGTCAGGAGGTGAGTTAATTGCCACAGTATTCCTGGTTTCTGACCTGCTCTTGTAGAGTCTATATTTATACGGTTAGTCCACTTTAAGTTTCAGGTCAATGACAACACACAGGATGTTGATAGTGGGGGATTCAGCAATGATAACACCATTGAATGTCAAACTGGAATGGTTAGATTCTCACTTGTGGAAATAGTCATTGTCTGGCACTTGTGTGGCATGAATGTTACTTGCCATTTGTCAGCTCAAACTTTGACCATCATCAGTGAATGCCCCACTTCTGACTTTATGATGGAGGGAAGCAGCTGAAGATTGTTGAGCCTAGAACACTAACCTGAGGAGCTCCTGCAGAGCTGTCCTGGAGCTGAGATAACTAATCTCCAATAATCACAACCATCTACCTATGTGCCAGGTCTGACTTCAGCCAGCAGAGTTTTTGTCCTAAATCCCATTGAATCTTGTTTTGCTGGGGATCCTTGGCCTTTTTGATAGCAATGTTGATGACACTTCCATCACGTTACTGATGATCAAGAGTAAACTGATGAGGCAGTAATTGGCCGAGTTGGGTCTGCTTTTGTGCGCGGGGCATACCTGGCCAGTTTCCCACATTATCAGGTGGATGCCAGTATTGTAGCTGTACAGGAACAGCTTGGTTAGAGGAGCAGCAAATTCTGTCTATTAATGGAATATTGTCAGGCCCAATAGACTTTGCAGTAGCCAGTCCCTCCAGATTTTTATTGATATCACATTGGAGTGAATGAGATTAGCTGAAAACTGGTAACTCTGATGATGGAGTTCTCAAGAGGACATTAAAGCGCTTCTGGCTGAAGAGTATTGTAAATGCTCCAGTCTTATTGCTTGCACTGATGTGCTGTGCTCCCCTATCATTGAGGGTGGGGATGTTTGACTGATCTTCAGTCTGCCGTACTTGCATCATTAAATCCCCTTTGTCATCCTTAATCAGTTGCATTCCTCTCTTTGCCATCCTTTAGCGACAGATGGAGTTAATCCAGATAAATGTGAGGTGTTGCATTTTGGTAAATTAAATCAATGCAAGACGTTACGTACTTAATGGTAAGGTCCTGGGGAGCGTTGCCGAACAAAGAGACCTGGGGTACCTTGAAACTGGAATCACAGGTAGGCAGGGTGGTGAAGAAAGCATTTGGTACACTTCCCTTCGTTGGTCATAACATTGATTATAGGAGTTGAGACGTCATGTTGTAGCTGTACAGGACATTAGTGAGGCCACTTATGGAATACTGCATATAATTCTAATCAACTTTCTATAGGAATGATATTGTTACACATGAGGTTGCAGAAAAGGTATCCAAGGATTTTTCTGGGACTGGAGGGTTTGAGCTATGGGGAAAGACTGAAGAGTTGGGGCTATTTTCCCTGGAGCATCAGAAACTCTGAGGTGACCTTAGAGGTTTCTAATATCATGAGGGGCATGAATAGGGTGAAAAGCCAAGGTCTTTTCCTAGATCTGGGGGGAGGCCAAAACTAGAGGACATAGGTTTAAGGTGAGAGGCAAGATTTAAAAAGGAACCTAAGGAACAACATTTTCATGCAGAGGGTGATGTGTGTATGGAATGGGCTGCCAGAGGAAGTGGTGGAGGCTGGTACAATTACAATATTTAAAAGGCGTCTGGATGGGATTATGAATAGGAAGGGTTAAGAGAGATATGGGCCAAATCTTGGCAAATGAAGCGTCTGTTTCCGTGCTGTATGGCTCTTTAACTCCATGATGCTATATCCCTTTTGTCCAAGATTTGCACTGAAACCAAGTAAGCCACAGTATAGGGACCTCTAAACATGGAACAAAAGTAACTGGAATTCAAGCTTTACACGTCTGTTGAAAACGAAATAAATCACAAAAAAACTCCCTAAAATGGACATTTTCGTTCAGAAATGATAAAGATATACTTATGCGGCTACACAGTTATTGTGTGAAACAATCCTACTTGGATCTTAAGCACAATCTGAAAGCTTTGGTTTATTCTCAGTCTCCATTTAAGAAATGTTGTGCTGAGACGTCCAGGCTCCTATGACTCTGATGAAGTGCAGCAGCACAATGCAGGCCAAACACACATCCACACAACTGACCCTTCCCCTTGAATTTTGGCACTCCAGTGATCAGATTCATAAAGGCGTATCGTGTGGATTTTCAAGTCAGTAGCAAATATAAAACTGTTTTATTATTAAAACATTTTCCTTTTAAATATGAGTTTATTTTCTAAAAACTAGCAAAATTTGACTCACTGCATAATGGGAGCTTCCTTATTTTGATAGCACTCATTAATTTTAATCCATTTCTTTCCTCCCACATTAATCATTGCAGAAGTGGGGAATCTGGACACCATTCAGTCTTGTCTAAAACAATGTATGATGAACTCATGCAGCTTTTGGATACAAACGTAAGGCAATCTATTTTGTATGACTTGAGAAAAGTTGGGTACATCAATTCATTTGGAGACTCTGTACCAGATCCATCACATGTTGATCAATGGTCTGTTGTAAGATATGTGCCACCGGGTGGTCATTTCGAATACTCTCTAACTTCCCTTGAATTACTGAAGAATCATGCTGAAAGAATGACCAATGATGTGCTAGATTATTGATGTAATGACTGCAACATTCACTTCAGTACATGCAGTGGGCTGTCATATGATGATGCAGCTAACATGACTGGAAGGTATAATTGGGCACAGCATAAGCAAAGAGAGAAAAGTGAGTCATTTATATATATTCTTTATCCTCGGCATTAATTGAATGTTGTTGCTGTGCTGCAGTAAATACACAATTTTCTCTACATCTACAAAACACTGGACAGCACCCAAATCATTTCTGGATCCTAATTCCACCAAACCAAAACATCTCTCTCAGGTATAATACAATATGGAACTGGATGAACATAGCAGGCCCGGCAGCATCAGAGGAGCAGGAAAGTTGCTGTTTTGGTTCGGGACCCTGCTGCCCAGCCTGTTGTGTTCTTCCAGCCCCTTATTGCTTTATCGGACTCCAGCATCTGCAGTTCTTGCCATCTCTCTCAGATACTAGCTGTGAAGCATAGTAGCCATGAAGCACAGGCTACTCCAGCCCTAACTGAGAGTTATGTTTCAATTATTAACGTCCTTCCTCGTCTCTGTACTCATGATAGCAGGAAAAGGTGATACAAGGAGAGAAGCTGGCATTCTGAAGGAGAAAAGAGATTAATGTGAGTTAGTGTTGAAACCAGAAAGAATCCACAAGATGCACACATTGCCCTTAGCACATGTGCAAATCTTTATATATCACTCTCTCAAATCTTAAAGGAAACCTGGAATTGCACTCAAGGCAAAAGAAAACCTGTCTGATATAAATGCCAAGTTTGTTAATGAAAGGAAAAGCTTAAGGAAAGAAGTCAATGATAGCAATGCACCTATTGCTGATGAAATATCTTCTCCGAGAGACAATTCATTATTCCTACAATGGATGCACTTAAACCCAACTTGAAGAGAAGAGCATTCACATCCAAAAACGTTGCCAACAATATTTTGTTTCTGATGGACTCAGATGCCTCAAATAAACAACAACGTGGATGCGTAAAGCTTCGACTCTGATGATGTTAAACTCACTGGGGAAACTTCCAGGCTTACATCAAGGAAAATTGTTCAGAGAAAGAATTTTTATGCAGCAGGACCTGCAGCAAGTCACATCCAAATAAGATTCAATCGACATTATCCAGAAGCAAAATAGCAGTTCTTTTTGAGCCTAGTGGTAACAAACAATGCAGCGGTTAAAGGTTATTTTTTGCAGCTGAAAAGCATCAAGAATGACGTGGGGGCAAGAATGCTTCAGGTGCTTAGGAAGTGAAAACTTCACAACTTATAATTTGAGGATATCAGTGACTGGCCAAAAATCCCAAAAGTGGTGGTGTCAGTAATTGCTCTGATGTTGCTAAATAATAAAAGTTTCCACGCAAGTTGTGGCTTTGCCTACATGTATTTACAAATATAAGCTTTAATGTTTCTATTGTCATTGACCTTGCAGCTAATATAATTCTTCTTTTGGTCATTTTGGGAGCCTCTTAAACTTGACAGAGCTTAACCTTCAGCATGTCATAATCAAGCATTGTCTTCCAGTCTTCCTTATAACCTTTTCTCTCTCTCACTGAGCAGCCGAACCCATCCCACAATGGGGCCATGGGCCTGCTCTAGTTGCAGTCTCCAAACAAATCATAGAATCAGTGAACCTTACAGGACAGAAGGAGATGATTTGAACCATTGTGTCTGTATCAGCTCCCGAAAGAGCCACCCAGCTAATTTCACTCTCCAAGCCTATCTCCGTAGCCCTTTAACTTTATCACTTTCAAAGGCATATCCAGCTCTTTTATTACAGGCAACAATTTCTTGGACCCGAGATAAAAGGTACTGCAGATGCTGGAGAATCCGAGATAACAAGCATGGGGCTGGATGAACACAGCAGGTCAAGCAGCATCATAGGAGCAGGAAAACTTGACGTTTCGGGCCTAGACCCTTCATCAGAAAACCTGCTGATTCATTCTGCTGTGATTGAACTAAATGAATTGTTTTAAATAAGTTGTTTCTCTACAGCATTACAACTAAGTGATAATCAATTCTAAACTCAGATGATTGTTCTGTGTCCTCAGTTGATTCATTGTTGTGGTATTGTAAATTCATTCATAATCTTCACAAGCTGACAATATAACTGGGCTTTAATGAAAAGGTTTGGCAGCATTAAGCTTCATGCCAAAAGCAGCATAAATTTATTCTTAATATTTTCATGTAAATGCATATTATTTGAGAGAATCAAAAGGCAAGTAAATAGCTTTTAAAAATGCAGATTTATTGCAATTTTGCTTTGCAGCATTTGAAACAATTTAAAATGTGTACAAATATTTAATTTATGTTATCACACTTCAAGAGGTTTAAAATGCAAATTAAATATAAAACAAGATATGAAACACAGTTCTGCAAAAATATGAAATATTATTGCAATTATATTTGAAATCATACATGAAAAACAAAAAAGATTAAAAGTTGGTCATGACCAATACTGGAGGGTGTGCCAATTCCTATTTGGTCCCATCCCTGCACTGGTTATCAAAAACACTTAACAATAATAGTGATATGGCAAATCATATAGGTCTCATACTGTATCCTGCTTTACTATCAGAAACAAGTCAGTCAGGTTTCTTCCATCAAATAATGGATAACTAGTTTAGTACAAAGAAAACTTAAACATGCAAAGATTATTGACACAAAAAGGTTGAAATTATGCAAATGTAGATAGGAGTTATATTCTAACATCCCAACATTAAAATGAGGCAAATATGTGTATCCAACAAGCTATGATTGAACACTCAGCAGAACACACCAAACAGTAAAAATAACCAAAGAGTTCCCATGGATTTTGTCAGAAATAACTTTCAAACATCAGTGATAATATAGGTCACCAAATCTCACTACAACATCATAGAGGATTATTATTCTTCATTTTGACAACCTGGTGCTGAAGCTCCATAATAAGCCAATCCATCATGGATTGGCTCAACAGCTGACTCCCATTCTGGTGGCCCATCTTCCTTTCCTGAGATTATACTCCCTTGGATTCTCAAAAACTGCACTCTAGCACTTACTCAGAAGCACAACTCCAGCCTTTCATAAAGAAAGAGCATTAGCAAAACTGTACTTCCCTTTGATTTTTCCTGAGTTGTAAAACTGTTTCGGTTACACAGAACACACTAAACTGAAAAGAGTTTTTGCTATGTGATTTCTTCGAAAATTTATGCTGAGGTTTTCCTGCTATTGTTACAGCAAGTGAACTGACTTTGGAAAAAAGATGCACAAAGCTTTTAGGGAGTTAAGAGGTGGAGTTTATAACCTTCAATGCTGGAAAACATGGATTTGAAATGACCACAGTCCCTGCCTGGTAGTTGCCCAAAAACTCTTTTTCAACTTAATTTTTGTTTTCACAAATATAATGGATCAGTAAGGAACAAAACCCTACACACTATAAAAAAAACTCTCTCAGCAAAAGACCTGGTAACATTTCCAAATGTCAGTATTTCAGATTACCTCAACCTTGAAAAACTGAACTGTGGCCATTTTTCAAAGACTCAGAATCATACAGTACAGAAGAGGCCCTTCATCCCATCAAGTCTGTGCCACCAAAAGTACTATTTACACCAGTCCCACTTTCCTGCACTAGGCTGATATCCTTGAATGTAAGACCCTCACCCAAGTACTTTATAAAGGTTGTGATGTTTCCTCCTTCAAATACCTTCCCATGCAGTGCATTCCACACTCCTTCTATCCTCTTTCCTCAACCCATCTAAACCTCCCAACTTTCACTTTAAAACTATGCTTCCTTGTTATTGACCCTTTAACCAAGGGGAATAGCTGTTTTCTACGGACCTTGTTCATGCCCCTCAAACTCTTATTCATCTCAATGAGGTCCCCACTTAATGTTCTCGGCCCCAAGGAAATCAATCCAAGCTTACCCCGCTTTGTTTCATCACTGAAATCCTCCAAACCAGCAACATCCTGGCGAATCTCCTCAGCACCCCTTCCAGTGCAATCACATCCTTCCTCTAATGTGTGATCAGAGCTGCACACAGTACCAGGTGTGGCCTAACTGCTGTGCTATAGAGCTCTAACATAACCTTCCTGCTCTTACAATCTATGCCACAACTGACAAAGGCAAATGTCCTCAATCCTTTCTTACTTACCCTAATAACCAGCCTTGCCACCTTCTGGGATCTATGGACAAACAACCCAAATCCCTCTATTCTTCTGATCTTCCTGGTGTCCTGCCATTCATTGAATATTCCCCTCTCTTGTTGCTTCTTCCAAAGAGCATCAACTCACATTTATCAGGATTAAAATCCACCTGACCAATCCATTTATATCATCCTGTAACCTAATACCTCCTTCCTCTTCTCTGTCAACCACTCAGCCAATGAAAGTTTAAGATCCAGCCTGATTTCAGTCTGAACTAAAGGTCTTCTATTAGTCTGAAGCTGTCAACAATTCAACGTTGTCAGCAGAAAAGTCTTTTTTTTTCAGACCCTTAACCACTGGGCATGTTTTTTCTTTTGCCCTTGTTTTGGAAAAGAAGATATCATTTCTGCAAAGACTATTGTCTTTGGCGTTTGTGTTGTATGGGTATATCTCTGCTTGGGATTAATGAGGTATAGCCCTCACTCTGTGTTACATCTTAAATGTGAGTCACTTTTTGCCACTTGTTCTGAGATTAAGTTTTGTTTTACAATAAATGTATTCTTTTGTGCACACTTAAGAGGCCTGGTAAAAGTATCTTTTATTCTGCATAGTAGGACAAAAGAGAAGCAATTGGCCATCTTAGTGATTAAATCAGCACTAATGGTGTGACTGGGGGAGTAGAGGGACTTGATTATCAGTGAGTCCCACAGCTACCTGGACTATACATCCTCACATCCCACTTCCTGTAAAGACTCCATTCCATTCTCTCAGTTCCTCCGTCTCCATCGCATATGTTCAGATGCGGCCAACTTCGACAAGGGAGCCTCCGAAATGTCCACTTTCTTCCTCAACCGAGGATTCCCCAGCTCCTTTGTTGACAGGGCTCTCAACCGGGTCCGACCCATCTCCCGCACTTCCGTCCTCACCCCTTCTCTTCCCTCCCACAACAACGATAGGATTCCCCTTGTCCTTACCTACCATCCCACCAGCATCCACATCCAGAAGATCATCAGATGTCATTTCCACCAGCTCTAGAGAGATGCCACCACCACACACATATTCCCCTCCCCTCCCTTGTCCACCTTCCGCAGGGACCATTCCCTCCGGGGCACCTGGCCCACACTTCCTTCACCCCAACACCTCCCACAGCCCTACGGCACCTTCCCCTGTAACCAGTGAAGGTGCAACACCTGCCCATTTACCTCCTCCCTCCCCAGTATCTAAGGGCCCAAACATACCTTCCAGGTGAAGCAACACTTCATCTGCACTTCCCAGAATCTAGTCTACTGCATTCGCTGCTCACAATGTGGTCTCCTCTACACTGGGGAAACGAAGTGTAGACTGCGTGACTGCTTTGCAGAACAACTATGTTCTGCTCGCAAAAAAGACCCTGAGCTACCTGTTGCCTGCCACTTTAACACACTACCCTGTTCCCTGGCCAACATCTCTGTCTCTGGCTTGCTGCAGTGTTCCAGTGAAGCCCACTGTAAGCTGGAAGAGCAACACCTCATTTTCCACTTGGGGACCCTGCAGCCCTCCGGACTCAATATCAAGTTCAATAATTTTTGGACCTAAACTCTTCCATGTCCTAGCCCCTACCCCACACACCAGACCTTGTTATCACACAACCTGCCATTACCCTCCCCCTGTTGTTAATCACTAACAGTCCCCATTAACAACTATTCACCCTCCCAGCCAGATCGTTACCAACTACTTTGTTGATCCAACTGCTCTGCTCTCTCTTCGGGCTCTATCCTATCATTTACTCCATACTCCATACCCTTCCCTATTTTCTGCATGTAAACCAAAGTTCTCCCAGCTACCATCAATTCTGAGGATGAGTCACCGGACCCAAAACGCTAACTCTGTTTTTGCCTTCACAGATGCTGACAGACCTGCTGAGCTTTTCCAGCAATTTCTGTTTTTGTTCCTGATTTACAGCATCCACAGTTCTTTCGTACTTTTTACACAGCAAACAAAGTTGTCTTTAGCTGCACAGCTAATAGCTAACATGGTGCCTACTTCTCTTTCTTTCTTTCACATACGCTATACTCTGGTCTCTGCCTCACTTTGAACTCCTTTCAGTGACCCTCAAAACTGCCTTGAATGATCTATGAAAGCCCTTGAAACAAGACCCACCCTCATTGTTGGGAAAAATCGTATGTAACTAATACGTTGAAACAGTCGAATGTAGCATCCCTGAACCTGCACCCCTGAAAGTTACAAGGTTCACCAAGTGCTGGATCTTGCTGCACAAATTGATGGAACAAAGCAATTCATCACACTGTTTCTGATGAAAGCCATGATCTGATTAAATTAGAAACATTTGTATATTATAAAACACTGGTTAGACCACTCTTGGAATATTGTTCCCAGTTCTGGTTGCCTCATTATAGGAAGGATGTGGAAGCTTTAGAGAGGGTGCAGGGGAGATTTACCAGGATGCTTCCTGGACTGGAGGGTAAGTCTTATGAGGCAAGGTTGAGGGAACTAGGGCTTTTCTCATTGGAGCGAAGAAGGATGCGAGGTGCCTTGATAGAAGTGTAGAAGAGGATGAAAGGCATAGATAGAGTGGATAGCCAGAGACTTTTTCCCAGGGCAGAAATGACTATTAAGAGGGGGCATAATTTTAAGGTGATTGGAGGAAGGTATAGGGGAGATGTCAGAGGTAGGTTCTTTACACAGAGAGTGGTGGGTGCGTGGAATCCGCTGCCGGCGGTGGTAGTGGAGTCAGATACATTAGGGACATTTAAGCAACTCTTGGATAGGCACATGGATGATAGTACAATGTAGGATATGCAGGGTAGCTTGATCTTAGCAGGATAATAGGTCAGCACAACATCGTGGGCCGAAGGGCCTGTACTCTGCTGTACTATTGTATGTTCTATGTTCTATTTCTCAAGACAAATGTCAAATTGAACCTTTCCATTGTATCGAACACAAGGTTCTGCTGCTTAGAAAAATATTTACACTGAATTAATTTGATATATGATTGAATTTTTGTCAGAGATTTGCACTATTATATTTATAAGAACTAATTATGTAAATACCAAGCAACCTTGTCCCTCCTTTGTTTAAACTAACGGTAGAGCAATGATAATACGTCTGCTGGTGTCTTTTGTGCTGAGGAGTATTTGCACAGAAATGACAACATGAAGTTAGGCCTTGCACCAATCAGTCCTTCACGACAAACTTAAGCTTCTATACAAGAGAAATATTCTAAATCACATGCTGCTTCAGGAGAAAGCAGCAGTAGCAGTCAGTGGCGCTACAACTGACTCTGGGGCACAGCAGGAAAGGGTAAAAGTAAACAGAACCTTAATGATAGGAGATTTGATAGTTAGGGGGACAGACAGGAGATTGTGTGGCGCAGATAGGATGATGTGTTGCTTCCCTGGTGCCAGGGTCCAGGATGTCTCTGAGCGGCTGCAGAAAGTTCTCAAGGGTGAGGGTGAGCAGCCAGAATTCATTGCACACATTGAGACAAATGACACAAGTAGAAATAGGATTCAGGTCCTGCTGAGTGATTATAGGGCTAGGAAAAATTTAAAAACCAAGACCTTGATGGTGGTAATCTCCGCATTACTTCCAGTACCACACATGCTAATGTAGGTAAGAACAGGAGGATATGGCAGATGAATGCGTGGCTAAAGAATTGGTGCAGGGAGCAGGGATTCAGATTCTTGGATCACTAGGATCTTTTCTGGGGCAGAAGTGACCTGTTCAAGAGTGACGTGTTTCACCTGAACTGGAGGGGTACCAATATCCTGGTGGGCAGATTTGCTCATGCTGCAGGGAGGGTTTAAACTAGATTGGCAGGGGAGTAGGATCCTCAACAGAAGGGAGGAAGTGCGAGGCTGGAAGGAGGTACAGTGCTCAGAGACAGGTCAGGCTGGAACACAACAGTGAGCAGGGAATGCCTGTTTGATTAAATTGCATCAATCTCAATGCAAGAGGGCTGACAGGTAAGGCCAATGTACTCAAAGTGTGGATAGGTACATGAAGCTGGGATATTATAGCCATTACAGAAACATATGTAATGTTTAAGGGAGGCACAGCTCTGGCAGCTTAATGTGCCAGGGTACAGGTGCTTTAGGCGGATGGAGGCGGAGGAAAGAGGGGAGTGGGGGTAGTTGCATTTTTGATTAAGAGGAGTATCTTAGCAGTAGTCAGAGATGAAATAACTGAGGGAACATCCAGTGAGGCTTTGTGGGTGGAGCTAAGAAATAACAATGGGAGGGTGACGTTACTGGGGTTGTACTATAGGCCCCCAAATAGTCAACGGAATTTAGAGGAACGAATTTGCAGGGAGATTGTGGAGACTTGCAGGAGCAATGGGGGTTGTCATCGTGGGAGATTTTAATTTTCCTAACATAGACTGGGACTTCCATTGTGTTAAGGGCTTACATGGGGTGGAATTTGTCAAATGTGTTCAGGAAAGTTTCCTTAAGCAGTACATAGAGGGTCCTACTTGGCAAAACTTGACCTACTCTTGGAAAATACGGCAGGACAGGTGACTGAGGTGACAGTAGGGGAGCACTTTGAGACCAGTGACCATAGTTTTATTAGTTTTAAAATAGTTAAGGTGAAGGAAAAAACTGGCCTGTATGTTTAAATTCTAAATTGGGGCAGGACTAATTTTGATGGAATTAGACAGGAGCTTGTAGGAGTTGATTGGAGCAGTTTGTTTGCAAGCAAAGGGACGTCTGCCTTTGCTGGAGTTCAAGGTCTATATGTCCTTTTGAGGATGAAGGGCAGGGTTGGCAGGAGTAGGAAACCCTGGATGACTAGCGTTATTGAGGATTTGACCAGAAAAAAGAAAGGCGCGCGGCTGAGGAACAAGCAGCTGGGATTAAGGGAATCCCTGGAAGTATATAGGAGATACAGGAGTTTACTGAAGAAGGAAATCAGGAGGGCAAAAAAGGGCAAGAGATAGCTTTGGCTGAGAAGATTAGGGTGAATCCAAAGAGATTCTTTAAATATATTAAAGGAAAAAGAATAACTAGAGAGAGAATAGGATCCATCAAGGACCAAAATGGACATTTATGCGTGGAACCAGAGGAAATGGGCGAGGTCCTCAATGAATACTTCTCCCGTGTTTACCGTGGAGAAAGGCATGAAGACTTGGGAACTTGGGGAAGTTAGAGGCGATATCTTGGGGACAGTCCGTATCACAGTAGAGAAAGTGTTGGAAGTATTAGAATGTATGAAGGTGGATAAATGTCCTGGTCCTGATCAGAGATATCCAAGAACCCTGCAAGAAGCCAGAAAAGAAATTGCGGGGGCCCTGGCTGATATATTTGCATCATCGTTAGCTACAGGTGAGGTCCCGGAAGACTGGAAGGTAGTGAATGTTGTGCCCCTATTCAAGAAGGGGTGCAAAGAAAAACCTGGGAATTATAGACCAGTAAGCCTGGTCTGTGGTAAGTTACTTGAGAAGATTCTGAGGGATAAGATGTACGTGCATTTAGAAAGATAAGGTTTGATTAGGAGTAGTCAGCATGGCTTCATGCATGGGAGACCATGACTCACAAATTTGTTAGAGTTCTTTGATAAGGTGACCAGGAAGGTTGATAAGGCCAGGGTGGTAGCCATAGTCTATATGGATTTCAGTAAGGCTTTTGATAAGATTCCACATGGCAGGCTGCTCTGGAAGGTTAGATCACATGGAGTCTGGGGAGATCAGGCAAATTAGATACACAATTAGCTTGATGGTAGGAAGCAGACAGTAATAGTGGAAGGATGTTTGTAGGAATGGAGGACTGTGACTAATGGTGTAACTCAGGGGTCGGTGCTGGGCCCATTGCCGTTTGTTATCTATATCAATGATTTGGATGACAATGTACAGGGTATATTTAGTAAGTTTGCGGATGACACTAAAATAGGTGGTATCGTGGACTGTGAGACAAGTTATCAGAAATTACAGCAGGATCTTGATCAGCTGAGGCAGTGGGGCAAGAAGTGGCAAATGGAGCTTAATATAAATAAGTGTGAAGTGTTGCTTTTTGGAAAGTCAAATCAAGGTAGGAGTTTCATGGTGAATGGTAGGCCCTTAAGGAGTGTATTGGAACAGAGGGACCTGAGAGTTCAGGTGCATGGTTTCTGAAAGTGGAGTCACAGGTAGACGGGGCAGTGAAGAAGGCTTTTGGCACACTGGCCTTCATCAGTCAGGGTATCGAGAATAGAAGTTCTAAGTTATGTTGCAGTTGTACATGATGCTGGTGAGGCTGTACTTGGAGTATTGTGTTCAGTTTTGGACACCATGCTATGGGAAGAATGTTATTAAACTTGAAAGAGTGCAGAAGTAACTTACAAGGGTGTTGCCAGGACTCAAGGGACTGAGTTGTAGGGAGAGGTTCTACAAGCTGGGACCTTTTCCTTTAGAGCGTAGGCGACTGAGGGGGGATCTTATAGGAGTGTATAAGATCATGAGAGGCATGGATAGGGTGAATGCACTCAGTCTTTTTCCCAGGGTTGGGAAATCGAGGACTAAAGGGCATCAGTTTAAGATAAGAGAGGAAAGAATACATGGGAACCTGAGGGGCAACGTTTTTACACAGAGGGTGGTACACATATGGAATGAGCTGCCAGTAGAAGTGGTTGAGGCGGGTACATTAACAACATTTAAAAGGCATTTGGATGAATACATGGATAGGAAAGGTTTAGAAGGATGCGGACCAAGTGCAGGGAAATGGGGTTTGCGTGGATGGACATTTTGGTCGGCATGGACCTATTTGGGCCAAAGGGGCTGTCTCCATGCTGTGGGGCTCTATGGCTCTAACCACTTAGTCCCAGATTTCCATTGTCCACCCATCCAATCATATTTTCTATGTAAACATTGCATTTGGCACAATTTACTAGTCTACCAAGTGAATTTGAAAGTCTCACAACTTGCTTTATGGAGAAGTTTCTTTTGCTCACATTTTCATTCTTCTGTATTTAATTTTCTATTGATAGCTGCACACATGTTGAACAGTAATTCTCCATATTATCAGGAATGAAGTTCAGTGGCTCAGTGCTGAGTAATGTGGACCTGAAACACAACCAGTGTTTAAAATCCTGAAAGATAATCCATGAAGGTTCATTAAAACTGAAATTATTAATTAAGTTTCAGCTCTGTACTGCAGGCCAAGTTCCTGACTAGTACATCTCTCATTGCAAATCAGATCGAAGAGAAACATAGTATTCTTAGTTTAATAAGCCCTTCCTTCTGTAGAGATCCCCCAGGTTCTTCTTGGTCTCCAAAAGACAATTGTTGAATTGTGTGAAAATATTCCAAATATTTTGGTCCAGGTGAGGAATTTGAGAATGGCAAACATGAGCTTCCTTTGGCTGCTAGAGCCTGTGATAGGGTCAGGATTAAGGTACAAACATTTTGAACCCCTCTCATCCTTGGGGGGGAGGAGATGACCTTGTGGTATTATCACTGGACTGTTAATCCAGGGACTCAGACAATGTTCTGGGGACCCGGGTTTAAATCCCACCACAGCAGATGGTGGAATTTGAATTTGATAAAATACCTGGAATTAAGAATCTAATGATGACCATGAATCCATTATCAGAAAAACCCATCTGGTTCACTAACATCCTTTAGGGAAGAAACTGCCATCCTTACCTGGTCTGGCCTACATGTGACTCCAAAGTAACAGCAATGTGGTTGACTCTGAACTGCCCCTGGGGCAATCAGGGATGGGCAATAAATGCTGCCTGGTCAGCGATGCCCTCATCCTGTTAATGAATAAAGAAAAAAATTTAAAGGTCTGGACCTTCTTATCAGGATTGAAAATCTTATTTTATAAGAGGACCTCAATAGATTTACACAGATAATATTTTCTGACAATGCTTTTGATCGCACCTTACAGGGTGGGAATGTTCAAACTCCTGTTGTCTGGTTTAACCCCTACATTTTGTTTAAAATATGGGAAGTCATTTCCCCAACTCTCAAATTCTTCAGTGATTTTCATCAGGCCATTGAATGGGAGGAACATATCCTGTCAAGACATGTCTGTTTTATACCTCACTTGGTAATGTCTAATGCTGAAATTAGAATCCAAAACACTGACATACTCCATTTCTAATATCTTCACTCCCTTGGAGGGATATAAACTGCTCACCAGCAGTTAAAGATTCATGTTGATCACTGACTATGTGTTTTATATCCAGGTGCTGCTGCATTGTGCATAGCATGAGATCTAAAGTGACCCTTCAAAGCAATATTGAGGGAAAGGCACATTGCATTGGTACGTCTTTTGAAAGTGGTGTTAAACTGTGTTCCCACCTGCCTCTTAGATGGAGGTAAAAGATCCCAGGAGAGTATTTCAAAGAGGGATAGCTGAGCAATGCCTTGCTTTCTCAACAATATTTATTTCTGAACCAACATCACTAAAAACAAATTGTCTGATCATTATCACATTACTGGGGGCAACATAAACACTGAATGTAAACGTGAACACCAATGGAGATGTGGGTGACCTCTATTTAACATTTTCATCAGCACTGAACATAAAGAGTGGCTGCACCATAAACACCTGCTCACTTCCACACGGCGATCCATATCACCTCCACGATCCTCTGTGCCATGTTAAAAAATACAGCAAAGTAAAACACACATTTGTAGGGTACAAAACTGAAGCTGATTATTAATGTGAGTATAGCATGTCATGGCCTGAAGGAGGGGAGTGGAGGCTGGAAAATGGGGCCACATTATGTACCTAGTTGACTTATACACCACAATTTACAGTAAATGTAAGGTTTCTTTCATTTAAAGCTTTCCTTGTATAAGTGTGAAATATGTAGTTCAAGAGATGTTTACAGGTGCACCATATTTTATCTTATACACGTCTCCGATATATTTCAGCTTTTGAAGCTTTTGGCCAGACACACATCAGCCAATGACAGAAGGTGCTGGTGTTGGACTGGGGTGGACAAGGTCAGAAATCACACGACACCAGGTTATAGTCCAACAGGTTTATTTGAAAGCACAAGCTTTCAGAGCCTCATTCCTTCTTTGGGTGTTAGTGAGAGAGGTAGCATCAGACACAGAATTTATAAGTAAAAGATCAAATGATCATGTCACTGTTGAGGATGTACTAAACAAACCCAAGATGCTGTTAAATCTTTAATCAGTTAGAAGGTTTTAATTGATTAATATATATGTGTAAATCCCCGAATTCCTTTGAAGTCACTGTCCTGACAGAAATAAAGAGTTTATCAGTGTAAAGAAAAGGTGACATTTTAGGTTAGACAATGCATGTTAGGTGTGAGGCCTTACTTAGAATGTGTTTGGGGTTTGGTTTGGAGTCAGACTGGTTTTGTTTCTAAAGTAGGAATTTATAACACATCATATTGACTGACTGTCTATAAATTGTGTGCTTCTTGAATCAATTAGAATGTATTTGCAAATACAAATTCACCCCATAGATTCACAGGTATGTGTTTCCCTATTGGTTTTCTGTGCTGCTGTCTGTATTTGAATAGTTGTGCCTTGATGATCAAACCCAGATCAGATCAGAGCACTGCACATTTGAAGCACCTACGTCTATCTTACAGACTGCGGGTTCTCCACGCAGGGAAGCATTTGGCTTGATTTGCTCTTTGCTGCCGCAGTGTGCTTGCAAATTTAATCTTCAGATCTGCCCTGTCCTTGCAGAAAATTTGTGATGCCTATTATTCTATTTAATACAATGTTGTAGCTTTCAGTAATAGGCTTACTTCACTACGAGGTGTTTATTTATATTTCCAGCATGTATCTTCTGGGATTTGAATATAACGAGAAGGCTTTAACATTTAATAAAATGAATATTCAAAGCGTATGCATCTGTTGTTCGTTGTGTTTCAAAGCTCAACACTGTTTTGTGAAGAAAAGTAAATTATTGATGTGAAAGCTCATCAGCCCTAAAGTACCAAATTATATTGAATCCCTCATTAAAAAGAGAAAGGTGTCAGACATCTGAAGAAATGAACAGGGGAATTGGGACTAACTGGATAGCACATGCACAATGGGCAGAACTGTCTCAGGCTGTGCTTTATGGTTCTGGGATTGTACATTGTTAAACCGCAGGAGAGTGGTGCATTTTCCATTTATTTGTTTCTTTATTGTATTTATTTCTCTATATTATAACAAATGTTGCCTCAATGCTCATTTAAAACAGTAGAAAATAAGTAGTATCCCTCAACATGTGTAGAGTTCTTCTATTCAATCTATTCCCTAAATAATACTTATCTCCTGATGTCAGGCGATAAATTTTATTGTAATAGTTCATGACTATTAATAACTTGTTATGAGCTGTTGCCATGGTAACACCAAGAAGCCAGGAATAAATTCGCATAGCTACACCCACAATATCATCTACAACATTCTGTATTCTTAACGCAACAACTGCTGTCAAAGTTTCCAGCATAGTGACTTACACCCTTGTAACATGATGCAGCCTATCACATTTGCTTAATTGCTAGTAGCAGTCCTTTTAACAAAGACTTTTTTTGCGTTAATTAACTTTGAGAAACCAATTAAGCACCAAAATCAGCTAGCAGCCATATTCAGCCTGCATTGATCAAAAAAAAATCCGAAATGGAGCAGAGGACAGCTGTAAATGTTATGGACAGAATCAATTTGTGGAAGAACAAGTTTCATTGAGCGGCAATCTACGCCCTCTTGAGAAAGACGATTGTTGCTTCATATCTGCAAACATTCTCATGTGAAAGGATGTCATTACAAAGAAAAAAGTTTTAATAATCCACTGTCAGTCATCTCAGCTGCTTTGGCTAAATGTGAAAAACTTTTCTAATTGATTAAATGAAATGTCCCTCTTCCCTTTTTCTCTCATCGTTCCAACAATCATATTATTCATTCACTTTCATAAAGTGTGGGGTTTACATCAAAAACATGTACTGACATTTTTCTGAAGAATAGCCTTCAAGATGCATTCTGCATCTACTTGATGCCAGCATACATTTGATGTGTATGGTACAATGTCAACTAACCAATGTTACCTGGGAATTTGGAAATTTCCATGACAGCATCATGAGGAATCATAGAATAAGGTAGAAACAGATCATTTGCCTGACAGTGCCTGTGCTCACTCTTAGAATGAATTTTGAACTTGTCTCACTCCATAGCCCTGGAAATTCATCTCTTCAAGCATTTATGTAATAGTTACTAAAGTATTTGTTTGGATGGAGATACTTGAAATAGCATCCACGCAAGGAGTTAGTGAACATGCCGTATGTAAAGCATCCTTATTTTTTTCAAACTTTGCCTTTCCCACACAGCATGCTGGAGATTGACGGATGGAGACACTTTGAGTAAATAAGCTATTTTACAACAGTTACTGAGACTATGCACTAACTATTGGATTATGGGAGCATCACAGCTAAGACTGATCCTGTCCTGACCCAAAATCCACAGAGGGTGCCTTTCCAGCAGCTGTCACCTTCTGTTCCGTCAATTTAAGAATCCTCCAGCATCCAGGAGGACAAGGGCAGCAGCTATATGGGAACACAACCACCTGCAAGTTCCCATCCAGGCCATTCACCATCTTGACTTGGAAATAAATTGCTGCCTCTTCGGTGTCGCTGTGTCACAATCCTGGAATTTACACCCTAATGGCATTGTGGATCTACCTGCAGCACATGGACTTCAGCAGACTACGAATGTGTTTCGACTTCTTCAGGGCAATTAGGGATAATCAGTAAATACTCGCCCAGCTAATGTTGCACACATCCTGCCAATGGGTTAAGAAAGCAGATTCACTCCATGGAGAATACACGTGTCTTATATTTGTAGATCATACAACGCCTGGACTTGTGGTAAACTTTGAAGAGGATAGAGAGAGACATCAAAAGAATGGATAGGTTGGTGAAATGGTCAAAAATATGACAGGTGAAATTTAATGTACAGCAGTGTGAAATGATTCATTTTTGTTTCAGACACTGCAAAGCAGTATAAAATAAAGAAGGAAATTTGAAAGGGAGTGCAGAAGAACAGGGGGGAATAAGGGGCATATGTGCCCAAACAACTGAAGGTAGTGGGACAGGTTGAGACTGTTAACCAAACGTACAGTTTTCTGGGATTTATGAAGAGGATCATAGAGTACAAAAGCAGGGAATTTATGTAAAAGCTGTCAAAAACTGGTACAGCATTCATTGGCAATTTGTATCAAGTTCTGGGAAACACAGTTTAGGAAGGATGGAAAGACATTTAAGAAGATGCAGAAAAAGTTCAAAAGGATACCTCCAGGGATTGAAAGTTTTCGTTACACGGATAAATCATGAAAGGTCTGGCCTGAGTAGACAGGGAGAAACTGTTTCCACTGCATGAAAAATCAAGTGTCAGAAACCCAGAGGGTGGCCAGCAAAAGAAACATTCATCACGTGAGAAAAAAGCTTGTTAATATACTGAGAGGTTAGGGTCTGGAATGTACTGTCTGAGAAAGTTGGGGGAGGCAGATTCACTCGAGTGGTTAGGCTCTGGAATATACTGTCTGAGAACGTACCGGAGGCATGTTCAGTTGAGGCTTTCAAGAGGCAACTGGATCTTTTTCTGACAAGGAGAAATGTGCAGGATTATGGGGAGAAGTTAAGCAAGTGACACTTGCTGTAACAGGGAACCAGTTCAGAGTTGTAAGGACAATTAGCCTCCTTCTGTGATGCAACCACTTGTGAATTTTGATAATGTGATAGTTCAATGAAATGGTTAAAAGCTAATGTCATGGTGGCAGACATCCTGTTGTAATGTTCTAAAGCAGAGATGTGATCAACCTTTAAGGGATGTGCTCATGATGTCATCACTGTATCACGGCATCAGAGCTGATATAAAGTATTCAGCCACCGTGTTACTGAGTCCTCTTGCAGCAAAACACATCGGAGGAAATACACGACAGAACATCCAAGTTGTTTAGCTGGAGCCTGGACACACGAGTGTCATGTACAAATGTAGCTAAAGATGCTGCAATAAAAGTTCATTGAATTGTTCAGGTCTGTGTGACTTGAATCTCACCTTTATGTTGTGGGAGCATGTACAAGTCTCACATCACAGTGGCTGCAGATCATCAACTATCACGTCCTATGATGTCACATCCTCTAATCTAGGTGCTGTGTTGACTGATGTAATTGTACATTACACACATATAACCAACTGACTGAACCCACTACATTGACTCCATTGCACTGAGAGAATGGCTGAGGTGAGCTAGCTACCCTTATACCAGAGTGTCAGACCTCATGATATCATGCAGCTTTCTTGAAGGTACATGCCCTGAGATGTCTACAATCTATGCAATATCATAACAGTCTGTGCAATCTATCCTGATAATTTAACCCTTTTATCCCTAGTATCATTCTGGTGACCTTTTGGTACACCATCTGCAAGGACAATATAATACCTGAGTATGACCCCTGACTATATCCCATAAATATATCTCCTGATTTGTGGTGACCAGGGTTGACTGCATTTACTTGAAATGAGTTCTCACTAAATCTCAGAATAGCTGCAGCTTATACCTTCTCTTTGAGATTAAAATTTACATTACATTAGCCTTTTCCATTCTCTATATGGCAATTTTTGTGCATAAAATCTTAAATCTTTCAGGCCCTGCAGTGTTTCCCATCTCTGTTCAGTTAGAACGTAGTGGAACAGTGCCTGACAAAATTGAGGCTCTCCAGAAACCCAGTGACAGAAATAGATTAGACAATAACAGAAGATTTAATCATGATTAGGGTTTCTTTGTCAATGGCCCTGCAGGTCCCAGGTGTTCTCTTTTCTATTTGATTCATTACTTGGTCCTGACGACATGTAGTTAACATGTTGAAATCCAACTAGATTCAGATTTATTTAATATTGTCACTTGCACCTAGGTACTGTGAAATGTGTATAATGTCATCACGTTCTGGCGCCATTTTGGATGGATAAGTAGAGAACATTGTCCAAGAGCTAGGTCCCACACATTCTCTATATTAACAAATAACTGCTCTAGATGGTTTGAAATATCATCCAGTTCATAGAAATGTGGGGGAAGCTTTGGAGAGACAGCAATAGAAGTGTTGACTTCCCCAAAATATTGAGCTTGTTCATTGCACCTACTGAACATCAGCTGCATTTAACACCAGAACACAGGTCAAGAAGGAGAATCTGGAGAGAATTTACAAAAAAGAGCAAACCATTAATATTTGTGATTTGTGAAATTAGCTAGTAATACTAATAACTAATTCTAAAATATCTCCAAAGTGATTTGAAATGTTCCTGGGTCAAATGGCATGAATTAGTTATAAAGTTCAGCTCACAAACATTCCTTAATGCACCAGGTGACATATACATTTCCCAGAGTTGAGCATCTCTGTATTTTTCCAGTTTGTTCCGGTAACGTCAGTAGCAATTAGTGCCAAATTAAGGACCCTGCAGCTCTGTAGGGACATGTGTAATGGAAGTTTGAAAGAATGCATTTCTTTCAAAAAGTTTCCAGTGTCGGAGACAGAGAAATAATCATTAATTAATCCCAAGGTTAATTTTCTCCTTTAACAGAGTAAATATTTTAAATGTTAATGTTTTGTAAGCATTTTCGGATGGTCTGAGGATGTGAAAGGTGCCATATAAATTTAATTTTTTTTATTTTCACCCTGTTCTTTCTATCATCAGCTTTATAGTTGAATTTGAGCATTCAGATATCTATCTCTTAATGAACATGGTTGTTCAGAAAGTTGACAATGAAAAGTACAAAACTATTTATGATGTTTATCTTTGTCGCCTCAGGAGATCTAATTTAATTCATTGGTTCTCTTGTTTGTAAAGGTATAAAAAACCGTCAAACTTTTTTTGATGAAAATGATGTAACTTTACAGAATTTTCCTGGCATTGTGACTATTGATACATTAGTTTTAGAATGCTGATATTCAAATGTTGTTGCTATATTAACAAGTATGTTTTATGCTATCATAAAGTAAATATTTTTATAAAGTTGGGGAGGTATCAGATCTGCAAGGGAGCAGCACAGAGTGTGATGCTATAAATCATGGCCAAGTCTCAAGGACTACACCTCATACATGGGAGTCAGAAATACACTGAGCCTGCAGGGGAGAAGTTCATGACAAGGAGACAATGGCTGAGAAATTTTAACACGTGACTATTAATCCAGAGACCCAGCTAATGTTTTGGGACACAGGTTAAATCCTGCCATGCCAGATGGTGGAGACTGATTCAATAAAAGTCTGGAATTAAGATTCTAACAATGATGATGAAAGTATTGTTGATTGTCAGGAAAAGCCCATCTGGTTCACTAATGTCCTTAAGGGAAGGAAACTGCCATCCTTACCTGGTCTAGCCTACATGTGACTCCAGACCCACAGCAATGTGGTTGACAAATGTCAAAAGGAACAGGGAAGCTACTTCTGATAAGAAGGCAAGCTGCAGATTTGCAGTAATTTGGGTGAAATGATTTTGTTTTAAAAAGTCATCAGTAATATCATACATAGACTTGAAGCACAAAAATCTCTATAAGAATCAAAGACCAGAATTCCCCCTTTGGCAGAAATTCAGAGAACAACACTGCACAGGTTTCAAACCTGGACACATCCAGAGGCAGACACTGTTGGTGGGATCATGGCCAAGTTCCACCATTTGAGGTTTAACTTGCTGACTTGACTGGTCCTATTTTGGTTGCTGCGTGTAATACAGTTTAAATCGTTGTTTCAGTACTTAATTGTCTGTGAGGTTTAAAGGTAACTTGTAGTGATTTATCCACAACACATGGGTATTGTCAGGCAGATTGCAATGAGGAAAGATAATACTGCAGTGATAACAGAGACCAGGCTGAAGGAAAGGCATGGATGGGTATTAAATATTCCTGGCTACAAGGTATTCAGGAAAGATAGGAGAGAACGGGCAGGAGGAGTAGTGACAGTATTACTAAAGGACAGCATTGCAGTGCTGGAAAGGGAGAGGATATCTCAGTGGGTCCAAAGACAGAAACAATGTGGCTAGAGCTAGGGAACAAAAGGTGTACAATTAAATTGCTTGGTGTAGCCTACAGGCCAATAACTAGTGGGAAGCGTGGAGAGGACCAAATCTGCAGGGAAATTTCAGAGAGATGCCAACGTTATAGAGAGGTGATAATTGGGGACTTCACCTGCCCAAATGTAAACAAGTACAGTGTATAGCCCAGTGTAGAATATGCTGCTGACTGGCTGCGTACTTGGCATGAATCTGGCTGTGCATGTGGCTAGGACAACACGCATCAATTCTGCCTTTCTTATGGGAAGTTTCCACTGACTATAGCAGCTGGAGGAACTGTCTCAGAAAAGCTTTGCTAAAAGGAGAAACACCAGACAAAGAGGTCTCAGCTTTGTTTGAGGCACTGGGCACCTTAGTGAAGGGACTGAAAGGAGGAGAAGAGATGATGGTTCCAGCATCAGGAATTCTTTAATGTCACACCCTAAGCCATGTGACCAGCAAGGTGAATTCCCAGAGTTTGGTTCTGAGGATCTGTCTTCAGTGCTGGAAAATGTTAAATGACTTCAGATGTTTGGTCAAGGTCAATGGATTCTTCTTTAAGAGACTACTTCTACCCAACCCTGCTACAACTCACATTGTTCAATGTACAAGCACCCGGCACTCACCCAGCAGCATTCATAATTAATCACCAGTATTTCAATGCTCCTTCTGATTCTCATACACGTAATGATGTTTCCAACCTCTCAGTTCCCACAAACTTCCAACTGTTTAGCAATGGCAGACCTATCACCAAATCATATGGCAGCACACTCACTAACATCCTCCCACACACTTGCAGGACAAGGTCACACATAAGCAACAGAGAGCAGCAGAGACACAGTGGGTAAGGCACACCTGGACCTTCTTTACTTTTTCCAGCAGACGCCATGTGACTGTTCCAGCAGTGATTGAAACTGTTGTGTGTGGCAACACCGGGAATGTTTGGAATGATGTTATATCCCTGCTTTCTGCACTTCTCAAATCCCACTTCACCCTCATCCTGAATTTTCAGCTCCAGCTAATGTGATCAAGAACCTATCACTTTGACCTAAATGCCTCTGTCTCCCCAACACCTTCCCTTGTTGTATTAAGCTTTTAGGTACCCACGGATGACCGACTGGGCAGTGGCTGCAGCCTCAGTGGGAAGATACCAGGAACAGCACAGGACCGTTGAAGAATACTCGATGTGTCAGTTCCGATTATTGGCACAGCATTTATATGAGAGGGGTATGATTATTCTACAGCCAGTTCAGGGGGTGAGCATTTTGTGTTGAAGCTCCCCAAAAGCTAGACTTGCAGATGGGTTCTGCAAGCGATGCAGTTGAGGATTTGAATGGAGTTGTGTGCAGGAGGGCATTTATGAGCAAGACCCAGAGACACTACAATGACAGGACTTACAAAGAAGATATGCCAAGGAGCTGAGTGGAGTCAGCTCCAATATGGTGCAGGTCTTCATGTACAGCACAAAGTCCATCCTTTCCAGAGTAACCATCATGAGCACCATATGACAGCACTTGGAACAGACCGTGATTTAGCATGTGATGTCCCATGACTCATCTTCCCTTGCAGCAAAAGCAGAAATTTCAAGGTTATAGTGCAAACTCAGATTGCAGTTTCAAGGACTCTGTGGGTTCCCATGCAGGCTCATGACTGTGGATAATGAGGGCATTTGTAACTTCTCACAGCAATCCAGTAATCTCTCTTCCAACAGATTACTGAGAGTGTCAGTGACACTGTGCAGCAAGGATGTGCTGCAGGATGACAGCATTTATGGTCCTACCCCATCTACCTGCTGCTACCTATCAGCCCGAACTGCTGCTATTGCTGCCTGTGTCAAGGTGTGGCACTCTGAAGCTTTCATGACTCAGAGATGCTCAAGGCTTTTCTGCAGGACAGTCTCCACCTGTGGATCAGCAGCTTTCCATCAGCTATGAATACAGGCCGAGGATCAAAGGAGGCACACTCTAAAGGAATATAGAAACACAGAAACATAGAAAATAGGAGTAGGAGTAGGCCATTCGGCCCTTTGAGCCTGCCCTGTCATTCAAAACGATCATAGCTAATCATCCCACTGAGCTTCTACTTTCGCCCCGTACTCTCTGATCTTTTTAGCCCTGGCAACTATACTTCACTCCTTCTTGAAAACATTCAATATTCTGGTCTCGACATTCTTTGTGGCAGAAACTTCCATGCGGTCACTATTCTCTTGATGAAGAAATTTCCTCTCATCTCAGTCCTAAATGACCTATCCCATTTCCAGATATCTCCCCAGATATCCAGAACATCCTTCCTGCATTTACCCTGTCTAGTTCTGTTAGAATTTTATAGTTTCTATGAGATCTCCCCTTATTATTCCAAACTCAAGCATATACAGTCCCAACTGATCCAATATCTCTTCATACATCAGTCCCACCAATCCAGGGATCAGTCTAGTAAACTGTTATTGCACTCTATCCACAGCTAGAATGCCCTTCCTCAGTGAAATGTTGCATTTTGTATTTTATTGATTATGTTACTGGATGGTCATTATGGATTTTTGTAGTAGTTTTTATTTCAGAATTTGGTGAAATCTGTTCTGATCCTACAGAGTGGGATGGAAAGGTGGGGAATTGTGCAGTGCCTGTGACGTTGGGGTCTTGTGGGGACAGCTCACCTCCTTTGTGAGTTGTAGGCTCCTCAGATGCCACTCCAGGCTGAAACAGAGATCACAGACAGGTAGCAGGTCTTTGACTCAGACCCCTCCTGATCCTCCCATTAAGCACAGATTTCACTCTGTTATTCCTCTACGTGTCACAAACCCCCATTACTGATTCCTCCAGATACACTTTCCAACTCTAGTGATCTCCTAATCAGGGTTCTGCATCAATCCTTTCTGAATCCAAAAACTTTGTCAACCTTGTCCAATAACACAGGACACAAAACTTCTGCTCCAGTCACAGATGTGGAGGCGGAAGTGGAGGAGTTGGACTCAGGTGGACAAGGTCAAAAATCACACACAACACCCATTTATACACCTCCCCCCTCACCCCCATCCCAGGCCCTAAGAAGACCTTCCACATCAAACAGATGTTCACCTGCACATCTGCAAATGTGGTATACTGTATCCGCTGTTCCCGTTGTGGTCTCCTCTACATCGGGGAAACCAAGCGGAGGCTTGGGGACCGCTTTGCGGAACACCTGCGCTCAGTTCGCAACAAACAACTACGACATGTCCATCCTGGGCCTCCTGCATTGCCACAATGATGCCACCCGAAAGCTGCAGGAACAGCAACTCATATTCCGCTTGCGAACCCTGCAGCCCAATGATGTCAATGTGGACTTCACAAGCTTCAAAATCTTCCCTCCCACTACTACATCCCAAAACCAGCCCAGCTCATCCCCGCCTCCTGAGCCATTTCTCCCCCCTCAAGCCCCACCCCCATCTCCTACCCACTAACCTCATCTCGCCTCCTTGACCTGTCCGTCCTCCCTGGACTGACCTATCCCCTCTAACTCCCCACCTATTTTCACTTTTACTGGCTCCAACCCCACCTCTTTGACCTGTCTGTCTCCTCTCCACCTGTCTGCTCCTTATCCATCTTCTATCCGCTCCCCCCCTCCCTATTTATTTCAGAATCCCCTTCCCCTCCCCTATTTCTGAAGAAGGGTCTCGACCCGAAACGTCAAGTTTTCCTGCTCCTATGATGCTGCTTGACCTGCTGCGTTCATCCAGCTCTACACCTTGTTATCCCAATCTATAGTCCAACTGGTTTATTTGAAAACACAGACTTTCAGAGTCTTGCTTCTTCTTCAGGTGTTAGTGAGACAGATGGCATCAGACACAGAATTTGTAGGCAAAAGGTCAAAGGATCATAGAACTGATGCAAATTATTGAACAAACCTAAGATGGCTGTTAAATCTGTAATCAGTTAGAAAAGAGATGCAGCTTTTGATTGATTAGTAAGCAAATCCCAGAATATCTTTCAAGTCACTGCCCTGAGATAACTCAAGGTTTTATTAGTTTACCAGAGGTGACATCTCAGGTCAGACAATGCACTTTAGGTGTGAACTCGTATAGAACCTGTGTTTTAAATTGGAGTCAGACTGGTTTTATTTCCAAATTATGAATTTATAAAATGCCACATTGACTGTCTACAAATTGTGTGTTTTTTGAACAACATAAAATGTATCTGCAACTCGTGCGTTTGTCTGTGTGTGTGTGTGTGTGTGTGTGTGTGTGTGAGAGAGAGAGAGAGAGAGAGTGTGTGTGTGTGTGTGTGTGTGTGAGTGAGTGAGTGAGTGAGAAAGTGTGTGTGGAGGGGAGAGAGAGAGCGTGTTTATGCATGTGTGTGTGTGGGAGAGAGAGAGTGTGTGTGTGAGTGAGTGAGTTTGGGAGAGTGTTTAGGATGTGGGATCACCTGTAGTGCTACATGAGCCCAAGATCCCAATTGAGGCTATCCTCATGGGTACCGAACTTGGCTATCAGTCTCTGCTAGGTAACTTTGCGTTGTTGTGTATCCCAAGGTCCGTCTTGGAGATCCCTCCCACTGGCGGAGCACTTCAGCGGTCAAGGACATTCAGCCTTGGATTTTTGGCTAAACATCCTCCAAGGCAGACTCAGACACATACACACATGCCCACACGCGCGCATGCGCACACACACACACACACACACACACACACACACACACACACACTCACACAGACTCTTTCTCACACACACACACATTCTCACACAAATACACTCTCACACACACATCCACACACACACACACACACATACACACACGCACAAAAACACATGCACACACACACTCTCTCTCACACACACAAATACAGACACACGCACACACACACACAATCTCACACACTCACACAGACTCTCTCTCTCACACACACAGACACATTCTCACACAAATACACTCTCTCACACACACACACACACACCCACACATACACCCACACACATACACACACACACAAAAACACATGCACACACACACTCTCTCTCACACACAAATACAGACACACGCACACACACACACACACAATCTCACAGACTCTCTCTCACACACACACACATTCTCACACAAATACACTCTCACACACATACACACACACACACTCACTCTCACACAAATACACTCACTCGCACACACACATTCTCTCACACACACACGCGCACACACACAAACATGCACATGCTCTCTCTCACACAAATACGCACACACACAAAAACACACACACACACTCTCTCTCACACACGCACACACACACTCTCTCACACAAATACATTCACACACACACACAGACACACACACACACACTCTCACACAAATACATTCACACACACACACACACTCTCACATACAAATACACACACACACACATATAAATCTATGGGGTCCATGTGCATTTGCAGATTTGTAATTGCAGATACATTCTATGTTGTTCAAAAAGCACACAATTTTTAGACAGTCAATGAGGCATTTTATAAATTCCTACTTTGGTAATAAAACCAGCCTGCCTCCAAGTTAAAACACATATTCTAAACAAGGCCTCACACTTAAAGTGCATTGTCTGACCTGCGATGTCACCTCTGGTAAACTAATAAAACCTTGAGTTATCTCGGGGCAGTGACTTGAAAGATATTCTGGGATTTGCTTACTAATCAATCAAAAGCTGCATCTCTTTTCTAACTGATTACAGATTTAACAGCCATCTTAGGTTAGTTCAATACATTTGCATCAGTTCTATGACCCTTTGATATGTTGCTTATAAATTCTGTGTCTGATACCACTTTTCTTACTCACACCTGACGAAGGAGCAAGACTCTGAAAGCTTGTTTTCAAATAAACCAGTTGGACTATAACCTGGTGTCATGTGATATTTTCCCACTCACAGAAACAAATGAAAGTCAAAAGCTGCTACCCTGGAATTTCCCTAGCCCTTGATGAAGAGGGATTTCTCAGAGACGCTGAACAAATATTCAAGTGGTTGTGATAAAATGAGGCTGTTAATAGGACCTGCAATTTTGTGTCTTTTAGGGGGCTGTTGGGGCATTGGTAATGTAACTTTGAGCCAGAAGGCCTGGGTTCAAGTCCCACCTGCTCTAGAAGTGTACAATAACATTTCTGAACAAGTTGATTAGAAATATCCTGGACCACTAAAAAAAATGGCCTGTAAGGTCTAAAAGGGCAGTTTGTGCAGCAAATCAGCTTTAATCGCTGACAGACACTTTCTTTCTCTCGGCGCACATGGGGTATCTGGACTAATGCATTTTCAACTCATGATTCACATGGAAATGACTGGAAATGGTTTGACCAATGGTGTGTGTGTGTGTGTGTATGTGTGTGAGAGTGTATTTGTGTGAGAATGTGTGTGTGTGTGTGTGTGTGAGAGAGAGTCTGTGTGAGTGTGTGAGATTGTGTGTGTGTGTGTGCATGTGTCTGTATTTGTGTGTGAGAGAGAGTGTGTGTGTGCATGTGTTTTTGTGTGTGTGTGTATGTGTGTGGGTGTATGCGTGGGTGTGTGTATGTGTGTGTGTGAGAGTGTATTTGTGTGAGAATGTGTCTGTGTGTGTGTGAGAGAGAGTCTGTGTGAGTGTGTGAGATTGTGTGTGTGTGCGTGTGTCTGTATTTGTGTGTGAGAGAGAGAGTGTGTGTGAGTGTGTGAGATTGTGTGTGTGTGTGCGTGTGTCTGTATTTGTGTGTGAGAGAGAGAGCTTTCTGATTACAGGTTTCTGCTGTATGACACCAGTTGTGCTCTCGAACTGAATATGATTCTTTGTAATGTAATCTGGTTAAAATAAAACCTAGTCAGAATCTAAATGCTGACATCAAAGTTGTTCAATAAGAAGTTAGCCCAGCAATGCTACAAATCAAATTTCTACATGTGAACAGATATTTTTGAGCGCTGCAGGTATACAGACACTTTCACTGTAGACTGAGATTTCAAAGGGAATAGATTATAAAAATAAGGACGTTTTTCAAAAATTATACAAGGCACTAGCTAGTCCAGAGCTGGAATACCAGAAACAGTTTTGGTCCTCTTATCTAAGGAAAGATATATTGGTGACAGTCCAGAGAAAGTTCACTCGACTGATCCCGTATATGGAGGGACTGTCTTATGAGGAGCAATTGAGTTGGTTGGGCCTGTACTCATTGGAGTTTAGAAAAATGAAAGGTTCTTAGGGAAATTGACAAGGGAGAAGCAGAAAGGTTATTTCCCCTTGTAGACTGTCTAGGACCAGAGGGCATAATCTCAGAGCAAGGGGTTACACATTTAAAACAATGATGAAGATGAATTTCTTCTCCAGAGACTAGTGGCTTGGTGGAGTTCTGTACCACAGAAGGCAGGCCAGGTTGGGTTTTACTTAATTTTTTTATTCAATTGTAGGATGTGGGCATCACTGGCTGTGCCCAGCATTTCTTGTCCATCCCTAGCTGTCCCCTTGAGAAGGTGGGGGTGAGCTGCCTCCTTGAACCGCTGCATGTGCTCTGGGTTGATACACAATGCCATTGGGGAGGGAATTCCAGGATTTTGACCCGGCGACAGTGAAGGAATGGTGATATATTTCCAAGTCAGGATGGTGAGGGGCTTCGAGGTGGTGGTTTTTTCATGTATCTGCTGCCCTTGTCCTTCTTGATGCAAATGGCTATGGGTTTGGAAGGTGCTGCCTAAGGATCTTTGGTGAATTTCTGCAGTACGTTTTGTAGATAGTACACACTGCTGCTACTGAGCATCGGTGGTGGGGGCAGTGGATGCAGTGCCAATCAAGTGGGTTGCTTTGGCCTGGATCTTGTCAGGCTTCCTGAGATAACACAGTGTAGATCTGGAGGAACACATCAGGCCAGGCAGCATCAGAGGAGCAGGAAAGCTGATGTTTCTGGTCTGGACCCTTCTTCAGAAATGGGAGAGGGGGAAGGGAGCTCTGAAATAAATAGAGAGAGGAGGGGTGGGGCTGGGGAAGGTAGGTGGGATGGTGATAAGTGAATGCAGGTAGGCAGTGGTGGGGATTAGTCAGTGAGGTGTGAGGAGCAGATAGGTGGGAGAGAAGATGGACATGTTGTGTCTGGTCAAGGTGGCAGGGATGAGAGGGAGGGTTGGTCATGGGATGAGACTGGGGGTGGGGAGATTTTGAAACTGGTAACGTCCACATTATGACCATTGGGCTGTAGGCTCCCAAGGCGGAATATGAAGTGCTGCTCCTCAAGTTTCCGGGTGGCATCATTGTGATACTGGAGGAGGCCCAGGATGGACATGTCGTCCAGGGAGTGGGAGGGGGAGTTGAAATGGTTCGCGACTGGAAGGTATTGTTGTTTGTTACGAACAAAGCACAGGTCTCTACAAAGCAGTATCCAAGCCTCCACTTGGTCTCACCGATGTAGAGGAGCCCACATCGGAATCAGCGGATGCAGTAGACCACATTGACAGATGTGCAGGTGAACCTCTGTCTGATGTGGAAGGTTTGTTTGGTGCCTTGGATGGAGGTGGAGGGGGGAGGTGTGGGGGCAGGTGTAGCATGTCCTGCAGTTGCAGGGAAAGGTGGTGGGGGTGGTGGGGCTAGTGAGTGAAGCAGACGAGGGAGTCGCAGAGAGAGTGGTCCCTATGGAAGGCAGATAGGGTTGGGGAGGGAAATATCTCTTTGGTTGTGGGGTCGGGTTGCAGATGGTGGAAGTGGTGGAGAATGATACTTTGAATACGGAGGTTAGTGGGGTGATACGTGAGGACAAGGGGGATTCTGTCTTTGCTTTTCTTGCGGGGAAGGGGGGTGAGGGCAGAGGTGTGGGAAATGTAAGAGATGCGGTCGAGAGCATTTTCAACCACAGAAGGGGGGAAGTTGCAGTCCTTGAAATAAGAGGACATCTAGGATGTTCGGGAGTGGAATGCCCCATCTTGGGAGCAGACGCGGCAGAGGCGAAGGAATTGGGAGTAGGGGATTGTATTCTTGCAGGAAGGTGGGTGGGAGGAGGTGTACTCTAGGTAGCTGTGGGAGTCAGTGGGCTTGAAATAGATATCAGTTTTGACGTGGTTACCAGAGATGGAGAAAAAGAGGGCCAGGAAGGAGAGAGAGGTATCGGAGATGGTCCAGGTGAACTTGAGGTTGTGGTGAAAGGTGTTAGTAAAGTTGATGAACTGTTCAAGTTCCTTATGGGAGTATGAGGCAGTGCCGATACAGCCATCAATGTAACAGAGGAAGAGGTGGGGGATAGGGCCAGTGTAGCTTTGGAAGAGGGATTGTTCCACGTAACCTACAAAGAGGCAGGCATAGCTTGGGCCCATGCGGGTACCCATGGCCACCCCCTTTTGTCTGTAGGAAGTGGGAGGAATTGAAGGAGAAGTTGTTAAGGGTGAGGACGAGTTCAGCTAAACGAATAAGGGTGTCGGTGGAGTGGGACTGGTCAGGCCTGCGGGATAGAAAGAAGCAGACGGCCTTTAGGTCATCTGTGTGGGAGATACAAGTGTACAAGGATTGGATGTCCATAGTGAAGATGATGTGTTGGGGGCCAGGGAATTGAAAGTCTTGGAGGAGGTGGAGGATGTTGGATGTAGGTGTGGAGATCCTGGGCCAGGGGGGAGAAAACAGAGTCAAGGTAAGTGGAGATGAGTTTAGTGAAGCGGGAGCAGGCAGAGACAATGGGTCAACCAGGGCAGTCGGCTTTGTGGATTTTGGGAAGGAGATAGAAACAGGTGGTGTGGGGTTGGGAACGATGAATTTATGGATGTTCTGGTGGTCAGGGGTGGGGCTTCCTGAGCATTGTTGAAGTTGCACTCATCCAGGTCAGTGGGGATTATTCCATCACACTCCTGACTTGTATCTTATAGATGGTGGACAGGCTTTGGGGAATCAGAAAGTGAGTTACTTGCGGCAGTATTCCTAGCCTCTGGCCTGCTCTTGTAGCCACTGTGTTTCTGGTCAATGATAACCCCCAGGATGTTGATAGTGGGGTATTCAGTGATGGTAACACCATTGAATGGCAAGGGGCATTGGTTAGATTGTCTCTTAGAACCCCTACAATGTGGAAACAGGCCATTCGGCCCAACAAGCCTCCAAAGAGCATCCCACCCAGACCCATCTCCCTACCTTTCCCTGTAATCCTGCATTTCCCGTGGCTTACCCACCTAGCATGCACATCCCTGAACACCACAGGTAATTTAGTATAGCCAAACCACCTGACTTGCACTTCTTTGGACAGTGGGTGGAAACCAGACCACCCAGCAGAAATCCACACAGACATAGGGAGAATGTGCAAACTCCACACAGACAGTTGCCCAAGGGTGGAATTGAACCCGGGTCCCTGGCACTGTGAGGTAACAGTGCTAACCACTGAGCCACCGTGCTGCCCTTATTGCAGATGGTCATAGTCCAGCATTTGTGTGGCACAAACGTTACTTGTCATTTGTCAGCCCAAGCCCAGATATTGTCCTATTGTCCGGATCTAACTGCATTTGAATGTAGACTACTTCAGTATCTGAGGAGTTGCATATGGTGCTGAACATTGTGCAATCATTGGTGAATATCCCCACTTTTGACCTTATGATGGAGGGGAGGTCATTGATGAAGCAGCTGAAGATGGTTGGACCTTGGACACTGTCCTGGAGCTGAGATGACTGACCTCAAACGATCATGACCATCTTCCTTTGTGTCAGGTATGACTCCAACCACCAGAGAGTTGTTAAATATATTCAAGGCTGAGGTAGACAGATTGTTAATCAGTAAGGGAATCGAGGATAAAAATAAAGAACTACAAATGTGGAAATCTGAAGTATAAACAGAAATTGCTGAGAAAACTTAGCAGGTCTGGCAGCATCTGTGAAGAGAGAAACAAAGTTAATATTTTGAGTCTGGTGACCCTTCATCAGTTAAAGAGACACCAATGTAAATTACATTGTTTCCAGCTCCTCCCTGGAATTCTCAGTTTTCCATTAACTATTTAATGTGTTTTCTTGGTGTTTTAAACCGTTAGTGACTTCAGCTTCCTTAAATTCTGGAATAGCTGACTATCTTCATGAATGCATCATATTTTCAGGTATTATGGGTACCTATACACAAACTACTCCCTACCAATCAGCTGTTCGAAATGTTTCATAAATTTTAACTCTGCTCATGAGTTGCTGCATTGATCCTGTCTCCAGACATTATCCTAGCAAATCTTTTCGAAATAACGTCCATAGTTTTGCTGTTATTATAGACTGCGAGTAATTCTTATTGTTAAATGTAATAACGTTTTGATATCTTTCACTTTCGGTGTTGCTGGAAGTGTTGGTATCATTGCTGACTTCATGTTACCTGGACTTTGCTGTTAACTGTAAGAAACAAAAAAAAAGCATGGTGTTGGATTACCCTCTTCAGTTTTACTAATGAGATGAGCAACATTGTTACTGAAGGGAATTTACTTTCAAAGACGCTCGACAAACAAGTCCCAGAATGCCATGTCATATATGTGTCTTTACCTTCACTCTCCTAATTACTGTTTAACATTCAACTGGTTCAACATTTAGAAAGGGGGGGCGTGGTTATGTAAAATGTATCAAGAAAACTACCGCGTGAATTTCTTTTTGGCCGTTTGAGATTATCAGACCTATGCAGGAAAATACTAGAAAAGGATTTCAGTTGAAAAACGTAGAGCTACCGAGTCAGTAGAAAAGGAGATGCAGAATATTGGAATTCCATTCTGGATGCATCTGCCTGCTTTGTTACTGCAGAAAACCCCCTAAGTATTTTTTTTTCCCCTTGGAGCCTCTCGCAAGAGCCCATTGGTGGAGTTGTGTTCCTGCAGTGCGCCGGAGCTGGAAGCAAGAGATCGATTACTGCGAGAGAACGTGCTACGAGTATAAAGTGGGGGAATCGCCTGGGTTTTCCAACACCACACACTATGTTAATACAAACCCAGAGGCAGATTGTAACATTAACTGTTGCTTGCATTTCAAAATGAATATTCAACTGTAAATGATTCTAATGTGATTGTTAAGTCCTTGCTGCCTGGATGCTCGAAGATAGGATAGGACTGTGAATTTTCGGGAAGTTATTTCCAGATTTTGATTTTGGAGTAATTGAAAAGTGAGTCCATTTGGACTAGAATCACAGTGTGGGAAAAGGTGCGGGATTTAGCACAAATGTAGTTTACCGTATGAACAGACGTTTGAAAATGTTCATACTTTTCCTCTGCTATTGAAAGGTTTAAGGAGTGACATGGTAATGATCTTTAGGATTTTATGAAATTCACAGTACAGAAACAGGCCGTTCAACCCGACTGGATAGGGCTGTTTATGTTCTACATGGCATCCCTTCCATTGGACACATTGCATTCAATTTATATCAGCTTGTCTTTCTATTTCTTCTCCCTCAGGTGTTTATTTAGCTTCCCTTTATATAAATCTCTGCTATGCTTTCAACCGCCCCCTGTGGTAGTGAGTTCTACCTTCTCACCACTCTCTGGGCGAAAGCATGTCTCCTGAGTTGCCTTTTGGATTTAGCACTATCTTGTATTGAGGATGCACAGATTTCAATTTCCCCAAAAGTGGAAACATCTTCTCTATAGATAACAAGCATGGGGCTGGATGAACACAGCCGGTGAAGCAGCATCATAGGAGCAGGAAAACT
>JAHRHZ010000004.1:617222-645143 GCA_024137785.1 Ginglymostoma cirratum
GGGAAACCAAGCAGAGGCTTGGGGACCGCTTTGCAGAACACCTGCGCTCAGTTCGCAACAAACAACTGCACCTCCCAGTCGCGAACCATTTCAACTCCCCCTCCCATTCCTCAGATGACATGTCCATCCTTGGCCTCCTACAATGTCACAGTGATGCCACCCGAAGGCTGCAGGAACAGCAAATCATATTCTGCCTGGGAACCCTGCAGCCCAATGGCATCAATGTGGATTTCACAAGCTTCAAAATCTCCCCTCCCCCAACCGCATCCCAAAACCAGTCCAGCTCATCTCCACCTCCCTAACCTGTTTTTCCTCTCACCCCAAGCCACACCCCCATCTCCTATCTACTAACATCATCCCGCCTCCTTGACCTGTCCGTCCTCCCTGGACTGACCTATCTCCTCCCTACCCCCCTACCTACACTCACCTTTACTGGCTCCATCCCCGCCTCTTCGACTTGTCTGCCTCCTCTCCACCTATCCTCTCCTCTATCCATTCTCTATCCGCCTCCCCCTCTCTCCCTATTTATTTCAGAACCCTCTTCCCCTCCCCCATTTCTGATGAAGGGTTTAGGCCCGAAACGTCAAGTTTTCCTGCTCCTATGATGCTGCTTGACCTGCTGTGTTCATCCAGCCCCATGCTTGTCATCCCAAGTATTAACCCAGCAAACCTTCTCTGAAATACTTCCAATGTATTTGCATCTTTCTTCAAATAAGAAGAATCATCTCCCCACTTTTGTGTTTAATTCCCTTTGTGATAAATGATTATGTTGTATTAACTTTTCTGATTCCTTGCTGTACCTGCAGGCTAACCTTCTGCAATTTATGCACAAGAATAACCAGTTCTGACTCCATCTCAGAGGTCTGCAATCTATCACCATTTAAATAACTTCTATTCCTCCTGCCAAAATGGACAAATTCACGCTTTCCCACATTTGCCAGATCTTCACCCATTCGTTTAACCCATTATCATCCATTTACAGTTTCCTGATGTCCACTTCACAGTTTACTTTCCTACCTCTCATCTGTGTTTGGATTCACATATAGAATTCTGATGAAATCAAGTATTTCTAGCCAATCCCTCACTGCCTTGCTGAAGACGCTGTGAAATGAATTCTTGAACAGTGTAGTCCTTGTGGTGTGAGTACAAGGTGTTCATGATGAGAAGGTGCTGTTCGTGATTTTGATCAAATTACACAAATGAAACAATTATATATTTCCAGTTTACGGTGGTATGTGACTTGCAGGGGAGCTTGTTGGTGATGGTGTTCCTATGTGTCTGATACCCCTACCCTAGATATGACATTGCTCTATTTCCTATACCGATTCATGCATGATTACACTGCACATTTTTTGAATCCTCTCAAGCTTATTTATATGTCTTGGTGTATAAGGATTCCATATACAGGTTGCAGACTCAGCACTGAACAAACAAATGTTTGGTAATATATAACCATCGATTCATAACTCAGCCATGCCCTCTGCCTTGATTCCTAAATCAGAAATTGGATCAGAAATTGGCTAGCTGTAAGGCGACAGAGGGTGGTGGTTGATTGGAAATGTTCATCCTGGAGTTCAGTTACTAGTGGTGTACCACAAGGATCTGTTTTGGGCCACTGCTGTTTGTCATTTTTATAAATGACCTGGATGAGGGTGTAGAAGGATGGTTTAGTAAACTTGTGGATGACACTAAAGTCGGTGGAGTTGTGGATCGTGCGGAAGGATGTTTCAGGTTACAAAGGGACATTGATAAGCTGCAGAGCTGGGCTGAGAGGTGGCAAATGGAGTTTAATGCGGAAAAGTGTGAGGTGATTCACTTTGGAAGGAGTAACAGGAATACAGAGTACTGGGCTAATGGTAAGATTCTTGGTAGTGTGGATGAGCAAGGAGATCTCGGTGTCCATGTGCATAGATCCCTGAAAGTTGCCATCCAGGTTGATAGGGTTGTTAGGAAGGCGTATGGTGTGTTAGGTTTTATTGGCAGAGGGATTGAGTTTCAGAGCCATCAGGTCATGTTGCAGCTGTACAAAACTCTGGTGCGGCCACACTTGGAGTATTGTGTGCAGTTCTGGTCGCTGCATTATAGGAAGGATGTGGAAGCATTGGAAAGGGTGCAGAGGAGATTTACCAGGATGTTGTCTGGTATGGAGGGAAGGTCTTATGAGGAAAGGCTGAGGGACTTGAGGCTGTTTTCTTTAGAGAGAAGAAGGTTAAGAGGTGACTTAATAGAGACATACAAGATGATCAGAGGATTAGATAGGGTGGACTGTGAGAGCCTTTTTCCTCAGATGGTGATGGCTAGCACAAGGGGACATAGCTTTAAATTGAGGGGTGATAGATATAGGACAGATGTCAGAGGTAGGTTCTTTACTCAGAGAGTAGTAAAGGTGTGGAATGCCCTGCCTGCAACAGTAATAGACTCGCCAACTTTAAGGGCATTTAAATGGTCATTGGATAAACATTTGGATGATAATGGAATAGTGTAGGTTAGATGGGCTTCAGATTGGTTTCACAGGTCAGCGCAAAATTCGAGGGCCGAAGGGCCTGTACTGCGCTGTAATGTTCTATGTTCTATGTTCTGTGTTCTAAATCCTCTTGTTGATCCCTAATGGCTACATTCTTCCTCTTACAGCTATTTCAGCTATGGCTTTGTTAGTAGCAATATTCATCACTGATTCACTAAAGTCTGGGTTCAAGTCCCAATCCAGTGTTTCACTACAAAAATTAAGGGTGCTGTATTAAAGGAGAATTGTACTGTCAGAGGAGATGTTATACACATGGTCTATTAGCCTACTTGGTTGGACGTAAAAGATTCCATGGAATTACCTTAAAGAAGAGCAGGGGAGCTTTCCCTGTGTCCTGGTCAATATTTATCCTTCAATTAACATCACAAACAACATTCTATCTTGTTGTTGGCCACTCTGTTTCCTACAGCATAACCATGGCTACACTTCACCCAGACACTTTCATTGGCTGTAAAATGCTTTAAGATGTTTGGCTGCCATGAACTATATAAAGGCAATTCTTTATGACTATTCATACGCCTAAAGGAGATTTTTGGATGCTATCTTATGTTAGCTGTTAATCTCATTCTCTCTTTGATCTTATTTTCTTTTTCACCTCCCTCTGAACATTCTATATTCAGTTTGAGTGTTGTTGGAGATGTAATCATCCAGGCAGCTGGGGAGTATTCTGTCATACTCCTGACTTAGAAACATGGAAAACAGGAGCAGGTCTTTCGAGCCTGTTCCACCATTCAATATGATCATGGCTGATCATCCAACTCAGTCCCCGGTTCTGCTTTCTCCCCATACCCTTTGATCCCTTTAGCCCCAAGTGCTATATCCTACTCCTTCTTGAAAACACACTATGTTTTGGCCTCAACTGTTTTGTGTGGCAGTGAATTCCATAGACTCACCATTCTCTGGTGTAAAGAAATTTCTCCTCAGTTCAGGCCTAAATGGCTTGCCCTGTATCCTTAGACTGTAAACCTTGGCTCAGGAACATCCTTTCTGCATCTACACTGTCTGGTCCTGTTAGAATTTTATAGGTTTCAATGAGATTTCCCCCCACACCAATTCTACTGAAGTCCAGCAATTTAATTGCTCCTCATACATCAGTCCTGCCATCCAAGAATCAAACTGGGAAACTTTCCCTATCCTCCCTCCAAGAACATCCTTCTTCAGATAAGGAGACCAAATTGCACACAATACCCTAGTGTACCCTATATAATTGAAGCAGTGCTTCAATATAATAGTGCTGCTCCTGTACCGGAATCCTCTCAGTGTGAAGGCCAACACACCATTTACCTTCCTTAATGCCTGCTGCACCTACCAGTTCACCCTCTGTTACTGATGTGTAAGGACACTCTGGCCTTGTTACACATGTCCTTCTCTCAATTTATAGCCATTCAGATTATCCTCCTTCCTGTTATTACTACCAAAATGCTCATGCACATTTATCCACATTATACTGCATCTGCCATGTACTTACCCACTCACTCAGCCTGTCCAAATCACACTGAAGCATCCACCTCACAGTTCACCCTCCCACCCAGCTTTGAGCCAGAGGAAAGGGAATTAAGGAAAAGAACAAAACACAGAAGGGAATAAGCAGAGGATAGGCAGAGAAACCAAGGGATAGGATCAAACAGGGATAATGTAAAAAATAATGAGAATGGGACAAGTAATGTTGAAAAGATAAGCCTTAAGATTCTGTTTTATGGAGATGGCCATTGCCCTGGCATTTGTGTGGTGTCGGTGTTACTTGCCACTTATCAGCACAAGCCTGGATATTGTCCATTTCTTGGTGCTTTTGGGCACGGACCACTTCAATATCTAAGGAACAGTGAATGGTGCTGAATATTTTGCAATCATCAGCGAACATCCTCACTTCTGACCTTATGATGGAGGGAAGATCATTAATGAAGCAGCTGAAGATGGTTGGGCTAAGGACACTACCCTGGGGAACTCCTGAAGTGAAGGTGCCAGTGTTGGACTCGGGTAGACAAGGTCAGAATGTGATCCAACAGGTTTATTTGAAATCACAAGCTTTTGGAGAGATGTTCTTTTGTCAGGTGAAGTGAGGAACTCTGCAGAGGTGTCCTGGAGCTGAGATGACTGATGTGCAACAATCATAAACATCTTCATATGTGCCAGCTATGACTCCAATTAGCAGACAGCTATTCAATAGATCTCCATGCAGTTCAACTTCATGACAGTTACATTCAAAGTTTATTTGTTCACATTTTGAACTATTCAATGACAGGAGCAACAGAGGAGTTGGATCATCACCTCATGCCCTTCACTGTGTGCTGTTCACTGGACCTAAGTATGAAGCTGTGATTGATCATTTCCCCTGAGTACTGAGCTGCTAACTGCAGAATCCTGATTGCTCCTCTCCTGCCCATCTTCATCAATTTCACCAAAGCCTAGAAGTCAGCAGAGAATGCTTTAACAGCGCAGACACACTGTGACAAGAGTGTTCGTGATTCAGTCGCCACCAAACTAAATGCAATCTACAATATCATCGGAAATATTAACGTCAAATTCCTCATGCAGTGGTGGAATGTTTAACTGAGTAGAATATAAGAAATGAGAATTCCTTAATGTGAATTCCAGTAATCTCTGTGATTTCAGTTGGAGTTAGATATGGTCCTTTAGGTTAAGGGGATCGAAATATATTGGGGGAAAGCAGAAACTGGCTATCGAGTGGACGATCAGACATGAACATTATGCTCCAAGGGTCGGATGCTCTACTCCTGCTCCTATTTCTATGTTTCTGAGTGATTAATTGACTTTGGCACATCCGCACTGACTTTGGCACGTTGTAACATGAAGTTCTGCCCTTTCTTTTAAATGATTCCAGAATCGCTATTCAAAGTTGATTGGGGAGTTATTTCAGTGTCTGAAGAATAAAATCATTCCGGGAACAGTTCCCACCGGGGGTGATCCACTCGGTTATTTCAATTTCTATCTATAAGATCTTGCTGTGTTCAAATTGTTTACCACGTGTCCTACCATAGAACCGGGTGATTGCGGATCCAATGTGGTCCATTGGCAGGGAAGCAGCTGCGGGCATTGGGAGCTGTGAATAGAACGTGTGGAAACCAGATCGATGCTGACTCCGTGTTGCTGCTGAGGGCTCGCTGCAGTGAGCCCGGAGCAGATCGATAGGATCGAAGCCCCGGGATCTGCAGCTGACAGCTTGCGTTGCTATAACAACACATGGGGCCCTGGTGTTTGTTTATATAAAATGTTCACAATTTACCGACTCCTACATTATCCAACAAAAGCTCGCCAAAGGCAGAACCTTATTTTGCATTTATCGGTGTAACTGCAACTCTGAGTAATTTAGGTTAATTTGATAGTTAATGTCATAGCTTTTGCTAATTTTGCCCATCAATGTTTAACGACAGTACCAAGATCCAATGAAATTATGTGCACGGTATCTTGATCCTAATGATTTTATATGGAAGCCCGGGAGACAAGTTTCTATAAAGACTGCATTGACTGTACCGAAAAGCGCCGATGTAATGTTTACCTTCCCCTAAAGTGAGTGAGAAGATGTTTCACACCATTGCAACCGGAGGGGCAGGACATAAACCAGGCACCAAGAAACCTTTTGAAATCAGAACTTGTACGAAGAAAGAACAATTGATAGAAATTGTAAATAAAGAATTAAGAAATTAAGAAATTAAGAGTTTGTCTTAAACATTAAGGAGTAATCCCAGTTTGGCGTGGATCTCCTTGCAATTTTACACACAGGCTTTTCAAAATGAAAATCACTCTATTTAATTCAGTGGGAGTTCATTGATCTTGTGATAAAATGATTTTGCCGTTTACCCCTTCAGGATCCCTCTGTAGAAAGAAAACCATTCATCTATTCAGGGACCAGATCCCTTAGTAGATCTCCACATGGATGGAAATTTCACTCATAATTCAGAGAGGAGCAGGTAAGGACTCTGGGTCTGTACTCACTGGAGCTTAGAAGGTTCTCATTGAAACTTACAGAATACTGACAGGTCTGGATAGAGTGGACATGGAGAAGATGTTTCCACAAGTCAGAGAGACTCAGAATGGAGGGTACAGCTTCAGAGTGAAGGGACAACCCTTTAGAACTGAGAAAAGGAGAATTCTTTTTCAGCCAGAGGGTCAGGAATCCGTGGAACTCATTGCCACAGAGAGCTGTGAGGCCAAATCATTGAGTGTATTTAAGATGGAGATAGATAGGTTCCTGATTGGTAAGGGGATTGATGGTTATAGAGAAAATGGGGTTGGGAAACATATCAGCCATGTTCAATCAGCAGAACAGACTTGATGGGCCAAATGGCCTAATTCTGCTCCTATACGTTGTGGTCTAAAGGTCAGAATCAGGTGCTATGTTTGATCTCATTTTGACTTCTGTCATTTTAAGTATTTGATTTTTTTTTACAGAAAACCCTCTGTGTTAGGCAAACCATTAATGAAATGCTAACTTTGATGGACAGTTTGCTTTCTTTATCCAGAGGTACTGTCATATAGAACTGGATGGAGATTTTCCCTGCCATCAAAGCAGCTGTGTTTCCAATTAATACCCAATTTACCTGCAGAGCATGGCAATAACGCCAAGGTGAGGGAAAAGTAAAATGCAAATTCACCTGGTGGGATTTGAATTCACGCCCCTAGAACATTATCCTGGGCTCTGGGTTGCTTGTCAGTGACATTATCACCTCCTTCCCACTATTCATGTGATTTCACTGCCCACCAGCTACATAGTGAAACATCCCATCGACTAGAAAAGCTCTCTTTGTTCAGCCTCTGCCCAATTTGCCAGTGAAAGGCATGTCACAGGTTACAGACAAATTGGAAACATTTCAACATGTTTTCTGATAGGAATGGGCATACTGGTTGGAACTTTGCTGAGAGTTTTGCAGATTCGAGTTTAATGCCCAGCCCTGATGTAGACATCCCATGCAGGAGTGACATTGCAAGGTCACATGGACCCTTGCCATGTCATTGTCAAATAAAATCACGAAGGAGCTAACAGCACCTGTAACCAGAAACCTCCACACTGCCCACCACAGCCCACTCCTACCCACCACTGCCAAACACCTTGAACACATGTGAGCTGCCAACTGAAGTAACCCACCCAAAGTATTCATCAACGGGGACAAGAAATTTCCTGCTGGGTTGGACACGTCCTGTGAGCTGCATTCCAGACCTCTCCTAGTCTGCATTTGGCATTCTCCTGAAGCTTCTTGTCATGGTTGAATTACCTGAGCTGAACAGAGTCATGGAGTGCTGAACAACTGGGTTCAATTCCAGTGTCAGGCAACTATCTGTGTGGAGTTTGCATGTTCTACCCGTGTCTGCATGGGTTTCCTCTGGGTGGTCCAGTTTCCTCCCATTGTCCAACAACGTGCAGGTTAGGTGTTTTGGCCACGTTAAATTAGCCATAGCATCTAGGGTGAGAAATGCAGGATGGGGTAGGACGTGGGTCTGGGTGGAATGCTCTTCGGAGGGTTGGTGTGGACTCAATGAGCCAAATGGCCTGCTTCCACACTGTAGGATTCTATGAAACTCTATCTATGAAGTTCTATGAAAGCAGAAAGGCATTCTGCAGATCTGAATCGCTCTATTTGAGGCGAAAGTCCTATTCACCACCATCATCATCCTCTTCACTGTTGGAGGACACACTGTGTATCACTGAAGATGCACAATGCAAAACCTTTACTTATACCGTAACCATGACAGAAGAGATTGTTATAGCAACAGAGCATCTGAACCCCTTAGTATCGCAATGAGGGTCTTCACTAGGGTCATATTTAAAATACTCCATCCATTTATGGAAGTACAGAGAGGTTTTCATGCTGACAGACCCATTCTGAACTTGGTCTGCACTGTTTGTCAGCTACAAAAGAGTAAAGAACAGGGGATACTTTTTTAGCTTATGAATCTTAACAAAGGATTCAACAGTGTCAACAGGGCAGGACTCTACAAAATTGTCTGACTATAAAAGCTCCTCAATTTCATTCACTCCGTCTATGAGAGTGGCTTGAAAGAAGAGGCCCATATCCTAGATTCAAGTCTCTTTGAAACCTTCTTCTCCATGGTTCTAACCATTGCCTTCTCCATAAATATGAAAAGACCTTACCTGCATACAACTTCAGGCATTAAACTCTACAATCCATTTAGACTGAAAGCAAAGACAAAAATACAGTACATCTTAGTCACTGAACTCTTCAATGATGATAACACAGTATTAGTTGTGCATGTGGGGGAACAAAGGCTCATAGTTTTCTCTCCCAGTGTCAGTAACTTGCTCTGACCGAGTAGAAGCATCCAGAAAACCATTGTCATGTGGCAGTGTGTCACATCTCTACCTTAATCACACTAAACAACACCCTATTAAAATTGATTAGTAAATTCTGCTACCTCAGGTCTGTGTTGATCGACAACCTGCTCCTTGATGCTGAACATAGTACACGCATTGCGGAAGCAGCTACCACCTTTGACCAACTGCAGAAAGGTAAATGGAATTACAATTCTGAAGAAGAGTCGTGCAGGATTCGAAATGTTAACTGTTTTTCTCTCCACAGATGCTGCCAGACCTGCTGAGTTTCTCCAGCATCCTCTGTGTTTGTTGCATGGGAGTACATCAAGTTGTCAGTTCAGAGCAAGCTGCTGGTTTATGAGGCCTGTGTTCTCAATACGTTGGTGTATGGCTTGAAACATAAGAACTTACAGCCATCGAAATTAAGGAAGCTCAACAACTTTGACCTTCATTGTTTGCATGACATCACAACTTCACCAGCCACATTCACAGGATGGAAGACAGTCACACCCCTGCATGTCAAGGTAGCTGGAGCCATACACCCTGTAGTCTGCCCAAAGCTCCATTTCACAGACACTTACAAGTATGACCAGAGGGCCCTAAACATCCATTCTTGTGCCTGGGAAACACTTGCTGATGATAAATAATGATGGAGACATCACCAATGGGCCACTGTCCATCCCCATGGCTACAAGCACCAACGCAAAAGACAACAATCTACAATGACATCTGATAAGCATTTCTTCAGTCTCACTTATGACAGAAGCTGTCTGTCATGAACTGATCTCTTCAGACATCAGCAGAAGGGCAACATATAAAGCTGAAAGGTTTGGATTTGCTGCATGTCCTTTACCTCATGCAGATGAAAGGATGCTAATGATGATGGCAGAATTCAGGAGCTTAGTTGCAGTGAAGTTGAAAGATGCCAGATCTGACTCCAAAACACCAACACATATTGGTTCAGAATTTGTAGTAGGTTCAGAATGAACATCAGTTCATTTACAAGATCACAACATAAATATGTTCAATTAATCTGCCCCAGGACCATGGCCCCATCATGGGACGCCAGGCTATTGTGTCCTCAAGGGTCACTAATCTCATTTTAAAGAGATCTCCTCTCCACCCCCATTGCCTCCAAACTCACACTCCTCCAACTCTGCTCACCCCAATCCTATCTCCAGATCCACTGTTTCTGCCTGCTCTTGCTCCACAAACTCATCACTTCCTACCTCGTCTTGATGTCTTTTTCACCCTTGTCAAGTTCTTTCCCATGTACATCCACAATTCTTCTCACCCCTTACATCAGTTTCAGAATTTCCAGTTTGCTGGCTCCAGCAGCTTCCTCTTCACCATGGAAGTACAATCCCTTTTCACATCCATCCCCCATCAGGGTGGTCTTACATCTATCCCCCATCAGGGTGGTCTCAGGAGTCTCTGCTTCTTCCTGGAAAAAGGCCTGAACCATCCCCATCCACCACTACCCTCCTCCACCTAGCCAAGCTCAACTTCACTCTCAACAACTTCTCTTTTAACTCCTCTCACTTTCTTCAAATCAAAGGGGTGGCCATGGGCACCCGCATGGGCCTCAGTTATGCCTGTCTCCTTCTGGGGTACGTGGAACATTCTACTCCTACTCTGTACCCCACCTACAAACCTTTTATCAGCATACTAATGACATTGGTACTGTTTCCATCTCTCATCAGTAAGAATTTATCCATTTCAATTTCCACCCTGCTCTCACCTTCACTTGGTCCATCTCTAACTCCTCCCTTCCTTGATTCTATTTCTGGGGATAGACTGGCCACCAATATCTACTACACACCCACTAACTCCCACAGTTACCTTGAGTATACATCCTTGTCCCTGCTTCCTGGAAAGACTCTATTCCATTCTCCCAGTTCCTCCATCTCAGTGGCATTTGTTTTGATGATGCAAACTTCTGCAAGGGGGTGTCCGAACCACCCTTATCTGCCTTCCGGAGGGACCACTCTTTCCATGACTCCCTTGTCCGCTCCACACTCCCCTCCAGCCCCACCACACCCAGCACTTTTCCTTGTAACCGCAGGAAGTGATACACCTGCCCCTACTCTTCCCCCCTCACCCCCATCCCAGGCCCCAAGAAGACTTTCCACATCAAGCAGATGTTCACCTGCACATCTGCTAATGTGCTTTACTGCATCCGCTGTTCCCGTTGTGGCCTCCTCTACATTGGGGAAACCAAGCGGAGGCTTGGGGACCGCTTTGCAGAACACCTACGCTCGGTTCGCACTAAACAACTGCACCTCCCAGTCGCGAACCATTCCAACTCCCCCTCCCATTCCACAGATGACATGTCCATCCTGGGCCTCCTCCAGTGCCACAACGATGCTACCCAAAGGTTGCAGGAACAGCAACTCATATTCCGCTTGGGAACCCTGCAGCCCAATGGTATCAATGTGGATCTCACAAGCTTCAAAATCTCCCCTCTCCCTACCGCATCCCAAAACCAGCCCAGCTCGTCCCCGCCTCCCTAACCCGTTCTTCCTCCCACCTATCCCCTCCTCCCACCTCAAGCCCCACCCCCATCTCCTACCTACTAACCTCATCCCGCCCCCTTGACCTGTCCGCCCTCCCTGGACTGATCTATCTCCTCCCTACCTCCCTACCTACACTCACCTTTACTGGCTCCATCCCTGCCTCTTTGACCTGTCTGTCTCCTCTCCACCTATCTTCTCCTCTATCCATCTTCTATCCGCCTCCCTCTCTCTCCCTATTTATTTCAGAAGCCCCTTCCCCTCCCCCATTTCTGAAGAAGGGTCTAGGCCTGAAACATCAAGCTTTCCTGCTCCTATGATGCTGCTTGGCCTGCTGTGTTCATCCAGCTCTACACCTTGTTATCTCAGACTCCCCAGCATGTGGTTGACAGGCCCCTCAGCCAGGTCCAACCCACCTCCTGCACTTTGTTATCACCCCCTGACTTCCCTCCTACAAGAGCGATAGGGTCCACCTCTTCGTCACCTACCAACAGCATCCACATCAAAAGGATCATTAGCTACTATTTCTGCCACCTGCATTGAAATGCCACCACCAGACACATATTCCACTCCCCTCCTTTGTCAGGCTTCCACAGGGACCGCCTAGTCCACTCCTCCTCCATTCTCAACAGCTCCCCCACTTGGCACCTTCCCCTGCAACAATAGAAGATGTAACAACTGCCCATTTACTTCTTCCCTCCTCATTTCCCAAGGCCCCAGAGAGACCTTCCAGGTGAAGCAACACATTACCAGCACGTCGCTCAATCTAGTCTGGGAAATTGCTGCTCACAGTGCAGTCTCCTCTACATTGGCAAGGTGAAACTTAAAGTGGGCAACATTCTATCCACAGAAATGACCCTGAGCTTCTGTTTGCCTGCCACTTCAATTTCACTTCAACACACCACCGTGCTTTCTAGCCAACATCTCTGGCTCCGGCTTGCTGCAGTGATCCACAGAAGATCAGTACAAGCTGAAAGAACAACATATTATTTTCTGCTTGGGAACACTGCAATCTTCTGGACTCAATATCAAGTTCAATAATTTTAAGGCTTCAAACCTTCCCCCATGTCCTTAGGCCAACCCCCGAACATCAGACATTGTCATCACATGGGCTGCTACTGTACACAACCCATTGTCAGCTACTAATGGTCTCCATTAGAATCCCTACAGTGTGGAAACAGACCATTCAGCCAAACAAGTCCACACCAACTCTCCAAAGAGCATCCCATCCAGACCCACCCTCTCTTTCCTACCCCTTTAACCCTGCAATTCCCATTCTAATCCATCTAGCCTTCACATCCCTGGACACTATGGGCAAGTTAGAATAGCCAATCCACCTAACCTGCACATCTTTGGACTATGAGACAAAACCAGAGCACCCAGAGAGGACCCACACAGACAATCCCCCGAAGCTGAAATTGAACCTGGGTCCCTGGTGCTGTGAGGCAGCAGTACTAACCACTTAGCCACCGTGCAGCTATTGACCCTCCCGGGCTGACTTTTACATATTTCTTTGTCTGCCCAACTGGTCTTCTCTCTTTCTGGGCCCCATCTCCACCTATCATTTACTCCTCTCCCCTCTCTCCAAGCCATCTTCAGCATCTATACCAATCATTTCCCAGTTACGATTAGTTCTGAAGAGAGTATATGGGACCTGAAATGTTATCTCTGCTTTCTCTCCTTAGACACTGTTAAACCCGCTGAGATTTTCCAGCAATTTTTGTTTTTGTTGTTAATCTGCTTTTTTTTTGTAGAATGCTAACATAATGGTAATATAAACGGACTAGCAATCCAGACACCAAAACTAATGATTAGGGTGATTCTTTTAAATCCAGCAGCTGGTCATTGTAAATACAATGAATTAACATAATCTAATTCCATTAATTATTTGTGCATCAAATGACCAGATTGCTGTTAAAAACCCATGAAATCTGCAGTCCTTGCTCAGTCATTCCTGAATATAACTCTAAACTCATAGGAATGTGGCTGACTTGGAAGTAGCCTAGCAAAATACCCAAACCACAGCAGAAAAGTAAAATAGAAATAAAACCAAACATAATAATTGACCAAAAGGTTGGAAGTGACAATGGCACACTATGTCCAATTAATCATGAAAAACCCTTCTTGCTAACACCTAGGAATTTTTCTTCAGACTAGGCAAGCGACATCCTGATATAATCATTACCAAATCATACCTTATAGACAGTGTCCTAATCTGCACATAGAGAGTGTAAACCTGTTGGACCAAAGGGCCTGTTTTCACACTGTAGGGATTCTATGATGATCTATGATGATCTAATGAGCACCAAAGCTGTGAAGGCCAGGAATGTGCATGAGATAGTTTTCTAGAGTATACCTTAAGGAGCCAACTAGAAAACAGATTACTTTATACAATGAGAATGAACCAACCTCTAACCTTGTTGTAAAATAATCATGTTGAAAGTGTGACCATGATTTGTTGTTAAATTTGATACAGATGTAGTTCAATCTGAAACCAGGATCCATGATCAAAACAAAAGTAACTATAATGTAAGAGGAGCAAGTTGGCTGCAGAGGATTAGAAAAACATATTAAAGGGTATAATATTGTTTAGTCAAATAGGATGCTGTATTTAAGTAATTGATATGTGGTTTACAACCAACATTTAAGGTACAAAAACCAAACAAGAAAAGGTGATCAAAACTGTGGCTAACAAAAGAAATTGAAGATTTTATTACATCTAAGGGAGGAGGCTTATACAGTTGCCAAAAACTAATAAGTCCAACGATTAGCAGCATTTTAGAGTTCAGCAAAGAAGGACCAAGAAACTGATAAAAGGGGGAAAGTATTTGAATGTAAACTGGCAAAATACATAAAATAGATTGCAAAACATCTGTATGAGTGCAAAATGGAAAATATTAGTGATGGCAAATGTAGGCCCATTACAAGCAGAGACAAAATAATTTATCACAGGGAAATATACAGGAAATTGCACACAGATAACAGATGCAAGAGGCAAGTGAGAAAAAGAACGGAAAGAAATTAGTATTATTGAAAAAGTAGCATTTGAGAAAGTATTAGGACTGAATGTTAGCAAATCGCTGGAACCTAACAATCTATGTGTAGAATATTGAAAGAGATGGCTACAGAGATAGTGGATGCATTCATAGTCTATGTTCAAAATTCTAAGGAATCTGAAATGGTGCCTATAGATTGGAAGGTTGTAGATGTAACCCCACTGTTTAAGAGAGGAAAGAGACAATGGACAGCTCCAAACCTAGATCAGTTCAGTTCAAACAACATTCAAGAAGCTTAATACTATCCAGGTTAAAGTAATCTGTTTGATTGGCAGCATGTCCACCATTTTGAACATTTTCTCGCTTCGTCATCAATGCAAAGTAGCAACTGTCTGTATCATTTACAAGGTGCACTGCAGTAATTCACCCAGACTCCTTCAACAGCACCTTCCAAAACCACGACCTTTGCCATCCAGAAGGATAAGAACAGCAGATACATGGGGACACCACCATCTGCAAGCTCCCCACAAAGCCATTCACCATCCTGATTTTGAATTATGTCACTTCCTTCACTGTCACGAGGTTAAAATCTGGGAACTTGTTGACATCACTGTGAGGTTACCTAAACCTCACTGACTGTTCCAGAAGGCAGCTTATCACACCTTCTCAAAACAACAAAGACAGATTGTGACCGTGGCCTTGCCAGGAATGCTCTCATCACAAGAACGATATCCTTGTCTTTAAGGATGTCCTATTTGACATTTTGGGAATTGCGTTACATTTGCGCTTTAGAGTTCACCCTTGGTCTACTAATGAAAAAGGTTTGCTCCCATTACACTAACTCAAACCATCAGTCAGGTATGCTCACTCAAAACTTCTACTTCTGATGATGATAATAGCCAGCAGTAGAACTCCATTCTCTGCTAGGAACTACCTTGTACATCTCGGTGCTGAAGGAACAACTACAGCTATATCGAGGTTATCAAGTCAAATATATTCGAAATACGTTTCCTTGGCGACAGAGATGTCTTAAAAAACAGACCATTTTCGGCTGGAAAGAGTGACATGAGCCACTGTATTTTGATTGCTGTTTGAAACTGTTTGGGTTTTCCAGTCTCTCAGCATCTCCTCCGGTTCAATGGGAGCTACAGAGCTTCCTAATGTCCCTGTCTCCAGCTGCGGGATTCACACAAACAGTAACATTGCCTCCTCAGCTCAGTGCCTGTGCACATTGTACAATTTATCAAACTCTCTTAACATTAACCTCCAGCTCTCAGTGCGACTGCCATCATTGTAAATGCGATGACTGTGCAATGTTCACCCCATATATGACCATACCGACTTCATGCAGACAGGCTCAGGGCAGGGGGTCCGTGTGGAAACAGGGTCCAGAGCCCTTCCCAGCTCGGCTGGAGTCAGGGGGGACCGCGAGGGGTGGGGGTGGGGGTGTGGTGCGGGCGGAGATCCAGGGATGTCCCGGGTAGAGAGATCCAGGAGTGGGCCGGCGGATATCCAGGGTGTACCGGGAGGAGGGGGGAAAGATCCAGGAAGGTCCCGGGTTGGAGATCCAGGGGTGTCCGGGGGTGGGGGTGGTGGGGAGATCCAAGGGAGTCCCGACAGTCTGAGGTGTCCCAGCAGAGTCCGGGGGGCGGTAAAGATGGGGGTCCTGGCGGTGTTCGGGTGAATGGGAGAGGGTCCCGGGGAATGGGGGTTACGGTCCTGTAAGTGACGGGGAGTCCGATGAGATCTGGGATTAGGAGTCCCAAAGGAATTCAGATGGCGCCTATGGGTGCTCTTGGGGAATGCAGAGGTGAGGGGTGCTCCATGAGGGTCCAGTGTAAATCTAACTGGCTGGGAGGGCTGTCAATAGTCCAGAAGGTGTCTTGGAGTCTGGCTGGAGGTCGAGGTTTAGGGCAGGAAATGTGGAGCGATCAGATGGTACATCAGGCTGGAGGGGGCGAAGGTCCTACTTTCATTCCTAATTCACACGTCCATCTGTGCACGGAGGAGTCTCCAGGCCATTTTGCCCTCTAAAAGGTACCCAGGGCTGACAACCCGCTAAATCAATCTCTTCCTGTTTGGGTGAGACAGAGATGAGAGCTGGTCCGCTAAAGGATAGCAGCCTGAGGGCTCCAGTCTCCGGGCGCTTTCGGGTTTTGGGGCCAGTTCATGCACTCGCTGTTTCTTCCAATAAGAGAAAATCTCTCCAAATCGAGTAAACAGTCCCATCTGCTCTAGCTTCAAAAACACTCGGGCCAGGAAATTTGTGGAAGAGCCTATGATGGGCTACAGACTAATGGCTGATTTTTTTTATCATTTAAAATCCCGCCTGTCCTGAAAGGGCACTGACCCAGAACATGAACTCTGTTTCTCTCTGCACAACCACTGATCACCTGCTGAGTTTCTCCAGCACTTTTTTTCAGATCGCCGGTCTCTGCATATTTTGCTTTGTACTGATACGTATTTTTTTCTATTCATTTGTGGGATGTGGGTGTCACTTGCTGGCCAAAGTTTATTGCCAGTCCCTAGTTGCCCTTGAGAAGGTGGTGGTGAGCTGCCTTCTTGAACCACTGCAGTCCTCCTGCTGTGGGTTGACCCACAATGCCCTTGGGGGGAATTCCAGGATTTTGACGCAGCGACAGTGAAGGAATGGCGATATATTTCCAAGTCAGGATGGCGAATGACTTGGAGGGGAACTTGGAGGTGATGGTATTCCCGTGTATCTGCTGTCCTTGTCCTTCCAGATGGAAGTGGTCGTGGGTTTGTGCTTTCTGAGGATCTTTGGTGAATTCTGCAGTGCATCTTGTAGATAGTACGCATTACTGCTACTGAGATCCGGTGGTGGAGGGAGTGGATACTTGTGGATGAGGTGCCAATCAAGCGGCTGCTTTGTCCTGGATGGTGTCAAGCTTCTTGAGTGCTGTTGGAGCTGCACCCATCCAGGCAAGTGGGGAATATTCCATCACACTCCTGACTTGTGCCTCGTAGATGGTGGACAGGCTTTGGGAGCCTGGAGGTGAGTTACTTGCCGCAGTATCCCTAGCTTCTGGCCCACTCTTGAAGCCACTGTGTTTATGTGGTGAGTCCAGTTGAGTTTCTGGTCAATGGTAACCCCCAGGATGTTGATAGTGGGGGATTCAGTGATGGTAACGCTATTCAATGTGAAGGGGCAGTGGTCAGATTGTCCCTTGTTGGTGATGGTCATAGCCTGGTATTTGTGTGGCGCGAATGTCACTTGCCACTTGTCAGCCCATTTCTGGAAAGCTCTGATTGTAGAGTTTGGACCTTGGCGAATGTTTCACTCTACCGAGTAAATGTAGTCTGGAATGTGGTCACGGGTTGATTTCGCTTTTGTCGTTTGCTTTGATTTAATTTTATCAGATACGGATCACGTGTTTCATGGAACTAATCGTTAGGAGATGCCCCATTATTTCTGCCGAGTATTTATCAGTTCAGCCTGGATTACATCTGAAAATGTCACACCTCATTGTGCTGATCCTTTTCCAACTAGGATTTGTTTCAAATATCCACTTAAAGCTGGTCATTGAAGAATGGTCAATAAAGTGCATGTTTATTTTTCCCTCATTTGGGAAGGTTGAGGCACTATTCCGCCCGGGATGGTGCCCGAGAAAAGCATTGCCTCGGAATTACTTGGATTAGAACAAACAAGATCCCAGAGCTGGTGTAGACAGATACAAAACTGGAACTGTTAGTGAGCAGAATGTAAGCACGTAGTGGTGTGAATCGAAATTAATTTTGTTTCTGATTCATTATAATGTTCGCCCCCGGTTTGTATTAAATTCCACTGAGAGGATCGCCACTGACGCTTTATGATTATGCAGAGATGCTTGTCTCGAATATTAACACAAGTATAATCTTAAAACGAACTAAACTCTCCCCCACTCTAAAATTCATTCGAGAATCATTGAGAGGGTTGAGCTAAGATTTCAAAGTTCTCCGTCGTCACAACTCGTAGAAACTCCCCTTTCTTCAACCATTTCTGCAAACCACATCTAAACACTAGACAGCCCTGACAATCCCTTTCTAAAGGGTGATTCAAGAACCTTCCCACCACGTGAATTTATTCACGAATAGCGGACCCGCTCTGCGGAAGGGTCACTGTACTCGAAACGTTAACTCTGTTTCTCTCTCCGTTGATGCTGCAAGACCTGCTGAGTTCCTCCAGCGATTTTTGCTTTTGTTTTGAATGTCCAGCAGTCCTTTGTTTCATTTTAGTGTTGCACAAATAACAGGCCACTAACCCCATCTTTGGATCGGTTTCTCACCCCCACCAGGGGCTCCCGCAATCGATGCTGTTTATCAGGGACGATATGACTGGATTTAATAAACGGAGCACGTGCCCCCGGATTACTGTGGAATCAACAAACTCAAACAGCTTTGACCTTCCGATCTTTCACATCAAAAGACTAAAAAAAATGCATTCCATCGAGGTCACACTCACGTTTGAAGAGATTAGCTAATCTGTTAATGGTGATTCTTGTCTCCAAATAATTAGTCTCTAATTTCACTATAAACTGCATTCTCCAAACTCATTGTAGCAGAGAGAGAGAGGGATTTGAATTCAGGGTTTCTCTTGACTTCAGCGAACGTGAGCACTCCGGGGAGAAATGCAGAATTTATAGATTCCAAACTTCCAACATAAACTGTTTTTGTAAAAATGCGTGAGAAAGATACTCTTTAGATTTTGCGGCACATTCGCCTCTCTCTGCCGCAGACCGATCTTGAGCTAAACATAAACCAGTGTCGGTTTATCACCCACACATTCCATCTCATTTTCACAGCCTCGAACTAATGGGATGGTGATGAAGGATAATGACAGAGATCAGAAACATCTCGCTCACATTCGAGGGCAGCCCAGAGGATTATATTATTCAAATGGCCCGTGGCGATTAAGGGAGGCGTTTATTGCGGTGTCAGTGAAAACAGGCTTCAGTTCACAATATACATCCGTTTCTGTCTGAGGAACTGCTTTGGAAAGGAATTCAAATGTCAACAAATAGCTCCTGGTCTGCTTTCGAACACTGACTGTATTCTAAAACTGTAAACTGAATTGGAAAGCTGCCTGCGCGGTTTTGTGAACAGTTTATTTCATAGCCCTCTTGTTTTTGTGCCAAGGTTTAATGTGACATTTTAACCGCTACCTGGATTGAATTGATTTGAAGCAGGAAACTCTCCTACTCTAGCAGCTCCGTGTTACACATTACTTGCACAACTTTTGTGAATTCCTCTCTCTAAAATAATGATTTCTAGTCAAAGTAACTGATTGCGGTAGGATCGAACGATTAATCATCTATTCGACAACCCGATCAATATGATTGGAAGCTCAGTAACTGTCCGTAATACTCCACAAGCCAGCAACGTTTCGCAAACTTAAGAGACAGAGACGATAGAAAGCTTTTACCTTTTATTACTACTTTGCGGAATAGCCCTGTAGAGGAAAGAGGTGCAACAGATATCCATAGATTCAATTCAGAGAAAAAAAATCTTGAGGTCTGTCATTCAAAGTTGCAGACAAGATCTATAATGATTTATAGACGGCCTCACACGAGGCATTTTATATATTATCATGCAGAACAAGAAATTCACGAAATAATAACTTAGTCCTTTAACATAAAAAAAGGCAGCCAAGTAGCGTTACTGAATACATTCACGGAGAGCAGAGAGAAACTGGTTGCCTTTTTTGGCGTTCTCGAAATATTTGGCACTGTCGTGATGATGCTTCATACAATATAGAAAGTATATTACTGCCACGATAACAAAACATCTCCTATCGATCTCACTGTAGGATACATTATGGTTTATAAATCCTAAAATAGAAAAGATCTCACTTTCAACGCAGCAGGCCGCAGTATATTGCAACAAGAAATCAAATCAAGCTGCACACAAGTTTGAACTCAAAATGAAACAATATTTCTCCATTCCTATAAAATGTTTTTGTCTTAAACAATTCCCAACACTGCAATAAAGGAGAATAAAAATAATATTTTACATCCAAAGTGCACAGAATTACAGTATTCGCAAGATAATGTAAACAAGGTGCTCCATTCATAACAAGATAGCTGCTGGCAATACAATACAAAGGTTTGATCAATAGACAGTATGTGCTTGCTACATCGTTCTCCCGCTTCTTTTCCGGCTTGCCCTGACATCTGCACATTCCATGATGCACTGAGCGGTCAAGAACAAGTCAATCTTGCACATTGCCTTGGAAGGTTCAATTTTGGACCAACATTACTCACTCCTTAACTCCCTCTCGGACCTGGCCTCACACTTTTCCTCCCAGCGTCAGATACAATAGTTAGTTTTTTTTAGCATTGTGTATCAGAGCTTTTATAAGTAAAGGTTAGTTCTGCGTCTCAAAGTGCTTTTCTCGCCAACGAAAAGGTGGGACTTGTTTGAATGTTTTTTTTGTGTGTCTTGTTGATCGGCACACTCTTTCGGCATTTTTAAACACCCGGAGGGGACTTCTCGCTCATATTTTTCAGCACATCGTCAATTCTGTCATCTTCGATGACAACTGCAATGCAGAAAAAAGAACAATTCATGGGTTTTTTTTTGAAAACCGAGTCTAGGTACTGTTCAAAGGCAGCGGAATACATGACAATAAAACTGGCACCAATTGGGAATCTGACTGATGTAGAGCTGTTCGGAACAGCTACTGTTCATGCAATGTACATGTGCAAAAAAGCTCAAGGCGTTGGTAACGGGTTTAGAATTTAGATTTTCTGAAGAAGTGTCTAGGCCCGAAACGTCAGCTTTCCTGCTCCTCTGAAGATGCTTGGCCTGCTATGTTCATCCAGCTCTATACCTTGTTATCCGAGAATTTGCAAATATGGGGACTCACACACTCACTCACACACATAGACATACCCACTCATTCAATCATTCACACACTCACTCATACACACACAATCACTCACATACCCACTCATACACACACACCCACATACTCAATACACACAGTGTAGAGAGGCGTCCACAGCAATATCGCCTGTGCAGAACCGCATACTCCCCCCATCACACACTCTCTCACACTCACACTCTGTCACACACACACACGCTTTCTCACACTCACACACACAGTGTGTACAGAGGCGTCCACAGCAATATCGCCTGTGCAGAACCGCACACTCCCCTCCCCCCCCATCCCCACAACACACTGTCTCACACACACATTCACACAAACACTCAATGCAAAATGATTTGCTGCAGAATCAAAAGCGATCGACGAATTCACGGTTTGGAGTAAATATTACCCCCCCCCAATAAAACAGACCCCAGGAATTAACCCTGAGAAACGCAGATCGCTACATTGTTTGAGTATTGACGCTAGACAGAACAATTTCTTTCCACGGGTATACAATAAAAAAAAAGAATTGAAAATGACTTAAATCCCGGACAGGAAGCGAAGCTGCCTGGATCCTGAGCTCATTCAGCCCTCACTTACCCCGCTTGCTTCTCCCAATCTGACCCAGTTTGGGTGCCCGTTTGTTCTGGCCTGCTCCGAAGTAATTGTTGGTGTCCTGCAGGCGGCAGGTGAAGGAGATCTGACCCACCTCCTCACCATAATGCGCAATCTTCTCCTCATTGTAAGGTAGGACCTGGGACATGGCGGCCAGGAGTAAGCGGAGAGCCGGGGTTACGTCTCTGGCCCAGGGTGAGCACCTTCAGCAAAGCCCCTTCCCCCGGGACAGAGTGCCCAGCTAATCCTTTCGTCTCTGGGCTTCGGGCTCACTGGCAGTGGCGGTGAACTCCAGCTGCTCTACGTTGGTTGCAGAGACAGAGAGAGAGAGAGAGCGAGAGATAGATCTTATTCGCACGTCACTGTGCTGGAGTCTTCCTGTGCGGCAGCGGCGACCGCCCCCGGCCCGAGTGTGGGGTGGGGGAGGGGAGGGGAGGGGGCGTCAGCTCTTTCACTATGTATCTCTCTCTCTCTGTGCTTGTCTCTCTGCCTGTCTCACTCTCTGTCTCTCTCTCTCTTTGTGCCTGTCTCTCTGTCTCTCTCTCTGTCTCCTCTCTCTGTGCCTGTCTCTCTCTGTCTCTCACTCTGTGTCTCTCTCTCACTATGTGTGTGTGTCTCTCTCTCTCTGCCTGTCTCTCACTCTGTGTCTCTCTGTCCCTCTCTCTCTGTGCCTGTCTCTCTCTCCCTCTGTCTCTCTCACTCTGTGTGCCTGTCTGTCTGTGTGTGTGTCTCTCTCTCTCTCTCTCACTGTCTCTCTGTCTGTGCCCCTATTGTATCTCTGTCTGTTTCTGGTTCGCTGTCGCTCTCTCTATTTCTCTATGCACCCCCACCACCATCAGACCACGCCGCTTTGCTGAATAGACCGGACCCGGTGCTGCTCCTACCCGGGAGGCAGGGGTTGGGGGGGTGGTGGTTACTCAGGCCCGGGGGAAAGTGAGAGCCGCCGCCTGCAGACTCCGGGAGGAGACGGGGCCGCTCAGTGATTCCAAGCCCCGGGCAGCAGCAGCGGGCAGCCCCGGGCACATACCGCCCCCAGCGGCAGTGAAAGAGGTGCGATGAGGGGAGAGACCAGAGGGAGAGCCCCCCCCACCACTCCCTCCAACAGCTACAGAAACCTCTCCAACTCCAAAAGAGCCCCCCCCAGTTTCCCCCAAACCTCCCCTCAATCCCCCCTCCCCCCCGGTTGTCGGGGTGAATGCGGGCTCCGGGCGGGGTTACTGGCCGATGGGGTTAGATGCTGCAGGGTGCCAGGGGGAAGCGCGCTGCCTTTGGCCATTGAGAAGTGTCGGTGGACGGCTGCCCGTGGGAAATGAATGAAGCTTCAGTGGCCCAGGGGCAGGTTCGAGTTCACATCTCCCGCTGTCAGAGCTCAGGCTGCGCTCAGGAACCGAGCTGGTTACACAGCAATGCACAATCTTTACACAACCTCACCAGTTTCCAAGTTTTCCTGCTCCTATGATGCTGCTTGACCTGCTGTGTTCATCCAGCCCCATGCTTGTTATCTCGGATTCTCCAGCATCTGCAGTACCTTTTATCTCTCACCAGTTTCCAAGATAGTTCCTCACAAAATTCACCAGGAAGCAGTTATTCTGAGAAGTGAACGAAAACGGGGAGCTAGCGGAAGGGGTTTGGGAGTGAGGCTGATGTGAAGCTTTGGCTGGGATTTACCCAGTGCCCCGAAACATCAACATGAAAACCTCGCCGCTGGCTGTTTGTATAATTGTCCAACACAACTCTGAGAAACCCTTATAATCGGTTAGAAGTTGGGGACCCCTGAACCTCACAGTGTGGTTTAAAGCTGGAGACTTCACCTAGAAATATTGTCCCCCGGGGCCCAGCCTGGCCCTTATGACTTGCACTATCCTCCCTGTTCGTCCCTTTCTGCATCGCGGTGTTCCCCATGTGCTTTCAGTGAGCAGACAGAGCGCTGATATCGCGGGGGCTGGAAACACAAACAGCTCAACCCCATCCAGATCGCCATGTAACGGTCTGGGGAAAGCCGGGGTCCTGGTTATTCCCCTTCCCAGCCCGATCGGACTCAGGCCAATTGCAGATTCCAGGCACGCCCGCCCCTCAGCTCCCAGCACAGTATCGGCTGTGCGATTTTAACCAGAGATGTGAACAGGGCAGTATAGTGATCCTGCCTCTCCTGGAGGTTCATTGAGGTTGAAATGGAACAGGTTTCACAGCGTGAGGCAGGAGAGCTCCCACTGGGGCCAGGGGCGTTGACTGGAGCTGCTCCAGGAGACTCCGAGAGGGGAGAGATTCTCCACATCGACTGAGCAAACCTTGGCGTCACTCACACGATGGGCCCGGCTGGAATGCCACTCCGACCACAGGGAAACACCAGCAGCGCCAGCGATTGACACTCAATAAACCGTCTGCTGGCAAAGTCACAAGTTTTTGGAGCGCTGTTCCTTCGTCACGTCCCATAACAGCAAGTTTGTGAATTAAATGCTGTAAGAAATATTCAGGTCAATAAACACTCTTAGGAACAACGTTCTGACTTCAATCGATAAATATGAAACTCAGGAGAAATGCCATATCTGCGTTGGGTTAGTGATGGAGGGATAGTAACTGGGATAAAGTTGAAGGTTGACGTTCTCAATCGCAGAGCCTTTACTTCTCAATGTTCGCACATCTGGTAGCCACAGGTAAGAATAACCCACTGGCTCACTAGCCTACAATGCACTCAATGACTAGAGCATCATGATCAAATATTTTGTATATCACTCCCACCCTGCTTACCTTGGCCTGCCCCACGGCCCAATCTCTTCTGACCCCTCTGGCAGTAGAACTAGTTCAAACAATTACTGGGATCCCAATGCTCATTATCTGATAATCCCAATATGATCAGCACAAGATGCAATTTCTTTATCTCTACTCCAGACATGAATCAATACAGAAAACAAAAAATGCTGGAGATCACAGCAGGTCAGGCAGCATCCAATGAGAGAGAGCAAGGTCATGTTTCTGGTCTAGATGACTCTTCATGGAAGCCAATGTGAAGTGTGGAGGGGGCAGCATTTATGGAATAGTGCAGGCTTCCTCTTCAAGACAATCAGATCAATTTTTTTTTACATTTTGTAAAATAATAAAATACAAAAAAAGGCAGATAATTTTCCTGAAATAAAAAAGGAAAATGCTGAAAAGCGCACTCAGCAGGATAGATAGCATCTGTGGAGCAATACACAGAGGTAACCTTTAAAATCTATGGAATTTCATCAGAACTGGAAATAGATGACATAAGTGTTGATCAAAAGCTGGATGAGTTGAAGCCAAAAGGCAGATCTCTGATAGAATGAAAAACAAGACGGATAAGAACACATTAATGACAATCTCTGTCCCACACTCTTTCCTTGACTTTTTTTTAAAAAAATTCATTCAGCAGCATACTTTCTCTAGAGATAGTAAGAACTGCCAATGCTGGAGTCAGAGATAACACAGCATAAAGCTGGAGGAACACAGCAAGCCAGGCAGTATGCTCCTCCAACTCCACACTGTGTTAACACTTTCTCCGGGTCATCTTTTGTTTCTCACTTTCTTGTTTCATCTCCACTCCCTTTAGCACTGAAAAACTAAACCTTCTGTAATTCAACTTCTACTGTCTTTCATAATGATAAAAGCAAAACACTGAAACAAACACAGACAATGCTGGAGAATCTCAGCGACTGTGGCAGCAGAAACAGAGTTTCAAGTCTGATATGACTCTTCTTCAGAACCAAGTCATATCAAACTCAAAATGTTAATTCTGTTTCTCTCCACAAATGCTGCCAGACCTGCTCAGTTTCTCCAGCATTTTCTGTTTTTATCTCCTGTCTTTCACCCTAGCAAAAACCTTTTGAGATCCTCATCCCATAAACTCTTTGCACAAAACCTATCACATTGCTAACTTGGTCCCAAATCTGGTGAAAAGTCTTTTGAGTTAAAGCAATAATGAATTTATTTGTACCTTATAATTGAGAAAAGATACAAAATGTGACACACATACACGAATGATGAGGAAATGAGAGGTGAGTCAACAATGTAAAAGTAAAAAGTGCTGAATCAGTCCTTGGTTTGCCTGTGATGAACAAGTTGTGCAACATTGTGACAGTTAAGGTGGGTGATTGTAATGGTGCTGACTTTGCTGTTGAGCAGAGGTTTAGATATTCTTAGTCTGCAGTTAGCTGAAAGGCATTTGTCTAGGTTTCCTCAACAGTGACTTTGCTGAGGACTTGTTTTCAGCATTTGGACGATGAAAAGATTTATTTCTTTTTACCTTACATGCAAGGGTGCCTGCAGGAAGTTCTTGTCTGTGTCCCTTCACAGCACACTTTAGCAGGATGCAACTTGAACTGCAAGCTCACACACCAGACACCAGCACATCCATTCCCGAGCATATCAGATACAAAGACTAGGGGTTGCAGTTGTGCTTTTTTTTAGCCTCCTTTCTTGTGCATCTCTGGTAAAACACAACTATGTCTTTCACAAAGATTTGTATTTCTTTCAACTGATCATGTGTGCAGTCTGGTTCACAATACGAGAGGCCATAGTTCAGTTTTTTTTCACTCCCTTTGAGATGTTGCTGTCCGAAGTTCCCTTGACAACTTTCACATTTCATGATTCATCTTAGAACTCTGTGTTATGCACAATGGTATTTGAGACAGCCACTGAATTTACATCTTCAGCTAGTTTTTGGCTTGTAAGTCCTCCTTTTTATTAAAAACACATGTTCTACTTAAAAGTTCAATAGCTCTGTAAGTAATTTGGGTTACCATCTCTTATCATCACACCACGATTTGGAGCATTCTGCCATTTGTTAATATATTTTCCTACACTGGACAAACTCCAACTACAGGACTGCAGTTCCAAAGACCTTATTATAAAGGATATAATTGACCTCCCAGAAGTGAACAACAAAGGTTATTGCGGAGATCAGAGATTAAGCTTGTTGCAAAAGATTAAGGAGGAGGAGCTTGATTTGAATGAATAAAACAAGGCTATAAGGTATTCTTGTGGACTTTTAAATATATTATGTGTTACAATCAGCTGAGGAAGTGTAGAAAGGCTCCATTCTCTTCCCAAACCGTGTTTGACCACAAAAGGTCTTTTTTAAAAGAATCTAAGCAGTAACAATAACATACACAAAGAGACAGGTCTATTTGTATGTTGTTAAACAAAAGGGAATTGTATTTACTGTACTTAACACTCAGTTGAAGTAAAGTCATAACAATACTCTGACTGCCGCACATGCACACATTCAAAGCTTCACGCAAGCGCACAAGTGGCTGAGATGTAAACTGGTTTTAAAAATACAATAAAAGTCAATGTTATATGAATCTTCTACATTTATCAACTTGAATTATTTGAGACTCCATTTGATGGCCAATTGGTGGGATTCAGCTTTGAAATGCTGTAAAGATGTTGACAGATGAGTCACCTTTTTTCTGGAGACTGCAGAGATTCTTAAAATAATGCCTGTGGAATATAGAGAGTTGAACAAGAGATAAAGTTCAAGATAGTGAGATAGAGACTGCATCCATTCAGGGCCCTGTTTCTTCAGTGTCACTCCTTGCTCTGTGTCCTGGATAAAAGTAATTTATTAAACACAAAAGAGTGTTACTTGACTCATATGATTCCCTTATCACCAACTGACCAGTTATTCAAATATGGTCAGAGCAAGCTAAATCCATTTCCATGACTTAAACGTGATGAGGTTATGACTGGATGACTTCCTTTCTCAGTCAGGGTCCCTTTTCCAAAGTGATTACATTTAATGCTTGTCCCTGAGCCAGGTGAGTGTGCAGGTGATTGGCTGGATGGTTTGTGAATGGGTAAGGTGATAGTCTCATCACACATCTCCAAGCTGGTCACTACTAATGGGGTTTTCTAGACAGGCTGACTCCATTTTAATGGTTTTGGAATTTTTATGTTATAGAAATGCAAATGTTCAGCCACCTTAGCAAATGCTGTCAGTTTTTAAAAGACATTTGTTGCTGATCACTTTTTAAAACGTTCAACTGGTGGTTTTCAACCCATTAAATTTATAAATGCAAGATAACAAGCATGGGGCTGGATGAACACAGCAGGTCAAGCAGCATCATAGGAGCAGGAAAACTTGACGTTTCGGGCCT
>JAHRHZ010000004.1:645543-678964 GCA_024137785.1 Ginglymostoma cirratum
GTTTTCCTGCTCCTATGATGCTGCTTGACCTGCTGTGTTCATCCAGCCCCATGCTTGTTATCTCGGATTCTCCAGCATCTGCAGTACCTTTTATCTCTGATACAAATTTATAAATGCATGTTGGATTAGGCAGGACTTTATATTGAAGGACATCGGTGTCGTTGATCCAGGCAAACATTCCACTGCAAAAAAAAACTACCAATAGTAACAGATTATGAATAAAAGTTCAAATGTTGGAGTAAGATTGTCTTTGTCACCTGCAGTCTTAACCATCCCAATGCAACTCCTCTCTGGCCTCCCCCATTTAACTCTTCATAAACTTGACATGATTCAAAATCTGCTCACTATGTCTGACCATGCCTTGCTCACATGTGACCCCTATGCTCACGGACTTATATTGTTTTCTCTCATGCAACACACAACTTTAAAATTCTCATCTTTGTATTCAAATCTCTCTATGGCTTCTCTTCTACATATTGCTGTTATCTCCTCCAGCCTCACATCTCCCAAGATCTCTCATTCCACTAATTGGGGTCTCTTGAATCTTGAATCTCCACAATTTTACAGGGTGTCATGGTGGCTCAGTCGTTGGTGGCTCACTGCTTTACAGTGCCAGGGACCCAGGTTCAGTTCCAGCCTTGCGTAATTGTTTGCGTGGAGTGTTCATGTTGTCCCTTGCATGGGTTTGTGCCAGATGCTCTGGTTTCCTCCTACAGTCCAAAGATGTGCAGGTTAGGTGGATTAGCCTGTTAAATTTCCCGCAATGTCCAAGGATGTGCAGGCACTGAGGATTAGCTATGATAAATGTTACCAGGGTATGGTTGAGGGCTAGGTCTGGAGGGGATCTCTCTGGGGAGTTGGTGATGACTCAATGGGCTGAATGGCCTCTTTCTGCAGCGTTGAGACTCTAATTTTAATTGTACCGTTATTTAGTGTCCATGCCTTCAGGTGCCTAAGGTCAAGCTCTGGAATCCCCTCACCACATTTCTCTGCCTCTCATCCTTTTTCTTCCTTTAAGACAGTCCTAAAACCTAACTTTTTAACTGAGCCTTTGGCAAACTGAACTAACACGACATTATACAACTCAGTGCCAAACCGTATCATAAGATGTAAAAAACTATAAGCACAGGCTGTTGTTGTAAGACAGGAAGTTTATTGGAACTCATCGTACAAAGAAAAACGTATATTGGTTGAACGAGTTGGACGCCAAGGCCATGAAGAAACATTGTAATAATGGGTCAGGGATCTACCTGTGTCTTTGAAAGAGAAAAGATGAATGAACATGATGAAAAGGGTGTGTTTGAAATCAATCCAAAAGGCATCAGCTTTTATTAGGTTTCCCTTGTTATTAAAAATAGATAATAAGGAATTTATGAAAACTGATTTGCATGATAACATTGTTTCAGAGATAGTAGGAACTGCAGATGTGGGAGAATCTGAGATAACAAGGTGTAGAACTGGATGAACACAGCAGGCCAAGCAGCATCAGAGGAGCAAGAAGGCTGACGTTTCGGGCCTCGACCCTTCTTCAGATAACATTGACTGCTTGCTTTTTTTCCCCTTTATTCATTCACTAGATGAGGGTGTCACTGGCTAGACAGCATTAATTTTCCATCCCTAATTGCCCAGAGGGCAGTTAAGAGTAAACCACATTGCTGTGGGTCAGGAGTCACATGTAGGCCAGAACAGTAAGGATGGCAGTTTCCTTCCCTAAAAGACATTAGTGAACCAAGTGGGTTTTTCCAACAATCAACAATGAACAATGAACCACAGTCATCGTTAGATTGTTAATTCCAGATATTTATTGAATTCAAATTCCACCATCTGCCATGGAGGGATTCAAATCTAGGTCCCCAGAACCTTATCTGGGTTTCTGGACTAACAGTCCAGTGATAATACCACTAGGCCATTGCCTCCCCTGTTTATATATGTATATCACATGGATAAAAGACATATTTAAAATGCACACAGATGAATATGATTAGAAGGATCAGTCACCTAAGTGGGGGAATACATTACAAAATCTTGAATACACTGTTTAATTTGCTTCATACAGGGAATTGGACTAGCTGCAGAGTGTGTTAGATTGTGTGCACACATGATGCATTAGCACACATTACAAATTTTAGCTCCTTTAGGCTGAACTGTTTCAAGTTGCACACAGTAACATTTAACAAAGTGTTTGTCACATTTAGCAAATGATATAAATAATTGCAAATAATGTAGGTTCATGATAATAAATTACAGATAATTACTTTGCAATGGTACAGGTGATTTCGTGGCTACTGATTCTGCCTGCTAAATACTCAGCATCAATTGTTCCACTGTGAGCAGGTGCCTCAGCTGAGGGATGATCTATTAAAGGAAGAGTCCCTGAATGATGACTGGATTTATCACAGTAGCTGGCTTAGGAGTGTTGCTGGACTCTTCTCACCCACAGTTGATTCCTTGGTAACAGAAAGATCAGGACAAAGAATCATTGAAGTAAATGCCTTAAATGAGACTGTTTCCACTTCAAAAAGATTATGCTGTTCACTTCTCAAATTCAACAATTAAATAAATATTCTCCAAGTGACTGTGAATTCTCCACACAGCATGGAACTTAGCAAAGAAAACAATGTCAAAATGACAAAAAGGTGTTCTGTGGACTGAGCTCAGGCCAATTGGAGCAGAGACTGTTGACTAGGAAGGGGGATTTTCAGCATTTCTGAGGCATTTTATCACTATTTTGGGAAGGTAGTGTTTGAGGCAATTAGTTGGAGCATTGTGTGCACATGTGCTGAATTAGAGCATTGCATGGTGAGAATTCTAAGTTTCTAACTGAACCGAAACCGAAACAGAATCAGAATCAGCTTGCTAATGGGCCAATTGGACAGCAGCTTCTATTCTGGGTTCACTCTCAATCTGAATTGAGGGAAGGAAGTGGACAGATATATGCTGTCAGACACAAAATGAACTGAGTGAGGTCATAGTGCACTACCTGCAAGTGGAAAGAGATGATTTAAAACAGGCATCAATGGTTAGTCTCAGGGCCACTGGGCTGAGAAGAGTAGAGATGGCATGGGAAGTTGGTGAAGAATGGAAAGAAGTTGTTATTGAAAATAATTGCTGCTTTCTGACCCCAAGCAGAGTGAATGTTCCTGTTAATAAAAGCAAAATACTGTGGATTCTGGAGATTGGAAGTATAAACAGGATGTATTGGAGAAACTCAACAGGCCCGGTAGCATGTGTGGAGAGAAAAACAGAGTTAACACTTTGAGTCCCAAATGACTCTTCTTCAAAACTGATAGGGACTGGAAAATTGTGTTTCTTACGTTATTGACAAGGAGAGGAGGAGCAAGTGGAACAGATTGTGAGGTTGCCAAAAGCAAAAGGCAAGGAGGTTACTAATGGCAGTAGAGGAGAGAGGTAGATGAAGAATAGATGTTAATAGTAGGTGTTAATAGCAGAAAATAGGTCAGCTCTGCTGAGAGTAAACACATGCAAATGAGACATTTTTGGGGAGGGGTGTAATGAAGGGGGTGTAATCAAATAAAGAGCAGAGGTGTAATGGTCTGATGTTGTGGAGCTCCTAGAGGCTGCAAAGTGCCTAAGTGAAAAATGAGATGGTGTTCCTCCAGCTTATGTTGAACTACATTGGAACACTGTGGCAGGACAAAATATTAGCATGGGAACAAGATCATAGAATCCCTACAGTGTGAAAGCAGGCCATTCGGCTCATCAAGTCCAGGTTGACTCTGCAAAGAGCATCCCACCCAGACCTGCCCCCTTATTCTAGCCCCATAACCCCTCATTTCTAGTGGCCAATCCATAAAACCTCCACATCTTTGGCCTGTGGGAGGAAACTAGGACACCCAGAGGAAACCCATACAGACACTGTGAGAATGCACAAACTCCACACACACAATCACCCAAGGATGGAATCAAACCTAGGTCCCTGGTGCTGTGAAGCAGCAGAGCTAACCACTGAGCCACCCACAAAGTGATTTGTTGAAATGGCAAGCACCTGGAAGTTGTGAATCTGTCTTCCAGACAGAGAGGAGGTGTTCGGGAAAATGGTTACTAAGATAATAACCATAATAATAAAAATGTATATAAACATGATTAATCAACTTTCCAAGTGTAGCCTTGAGGAAGAGTTCATTGCAAGTATTAGGGACTGTTTCTTGGAGCAATATGTTGGAGAACCAACAAGGCAGCAGGCTGCTCTGGATTTGGTATTGTGTAATGAGGTGGGATTAATTAATGAGGTCATAGTAAAGGATCCTCTGGGGAAGAGAGAGATCTTCACATGCTAGAATTTCAAACTCAGTTTGAGAGCAAGAAACTGGAGTCTCACACTGGAATTCTGGAGTAAACTAAAAGTAATTAAATTTAATTAATTAAATTTAATAAGGTAGGGACTTCTTGGTCTGGGCAGGAAGACTGAAAGGTAGGACAGTTGATGAGATATTCGATTCCTCCCAACTAAAACATACCCCTGAGAGAAAGAAGTAAGAGTGGGAGAAAACATTCGTGCTTAGCAAGGAAGTTAAAGATATTATGAAGATAAAAATGAAGGTGTACCATATTGCTGTATAGGATGGGCCGAAGGGCTAAAAGTTAATGGTGATATTCAACAGCTGCATGACCAAATAGGTTGTATAGGATGGGCTGAAGTGTTAAAATTGTTGATGATACTTGACAAGCTGCATGACCTTGGATGAGTTCTGCGAACATTCCTTTATGGGCCGAAAGCAGCAACTGCAGCTTGTTTTTCTGTACCGGTCAGCAGTTTTGTCTATTGTATCTGTTGTTTTCTGCGCTGGCCATTTGTTACATTGTGTGAGAGAGAGAGAGTTTCGTTCCACATCGCTGGGCTTCGCCTTGGCTCAGAATCATGAATGCTGCCAGGGACGAACCTAAGGCTCCAGACCAGCCATAGATCAAGGGGTTCCTGATGGCTAGAAAGGTGTGAGATTTGTTGCTTTTTCTCTTTTCTTTCCATTTATTATTATCATGGTAGTCATTTATTACTACCATTACAATCATTTATTACTACCATTACAATCATTTATTACTACCATTACAATAATTTATTATTACCACTACAATCATTTATTACTACCATTACAATCATTTATTATTACCACTACAATAATTTATTATTACCACTACAATCATTTATTATTACCACTACAATAATTTATTATTACCACTACAATCATTTATTACTACCACTACAATAATTTATTATTACCACTACAATCATTTATTACTACCACTACAATAATTATTATTACTTATTAAACATTCATATTTAAGCAAATTGCTGTTGTCGAGTCTTCTTAATTATATTTAACCAAATCTGAAAAGAACCGCTTGGGTACATGCTGTGATCCAAGATATTTGCAAAGGCCAGTGGCAGGCTGGAAGATTGGGGAATATTTAAAGATGAACAAACAGTTACTAAAAGAACTATTTTAAAAAAGCAAAGGAAAGTTATGAAACTAGCACAAAATATAAAAATAGATAGCAAAAGCTTTTGTAAGTATATAAAAGGGAAGAGAGTAGCTAAAAATGAATGTTGGTCCTGTGGAGGATGAAGTGGCATCTACTGCTGAGTTTATGTCTAAAGTATCTGCCTGTTTTCATGTGTAAACCATGTTAAAGAGAATTCCAGCTAGCATTCTAGGTCAGAGCCTGTTCAGTGTGGCTTCCCCTATCATCCCATGTCCTGTGAGTTCCGTCACTGGGGGCCACCCAACATGAATTTAAAGCCTCATTTTGGCCTTTCCATCTGAGCACCCAGCAGTTAATCACCATAATGAAAAGACAGAACCCCATTGGAGGGAGTTATTGAGGGGTTCAGGTTCTCTATGGTGAAAACACACAGCAGTTAATGGCAGCATTCAGACATGTGAAGAGTAATCACTAAGGCAGGGTAAACGATGGTGACCAGCATCCATAGAACTGCCCTTCACGAAGGCTCTTTGTACAATTTGTCCCTAGGCCTTAGAACATTACCAAAGTGCAAATTGTTTGATACACTTACTAAGAATGATTTAGTGTAGCACCTCAACACTAGTCAGCTAATTGTGTAACAAAACCACCACAAACCTAGAATAAAACAACAACTTCATGCAAGCTCAGAATGAAAGTTATTTCATTTGTTGAGCAAATGTAAAAAAAAAGCCGATAAAAAGCAGTTTAGACCTTTCTCTATGAACCATCTGGAAATGTTCATGAATCAGATGTTTCAGACCTTTGGACCTAAACATTTGTGGCTGTTTTACAGTCATATTTCCACAAGATGGCAATCTTGCATTTTATAATATGAAGCAAAGACAAGTTTGGCACTGTCTGAAAATAACCTTAGACAGCATTCCGTTGGACAAAATTCTCGGTGACTGGTCAAATACAATTCGTCGGACAACTGAAAAACAATGAAATTAAATTGTGGCACATGTCCTTGTAAACAAATCAATGTAAGTCTTGCTGAGTTTCAAAGGAATACAGTTTAGATTATAACAGAGGAATGAAAAATGCCAGACAATGTGGAATCAGGGACAAGTGACAGAATGGAGTTTTGGCTGGTTTCCAGACAAAGCAGAGTGGGAATAAAGGGGAGTCATTCAGAGTGGCAGAAGGTGTGAAGTGATGTTCTATGAGGATTGGTGCTGGGATCATTGCTGTTCACAATTCACAGGAACAATTTGGAATTTGTAATAAAAAACTCCGGATGTAAATTTGCAGCTGACACCAATTTGGGGTTGAGAGATAGTAGGAACATAGTCAAAACTGAGGAGGACTGCAACAAATCACAGGAGGCTTTTAACAAATGTGCATAATAGGAAAACAAATGTTCCAATTTGGTATGATGAACAAAGGGATTACTTATTATTTGGAAAGTGAGAGTCTAGGTTAGGTAGAGAAATGAAAGGATCTCACAATACAAATACACTACAGTTACACTCTAGGTTGGCGAGCATGAGGCCTTATTACCAGTGGAACAGAATTGAAATGAAGGGTGTCATGTTGAACCTGTATCAAACCTTAGGTACATCACACTTAGTACAGAGACAGTAAGAACTGCAGATGCTGGAGTCAGAGATAACACAGTGTGGAGCTGAAGGAACACAGCAGGCCAGGCAGCATCAGAGGAGCAGGGAAGTTGATGTTTTGGGTCAGTACTTTTCTGAAATAAGTACAGCTGTGTCTAGTTTTCTGGTCTCCATTTTATAAGAAAGGTATTGAGGCATAGGAGAGGGTGCAGCGATGATTTACAAGATGAAAAATGTCGGTTTGCAGACCGCGAAAGGATTGATGGGCTGGGTCACTTCTGTCCTCAAAAAGGAAGACTAAGGGGTGACCTAATCAATTCCTTAAAATGATAAAAGGTTTTGATGGAATGGATGAAGATGTTTCTTCTTGTGGGGAAGAACATAACTAGAGGTTGTTAATATAAAAGAGTCACCAAGAAATGCATGGAGAATTCAGGAGAAACTTCTTTACCCAGAGAATGGGGAGAATGTGGAACTCCATATCACAGGGAGCAGCTGAGGTGAAGACTCATAACTGTGCTTAAGGGAAACTGGACAAGTACGTGATAGAGAAGATTCAAATGTGAAAAGATGAAAGGAGGCTTTGGTGGAGCATTAACACCAAGTTGGCCTGTTTGAGTGGTAAGGCCTATTTCTGTGCTACATATCCTATACGGTCCAACAAAATTCCTCTGTTTTATGTCATAACACTAAACAAAGTGCAGAAGAGATTTATTACAATGTTGCCTGGGCTGGACCTATGAAGAGAGACTAGACAAGCTAGGATTGTTATCCTTAGAGCAGACAAAGCTGAGGGAAGTCTGTTTGAGATGTACAAAGTTCTGTCGGGCATAGACAGGGTAGATAGAGAGAACCTTTACCCCTTGGCAGAGTGGTTGATAACCAGGGGCACAGTTGTAAAGTAAAGAGCAGGAGATTTAGAGGAGGTTTGAGGATTTGTTTTTTTTCATGCAGAGGGTTGTGAATATCTGGAACTCACTGCCTGAAAGTGTGAGAGATGTGGGAACCCTCAAGACATTGAAGAACTATTTAAAATGAGCGCTTAAAATGTCATAGCGTACAAGACTATGGGCCAAGTGCTGGAAAATGGGATTAAAATAGATGGATGTTTGATGACTGGTACAGATACAGTAGGTCGAAGGGCCTCTTCTTGCACCGTAAAAACTCTATGATTCTCTAATCTTAAACAATAAGCACAAGGCACACTAATAAAGATCAGTGCGTTATTAATAGAATGCCACAGGAGTTGGCTGCAAGATGAGGGCTTGCATAGATAACCCTCTCTCTCTGGTCCCAAGCCTGTGATTGTAACACACTATTCAAATGCATGACATACCATAGCCATGCCTTCCAGCTGGATGAGTGGAAAACTGAAAAGCATGAATCCTGAGCATTTTTCCTTCTTTTAGTCCAATGACATTATGGGATTGTGTTCGACAGTGACCGAGATCGGTGAGTGGCTAAAATGACCTCTTTATTGAGCATCCACAGTGGCACAGTTCGAGGTGGAAAAGGAATCCAAAGTACAGTTTTCCAGGAGCCTCTTTTATACACAGTTTTTACAGACATTAAAATTTTAGCACTGTGGTGTCACATAGTTGTATCTATTGTACACAAACATTTGCATGACATCTGTCTTGGGGAAACAGGAGATGGTTTAAGCACTTGCTAAATGCTGGCTATTACTCCTGATGGGATTAACATAGAACATATAACATAGAACATAGAACAGTACAGCACAGTACAGGCCCTTTGGCCCTCAATGTTGTGCTGATCTATTTCCTACTCTAAGATCAAACTACCCTGCATACCTTACATTTTACTATCATCCATGTGCCTATCCAAGAGTCGCTTAAATGTCCCTAATGTATCTGACTCCACTACCACTGCCGGTAGCGCATTCCACGCACCCACCATTCTCTGTGTAAAGAAACTACCTCTGATATCTCCCCTATACCTTCCTCCAATCACCTTAAAATTATGCCCCCTCATAATAGTCATTTCTGCCCTGGGAAAAAGACTCTGGCAATCCACTCTATCTATGCCTCTCATCATCTTGTACACTCTATCAAGTCATCTCTCATCCTTCTTCGCTCCAATGAGAAAAGCCCTAGCTCCCTCAACCGCATAAGACCAGTCTAGACAGTATCCTGGTAAATCTCCTCTGCACCCTCTCTAAAGCTTCTACGTTCTTCCTATAATGAGACAACCAGAACTGAACACAATATTCCAAGTGTGGTCTAACCAGGGTTTTATAGAGCTTCAGCATAACCTCACGGCTCTTAAATCAATTCCCTGCCAATGAAAGCCAACACACCATACGCCTTCTTAACAACCCTATCAACTTGGATGACCTGCCCCTCACAAAGCCACGTTGGCTATTTCTAATCAAACTGTGCTTTTCCAAATAATCATTAATACTATCTCTCAGCATCCTCCCCAATAATTTGTCCACCACAGAAGTAAGACTGACTGGTCTGTAATTCCCAGGATTATCCTTATTCCCTTTCTTGAATGCGGGAATAACATTTGTCACCCTCCAAACATCTGGTATTACTCCAGTGGACAGTGAGGATGCAAAGGTCATCACCAAAGACGCACCAATCTCTTCCCTCACTTCCTGTAGAAACCTTGGGAATATCCCGTCTGGCCCAGGGGACTTATCTATCCTCATGTTTTTCAAAATTTCTAGCACATCCTCTTTCATAACATCAACCTGTTTGAGCACATCGGCCTGTTTCACACTGTCCTCACAAACGTCAAGGTCCCTCTCACTGGTGAATACTGAAGCAAAGTATTCATTAAGGACCTTCTCTACCTCCTCTGACTCCCCACACAAGATCCCTCCACTATCCCTGATCGGTCCTATCCTCACTGTTTGCCATCCTCTTGTTCCTCACATAAGTATAGAATGCCTGGGGTTTTCCTTAATCCTACCCGCCAAGGCTTTTTCATACCCCTTTCTAGCTCTCCTAAGTCTATTCTTCAGTTCCTTCCCGGCTACCTTGTAACCCTCGAGAGCCCTGTCCGATCCTTGCTTCCTCAACCTTAAGTAAGCTTCCTTCTTCCTCTTGACTAGACGTTCCACATGACTTGTCATCCAAGGTTCCTTCACCTCACCATCCTTTCCTCGCCTCAGTAGGACAAATCTGTTAGAATGTCTATCCATTCTGAGCTTGCATAATTGAGAGGTGTTAGTCCTTTTGTCTTTAAAGTTAGTAATGTTAGTAAAAATACTAGACCTATATGATTTAAATAAATGAGAAATTATACATATACTAAATAAAAGTATACAGGATATTAAACTGATTACCCGCAGCTGGGTCATGAGATTTCATCTACTATTGACTGTTTTTGACAGTTTCTACACCTTTATTCATGCAGTTTCACAGAAGTGCTGTTTTGAAAGTAAGTTTCTTAAAGGGGGTAGTGGCCCTATTTAATATGTATTATAATGTATAAATCTGTACATTAGTACAAGATGGTAGTCCTAAATAATAGTTATAAATAGTAGTACAATGTTATAGAAATAGTTAGTGTATAAAGAAATTTCAAAGGGATAAAAAGCAGCAGACTGAATGGAGATGCATGATGAAGGGTTTAGGCCCGAAACGTCAAGTTTTCCTGCTCCTGTGATGCTGCTTGACCTGCTGTGTTCATCCAGCCCCATGCTTGTTATCTTAGACTGAATGGAGATAGTGGGAACTGCCGATGCTGGAGTCTGAGATAACAAGGCGTGGAGCTGGATGAACACAGCAGGCCAGACAGCATCAAAGGAGCAGGAAAGCTGACGTTTCGGGTCTGGACCCTTCTTCAGACTGTATGGATGTGCTGGTGGAGGACACTGTATGATGTGGTATTCAGGTCCCAAGAGATGGTGACACAGTGCTAATTAATATTATAATCCTTTCTTGGTTTTAAGTGAGTTGTGGAGACACAATGGCAGTGATGGCATTGTTCTGAGTAGGTTACAGAATTAACACTTATTCAAGGTAGTTTTTAATGCAGAAATAAGTCTAAACACTGCTCGCAGCACAGGGCCATAAGAATTGAAAGGTGTATAGAAACAGTCATGGGTTGGCAGCTTAGGAAGGGGTGTTTAATTTAGTTTATCTTGTAAGAGTAAAATGTACTACAAAAACGTGGTTTTATGAATGAATGAATGGAATGCAGTATAGTAAACCCAGAGCGCTTGTGAGTGAGTTAGTAAAGAGAATCATTATACAATATCTCACACATCAAAGCCAGCAGTTGTGACTCTATCTTTGTCTAAATACAACCATCAATTGTACGTTAGCAACTTTTCCCATATTTCTGCACATTGTTTCTATTTAAACAATCAATCAATGGCCTTGTGAATTCTTCAATTGAATCTGACTCCATTGCACTCCACAGTACAGTGGCTTCCAGATTCTGACCCCTTGCTGTGTGAAAAAGATTACAGAAGCTGCTGTAGGAATAAATGCACAGTTCCCTTCATGCCACCGTAGGTTCCCTGCCTTTGGATTAGCTAAAAATACATTTGCATCAATGGGGAGGCAGTGAGCTAGTGGTATTATTGCTGGACTGTTAATCCAGATAATGTTCTGGGGACCCAGGTTCAAATCCCATCACGGCAGATGGTGGAATTTGAATTCAATAAAGATCTGGAATTAAGGACCTAATGATGACCATGTATCCATCATCGATTGATGGGAAAAACCCATCAGGTTCACCAATGTCCTTTAGGGAACTTACCTAGTCTGACCTACATGTGACTCCAGACCCACAACAATGTGGTTGACTCTTAACTGCCCTCTGGACAATTAGGGATGGGCAATAAATGCTGCCAGGCCAGCGATGCCCTCATCTTGTTAATGAATAAAAGAAAAAAAGTGGCACTGTTCATCAGCCTGCACATGCTCTGTGTCCCTTGGCTGATGAATGCTGGGAAGTGCCAAATGCCTTAGACCCATGAAGTATCTCTTTGTTAGCACTTGACCTCTACCTCCAGCAAACACAATTTCAGGGGTTTTCCCGTAAAGTCGTTCATTGTGGCTCCATTAATGAGTTTGGCACAACATTAATGTGGTTTAATATTGGCTGAAAAGTTACCCGAACTGCTGAGAGATAACAATAGAAAGCAAAAGAAAAAGATTAAATAGTTTGGTAGTACAGAACTTCAACATTGCTAAAAGAAGACAAGAATTTGAATCTTTTCATCTTGTACTCTTCAGGACTGGGAGAAAGAAACAGTTTGAGAAAAAAGGAACAAAAACGGGAGTTGCTGGAAAAGCTCAGCAGGTCTGGCAGCATCTGTGAAGAAAAAAATCAGAGTTAATGTTTTGGGTCCGGTGACCCTTCCTCAGAAGAGAGAAAAAAGGACGCATTTTTATACAAAGGAGAAGACGATGCAGAATGAGTCTAACCTCTTCTTAAGCCTTTTTAAATGGTTTTCCTTCTTCCCATCTGTTTTTTGTGTCTCAGTTCCTATGAGTGAAAGATGAGCAGATTCAACTTTCTGTCTCCTTTCTGCAAAAAACAAAATTTAAACACCAAATTAGTCAGAGACTGGGTTTTTAAAACCATTTTAATTCTGTCTCTGACTGCAGCAATTCTGCGCGTAAATATTTCGTTATAATCAATGTTCTATTTCTGAAATATTTTACATTCAACACTGAAGACCTATTTCTGTACAACTGGGGATGATGTTGTGGTTTGGTTCTTGATCAAGGGCAAAGTGATCTATTGATGTATTGCTTTGGAAAGCTTGAAAGTGAATGTGAGATAAGGTTGTAGGAACAATTTGGCATTTCGGTTTGTTTGAGGTGCTATTAATTCTGTCAGTTCCTTTATCCTGACACTCATTAAATCACATTCTTTTGAGGTTTCTACAATTTGGGCTCATTCTTTTATTCTGACTATCTTGAATTAGCTTGAAAGGAGGCAGAAATTTTAACTTTGTTCTGCTTTCCTTGACTGAATGGCAAGTTCAAAGGAAGAAGTTTTTTTTCATATTTTAGAGGCTCATTCCCTTGGGCGTTTTGAAACCAGATCAGATGATATATTTTTCAAAGAAAGTAGGTATTATACGGAACAGACAGCAGATTTGCACAAGTAATAACTGACAAGATTCCCTCAAGTAAGCAAATTAATTTAGGTCTACAAAAGCATAACATGGGATCAATGTATGGAGTGGATGTTAACCATTAAATAGCTGAAACTTCACTGTTAGAGTCTCTTAACATATAACGGATTAGTAGGATCTCGACGAGGACAGCAACAATAAAGAGTGATATTACCAACATGACAACATCATAACCTGATCCTATCCCTAATCAATAGCAAAGTTTCCAAGCAACATATAACCACTGGGGAGGTAATGTTGGTGTTATCACTGGACCATTAATTCAGAGATTCTGGGGATCTGGGTTTAAATCCCACTTTGGCAAATGGTAAAATTTAAATTAATTTTTAAAAGAAAATTTGGAGTTAAGGTTCTAATTGTCAAATTTCGGGAAAAAGATCCATCTGGTTCACCCATTGAATTCATGGAAACTGCCACCCTTACTCATTCTGGCCAATGCAAGACCCACAGCAATGTGGTTGACTCTTAATTGCTGCGATGACATATGTGCCTTTAAGAGGGATTTGTCTGTCCAGGTTCTCTTGAAGAGGGGTGATATAAAACTGGTGATGAGGTGTCTACCTCATGTAAAGCATAGTAGATAGCTTTGGGTTTTTTAAATAGATGAGAGAAGCATAAGTGGGTGGAGTCAGGCTCACACAGACCCAGTGTTTAAGTTTTGCTTTTAGTTGTTGAAGTTGGGGGTTTTGGAGTTGAAGCTGATAGATACAGCTCTCTCTCTTTGCTGCTAAATTCCTTCTTTGGTGTTCCTTCTCCTAGACTGAAGGAGATAGCAAGTGAGGGAAATCTGTTTGGCTGAATTTGCCTTTGGCAAGGGTGTGTTTATGGTATGTGGCTATATTGGAACAGTTGATGAGTAGCAATTAAATAATGTATTCATTTGTTGTGAATTTCAGTTGAGTTAAAGTTATGCCAGTTTTGTCTTTTGTTTGTATTTTAACTGTGGCGTAAGATTAAAGTGAGTTTTATTTAAAGCCTAGCAAATTGACCAATCGAATCACGTCTGGAACACAGAGTTTTACGCTTGCCTTTAAATAAGATTAAAGTTAGGATCTAGGCTGTCTCTGACATATTTTGAGGGGGTTTGGTCTGGTCCATAACACTGCCCTCGCAACAGTAAATGCCGGTCCACATCCTGTGAATGAACAAAAATAAATTGTGACTGTTGGAATCAGAAACAGATCATCCTGATTATAAGTGATTAATATGATAATTCTTCTTTATTACTACAAGTCTATCTCCCTTTGTGTTAGGCACTGAATAAAGATGAAGACTCCCATCAGACCAAACAGTGTTTGAGTATGGACTGATGATTAGGTTCGTGTAGAACGGGCCAGCAAGGAAATCATCTCAGGTAACAGAAAATATCTGATAGAAAGCAAAGGAGTTAAAGGAGTTGGAGAAGGAAAGTGCCTGATTGGCATGGTGATAACTTACAGCTTTTTTTTACGGGATGAGAATGTAGCTTTTAGGCAGCATTTATTGCCCATCGTTAATTGCCCAGAGGGCAGTTAAGAGTCAACCACAATGCTGTGCATCTGGAGTCACATAAAGGCCAGACCAGGTAAGGACGGCAGTTTCCTTTGCTAATGGACAATAGCGAATCAGATAGGTTTTTCCAACAATCAACAACGGATTCATGGTCATCATTAGACTCTTAATTGAGATGTCTTTTTTAAAATTCAAATTCCACCATCTGCCATAGCAGGATTCAAACCCGGAACATTCCAGAATAATACTTATGTCTCTGGATTAACAGTCCAGTGATAACACCACTAGGCCATTGCCTCCCATTCTTATTGGCCAGCAGTGCTTGAGGCAGGTCACCTTCCCTTAACATAGCAGAGACACTGCAGCAGTTCTATTATCCACTTGAGTGACATGGAATTCAGTTGGACCTCAATGATCAGCTGAGACAGTGATACCGCTAACTTTCTGATCAGTTGAGGCCACTAACTCCCTGTAAAATCTTGACCTATCAGCCTGTGTAAACAGAAAAGGGAACTGAAATATAAATGGGGAATGGGGAGAGTGGAGATAGACTTTAGAGATCTAGAGGTTTTCTGGCTTCTTAGTTCCCTAAAACTTAAGACCAAAATAGAGATATTTAACTGGAATTCTTTGCAAAATTGATGAGAGTTGACTTTGCAGTGTTTGAGTAGCTTTACATGAAATAAAATACTTTTTGGTGGCACCTTCCAGACCCAGAGGTGGCACTCCATTAGACAGCTGGCAGTGTACCAAAACATTGTTACCTTCTGCCTCCACCCAATTAGTGTCTAGTAGAAAGGCTCAAGCACAACCTTCCCACTCCACCACCAATCAAGAACCTTAAGCAGTCAATTAATGACCACTGAACAATTACTAAAGGACGTAAACCTACCTGGGCCCCAATTATCTCCACTCCATGTGGGACAAGTAAAGTTTTCCAGCCCACGAAACAGGGAAACAAACACTGGCAGGCTGCCATTTTCAGGGGTGGTGGGTGGAACTTTCGATCTGCACTAATTTGAGCACAATTGAGGTACTAGATCCAGGGCAGAGGCTGGCCATCCCTTTGTTCTTGTTTCTGATGCCTCGTTCCCTTCCCCGTGCAAACTCCCAACCCCAGAAATCCTGACCACTCCCCCAGCCTACAAAACGCTGTCCCAACCCCCTGGTCATCACAATCTTCACTGTCCTCCTGACAGCAGCCACTGCCTTCCAAGTTACCCAGTTTGGGTTCCACCAGGGCCACTCAGTTCCTGACCTCATTGCAGCCTTTGTTCAAAAATGGATGAAAGAGCTGAATTACAGCGGTGAGGCGAGAATGACAGCCCTTGACATCAAGGCTGCATTTGACTGAGCGTAGCAGCAAGGAGCTGTAGCAAAACTGGGGTAACTGGGGGCAAATTCTCTGGTGGTTAGAGTCATATCTGACACATAGGAAGATGGTCGTGGTTGTTGGAGGTCAATGATCTCAGCTCCAGGACATTTCTGCAGACGTTCCTCAGGGTAGTGTCCTGAGCCCAATCATCTTCAGCTTCTTCACCAATGACTTTATCTCCATCACAAGGTCAGAATTGGAAATGTTCGCCAATGATTGCACAATGTTTAGCACCATTTGCAACCTCTCAGATACTGAAGCAGTCCATGTGCAAATACAACAAGTTCTGGACAATATCCAGGCTTGAGCTATCAAATGGCAAGTAACTTTCACGCCATACAAATGCCAGACTATGACCATCATTAATAAGAGACAATCCAACCACCACTTCTTGACATTCAACAGTGTTACTATCACTGAATCCCCCACAGTCAAAATCCTGGGAGTTATCATCAGTGGGCTTCCCACATAAAAACAGTGGCTACAGGAGCAGGTCAGAAGCTAGGAATACTGTGGCGAGTAACTCACCTCCTGACTCTCCAAAGCCTGTCACCGTCTACAAGGCGCAAGTCAGGAGTGTGATGGAATCTTCCCCACTTGCCTGGATGGGTGCAGCTCCAACAGCTCTCAAGAGTCTTGTCACAATCCAGGACAAAGCAGCCCGCTTGATTGGAACTACATCCACAAGCATCCAGTCCCTCCACCACTAATTCCCAAAGCAGCAGTGTGTACTATCTACAAGATGCGCTGCAGAAATTCACCAATAATCCTCAGTCAGCATCTTCCAAATCCACGGCCACTTCCATCTAGAAGGATAAGGGCGGCAGACATATGGGACCACCACCACCTCCAAGTTCCCCTCCAAGTCACTCGCCATCCTGACTTGGAAATATATCACTGTTCCTTCACTATTGCTGGGTCAAAATCCTGGAATTCCCTCCCTAATGGCATTGTGGGTCAACCCATAGCAGACAGACTGCAACGGTTCAAGAATGCAGCTCACCCCCACCTTCTCAAGGGCAAGTAAGGATGGGCAATGAATTCTGTCCCAGTCAGTGATGCCCACATCCTATAAATGACTTTTTAAAAAGTGCTTTTGCTGGGAGTAGGCAGCCTCTGATTGAGCAGCAACTCTCACTGGACAGGACTGAGTCCTATGATCTGTTTCAGCAACTGGCTTTTCTGCAAAGAGGAGTTTGAGACCATAAAACCAGCGGGACGAACAACAAGAGATTGAGCTCAGCCAGAGCGCAGCTAAAATCCACCAGGAACCCAACAGAATCCAAAAACGCTGACAAAAGTGACCTGTCCACAAAGCAGAGAGCTGATGGTTGGGTTTGGACGAATTATTTCTCTTCATTTTGAAACTGTATTAAGGAATCGTAAGAGTCTGAGCTTTCTCTTTAAAAATAAATTTGGATAAGTCAATTTGTCTTAAATTTACAGGAGAGTAATTTAACTAAAGGTCTGTAGGGAGCTCAGTCCCAGGAAGTGCTACCAGCTTGACCAGATTGAGCACTGAGTTTTGGAGCTTGAGCATTGGTTGAAGACACAGAGGTGTATCCATGAGGCTGGGAGTTACATGGTGAGCAGGTGTTTAGGCATGGTCACCCCACAGCATAAGGAAGTGCAGTCAGAGAGGGGATGGATGGCCATCAGTCAGAGGAATGGAAGCAGGCAGGTTGTCAGGAAAGCCCCAGAGTGCATCTCTCTCAAGAACAGATTTTCCATGTTGGAATTTGGTGAGAATGACAGTTCCTCTGGGAAGTGCAGCCAGAATCCAGCTACACGAGGGGGCAGTGAAAGAGAAGGGGAACAATATAATGGCAGGAGACTCAATGGTGAGAGCTACTGCCAAGTGTTTGTGCAGCTGCAGATGTGACTCTAGGATGATATGTTGCCTCCCTGGAGCCAGTGTCACAGTTGGCACTGAATGGCTTCAGGGCATTCTAAAAGGGGAGGGCAGAAATCAGAGATCATGGTTCACACTGGAGCTAATGACATGGATAGAAAGAGGGATGAAGTCCTGTAATAAGAATCTGGGGAGCTGAGAAACAGGTTAAAAAGCAGGACTTCAAAGCTTGTAATCTCCAGATTATTCCTAGTGCCATGTATTAGTGAGTGTAGGAATAAGTGAATAGAACAGATGAATGTGTGGTTGAAGAGTTGGTGCAGGAGGGAGGACTTTAGATTCCTGGATTGCTGAGTTTGTTTCTGGGCAAGGTGGGACCTGCACAAGTCCGACATCTGAACTGGAATGGGATCAACATCCTCAAGGGGACTTTTGCTAATGCAGTTGGTGGGGGCTTAAACTAATTTAGCAAGGAAGTTGGATATGGAGTAGAGGTACAACATATAGTGATACAAGACAAACATAGAAGAAAAGCTGAGTAGGCCTGGCCGGCAGAGCAGATATATATATGTATAATATATATGAGACACGGGAGCTCAATAAGAATAGGCAGCATTTATTTTAATGCAAGACTTCCATTAAAGCAGATGGGTTTACTCAGAAAGATTAAAGGTAATCATGGAAAAGGACAAAACGGACCGGATGTAAAGTTTCCGAATGAGAGAAAGCTGATTTTAATAAAAGACAAGATCTGACCAAAGTGAACTGGAAGCAGCAGAAAGTCTATGTCAGAGCGGTGGGAGTCTTTCAAAAAGGATGTGATTACATTAGAAGGGGCTCAGAGGAGATTCACCTGAACGTTGCCTATGCCGGAATAATTCAACCATAAAGACTAGATAGGCTGGGGTTATTTTCCTTACAGTAGAGAAGGCTGAGAGGGAACCTGATTGAGAAATACAAAATTATGAGGGCCATGGATAATGCAGACAGAGAAACCTTTCCCCTTCGTAAAGGGCCAAGATAAGAGAGGCATAGATTTCAGGGAAGGGGCAGAATATCCAGAGGGGATTTATGGAAAACCTTCTTCACTCAGAGGGTGGTGGGAATCTGGAGCTCACTGCTTGTGAGGGTGGTAGAGGCAAGAACCCACAAAATTTTTCAGAAGTATTTAGATAAACAACTGAAACACCAAATCATACAGGCCATGGGCAAATGCTGGAAAATGGGACCAGAATAGATAGATGTTTGACAACTAGCATTGACAAGATAGGCCAAAGGGCCTATTTCTGTGCAGTGAAACATTACAGGCTGCATCTTATAGGTCCCTGAATGACACATGCTATCAGAGGAAATTTTGGAGATAAGTGCGAAAAGTCTAACAAGGCTTTTCTAACATTGGAAACAAATAGCTGCATTTTGTAACTAATTGCCAGATGTTAATACAAGAGTTCTGCTAGGTAGTGACAAGATGCAGCATCCTGTCCTATCACCGTCTGCAATTAAATTAGACACTGAGTCCAAAGTCTGCGCAGCTCTTTGGAGATCTGCCTCAGTCACCCAGCAACAATTACTTAGGATACGCTCCATGGGCAATGGCATCTGAGAACTGCCAGCCTCTCGGAACCCTCATAGCATCCCTCCGATGCACTGAAAGGATGCTTCAGGGCTTCAAACCTGTATTTTGGAACACATTCACAACTAGCATTGAAAGGCTGCTGCAAAGAGACCATGTTTACAGAAACATGCACCCAGCTCACAGACTGGACCAGGCTGTATCATGGGACTGCTCTCCAGCTCTAACTCTGCAATTGTGCTTTGCCTTGTTTTATAGCCACTGCACAGTGGGTGGGGTAAGGGAGGGGCTACAAACCTGGTGACATGAGGCCCCTCAAAGGACACCAACATTACGCACAGACCAGTACACTTCAAAGGAAACGCAGCTGCAGCCCCTCATTCCGTAGAAACCTCTAAACATTGGCTGTACACCTCCCTGCCTCAAATGTTGCTATTCCATGCAAAACCAAGACCCTTACTCATTGAGGCCAGTGATGTCCACCTGGAGAGATGGTGCCTGGTTGCTAGAATCCCTTCCAGATGTGACATCCACTTTGTCTGCAGCAGCTTCTCGGGTCAGACACTGCTCGGTGAAACATCATGTACGGAAGTTGGCCTCATAGCATGACAGTCACAGTAGTGACTAAACAGAGCCATAAGCAAGCAGCTTATCAGGAGCAGAGCATATTCATTTACAAAGGTAAGCTGTAATATCTGGTGAAATGTCTCCCGTGCCACCAATGAATTGGTGAGCAGGCTCAATTAACCTATGGCCTACTTTCTGCTCTGATTTCCTATGTTGTCGACAATAATTCAATTGTCATCGATGCTCATTCTTTGATCTGTTGCTCTCTTATTCCATACCACAAAAGTCTAGTAAAGTTGAGACGTAACCAATTCATTTACTTGGAATATTAATCATCTGTGATTTACTGTTGCTTTAACAGAAATGCTCCTCCCTTGAAGTTAATGAATGTCTGTCCTCCACACTTTATTACACTGATTCTAAATACTTCCTGTGTGAATTAAATTAGATGATTGGTTGTTGAGTTTTAGTGAATTTTCCTTGGGCAATGCTTTTTGGTTTCTAATTATTTCCGCTCAGACATTAATGATCTCATCATATATGACATTGCCAAATATAACTGGTGAACGCATCTGGGTAGTAGTGTTGCGTAGTGAAAGTGCCTCAAGATGGGAACTAAGTATCAGTTTTCTTCTGGATTTGGAAGTGCCTAACTGCAGAGTGCCACTAGAAATAGCTGTACATAGAGTCATACAGATATACTGCATGGAAACAGACCCCTTGGTCCAACACATCCACGCCAACCAGATATTCTAAATTAGTCTAGTCCCATTTTCCAGCTTTTGGCTCATATCCATCTAAACCCTTCCTATTCACGTCCCCATCCAGATGTCTTTTAAATGTTGTAATGGTACCAGCCTCAACCACTTCCTCCAGCAGCTCATTCCACGATGCACCACCCTCTGCCTGAGAAATGTGCCCTTAGGTCCCTTTTAAATCTTTCCTCTCTCACATTAAACCTATGCCTTCTAGTTTTGGACTCCCCTACCCTGGGGAAAAGACCTTGACCATTCACCCTATCCATGCCCCTCATGATTTTATAAACTTCTATAAGGTCACTCCTCAGCCTCCGATGCTTCAAAGGAAATCGCCCCAGCCTATTCAGCCTCTCCGTATAGCTCAAACCCTCCAAACCTGGCAACATCCTTGTAAATCTTTTCTGAACCTTTTCAAGTTTCATAACATTTTTCCAATAACAGGGAGATCAGAATTAAATGCAGTATTCCTAAAGTGGCCTGACCAGTGTCCTGTACAGCCTCAACATGATCTCCCAACTCCAATATTCAATGCACTGACCAATAATAGCAAGCTTACCAAATGCCTTCTTCACCACCCTGTCTACCTGCAACTCAGTTTTCAAGGAACTATGAACCTAAACCCCTAGGCCTCTTTTTTTCAGCAACACTCTCCAGGACCTCACCATTAAGCATATACATCCTGCCCTGATTTATGCTAGCAAAATACAGCACCTCACGTTTATCTAAATTAAACTCCATTTGCCACTCCTCAGCCCATCTGATCAAGGTCCTATTGTACTGAGATAACATTTTTCACTATCCTTTAAGCCACTATTTTGATGTCATCTGTAAACTTACTAACCATACCTCCTATATTCACATCCAAATCATTTGTATAAATGACAAAAAGCAGTGGACCCAGCACCGATGCTTGTGGCATATCACTGATCACAGGCCTCCAGTCCCAAAAGCAACCCTCCACCACCACCTTCTGTCTCCTACTTTGAGCCAATTTTGTATCCAACTGGCTAGTTTTCCCTGTATTCCACGTGATCTAACTTTGTTAAACAGTTTACCAAGCCAAACCTTGTCAAACGTCTTAGTGAAGTCCATATAGTCAACGTCCACCATTCTGCTTCATCAATACTCTTTGTCACTTCTTCAAAAAAACTCAATCAAGTTAGTGAGACACAACTTCCCACACACAAAGCCATGTTGACTATCCCTATTCAGTCCTTGCCTTTCCAAATACATATATATCCTCTCAGAATCTACTCCAACAACTTATCCACCACTGACATCAGGCTCACTGGTGTATAGTTCCTTGGCTTTTCTTTACCACCTTTCTTAAATAATGGCACTACGTTAGCCAACTTCCAATCTTCCAGCACCTCACCTGTGGCCATCGATGATACAAATTTCTTGGCAAGGGGCCCAACCATCACTTCCCCAGCTTCCCACAAGGTTTTAGGGTAAACCTGATCAAGTCCCGGGGATTTATCCACCTTTATGTGCTTGAAGACATTCAGCACCTCCTCCTCTGTAATATGGATACTTTTTCTAAATATCGCTATTTATTTCCCCAGTTCTCTCGCTTTCATATCCTTCTCCACAGTAAACACTGATGCAAAATACTCGTTTAGGATCTCCCCATCTCCTGCAGTTCCACGCATATGGGGTCTTGCTGATCTTTAAGGGGACCTATTTTCTCCCTAATTACTCTTTTGTGCTTAATGTATTCTCCTTAACACTATCTGCCAAAGCTATCTCATGTCCCCTTTTTGCCCTCTTGATTGTATGTGAAATCGATCTGGACCAATACTGAATGTTGTTGCCCTGGCTCTCAATAATAAATTTAAAAGTCTATGAACCCACATCTCATGAATGAACCAGTAGAACTGCGACAGACATTTTATCACTTGGAGGAACTGAGGGATGTGGTGAACAGGCAGGAAAGTGGAGTTGATTATATATTGAATGGCAGGGCATGTTTTTGTTGTCCAAGCCATTTAGGACCCACTTCAACGAGTAGGTTATTAATGAATTTACCAGGTATCCCATAACACCAGGACAGTCAATTCACTACAAACACAAGTTGGTACTGATACAAACGGTCTCAAATTTTTTCCAGGAATAAGTAACAGTAAGACTTTAATACTAACAATACTGTTCCTAATCCTGCTCAATCCCCTTAGTTAACAAGATGTAGAGCTGGATGAACACAGCAGGCCAAGCAGCATCAGAGGAGCAGGAAAGCTGACGTTTCGGGCCTGGACGCTTCTTCAAAAAATGATTTTCTGAAGAAGAGTCTAGGCCCGAAATGTCAGCTTTCCTGCTCCTCTGACGCTGCATGGCCTGCTGTGTTCATCCAGCTCTAAACCTTGTTATCTCAGATTCTCCAGCATCCGCAGTTCCTACTTTCTCTGAAACAATCCCCTTAGTTGTTACAATACTTCCTAGAGAGTCACTTGCAGCTTTAGTCGGGTTTGCAAAGTCATTGTTCTCTCACTCGCTCTGGACAGTCAATCGGTCTTTTCCTTTACCATGCTGGTTGCTTCTCCTTCATCTTCATAACGTCCAAGAGATCGACCTGTAAGTAAGCCCTGTTTTTGTACCTTTTTGGATGGTTTTCTGGAATTTTCTGTAGTTCTGGCCAATCAGGGAAACTTGCTTAATAGTTTGAAACACATTGCCAATCGTTTGAATGGCTTGTTGCTGTTTGGTTCTTTGTATAGCAGGCTCTGGGTGCCTTTCCATTCAGTTTTTGGTTGAAAATATACATTCCTCCTTTGTTTGGTTGAACTGTTTATGAGGTGTATTCTTTTACACTATGCTAATATCATTAGCACCTAGATTCTATGTTGGCACTGTCTCTCGTTTCTGAGTTAGCCATTTTCAGAGCTTTAATTGGCCAATACGTCCTATATCCAGTATCCATTGCTGTTTGGCCAAGTTGGCAATCTACATGTGTTTAGCAGCCATGAGGCTGCTACATTTGTGAGCCTTGTATTTTTTATGTCTATTGTGGACAGCATATCTGTTACTTAAGCAATCATAGCATTTTATCATCAATGCATGTAAATGATCATATTGAGGATACATGGAATTAGAATCGTATGCTGCATGTTTTTGACCAGTGCAGATTCAATGAGCCAAAGGACCATTTTTCTCTCCTGTAGACGTTTATGTCTATGACTTTATCATATCTATATTCCTCCTTGGTTTGGTTCAGACTCTGCAACACAGAAAGCTGTGGGATCTGGTTATCTCTGGCCATTTTCTGGTAATACACACTGTATCTGCATCCAGTTCCCCAACACATTAAAGTTAAACGGAAGACTTTATTGAATATCTGAGCCCAAGGCTTTAACAACAAAAAGGTAACCTGCCACGACAGATTTGCCACTGTTTACAAACCTGACTCGTGTCCACTACTGACGCCTACAGAGTTGTAATGTATTTAACACAGAACTGTGTACATTCACCAACTGGCCTGCCTGGATAACTCACTTCTTTAACCAAACTTTCAAGTTGTTTGGAAGCCTCATAAAATCTTCATATGCAAAATGGCAAATTTTATAAGTGGGTTGTAAGGAATCTAAGTCTCCAAGCTGTTCTACTGAATGGGACATGCAAGTCCCAGCTACTTGTACCTCCTAACTTGTGCTAGTGACTCACCTGCTGCTGTTCACCAGGCTCTTTAATTACATTCAGAGGTAGTAGGAACTGCAGATGCTGGAGAATCTGAGATAACAGAAGGGTCTAGGCCTGAAACGTCAGCCTTCCTGCTCCTCTGATGCTGCTTGGCCTGCTGTGTTCATCCAGCTCTACACCTTGTTATCTTTAATTACATTGCTCAGAGGTGGATTTACAGGCACTGGATACCTGAATGTGCTGGTTCCTTTAACGTGATTGGATAACAGGCTGGCAGTTGAGTGATGCATATAGGAAGAGTTCACATTACAAGTTCTACAACATAACTACAAGAATACGTACAATGTTCCACAGCCAACGTTGTTCCTGAAAATCTGTCTGGCTTGTGACAGTAAAGGAACATCATGGCTACTAGAAGAGCATACAATCTGGAAAATTGAATGCAGAATGTGTTCTTTATTTTCAGCAACAGGTAGAAAGAATATTAAACTTTTGGTCATTTAGTAAGGTTCTCTAGATATATTCTGAAATATGAAGAAATATGACAGAATGCATATGTCTGGACTAGTTTCAAAGGAACCAGTTTGCCTTGACAATAAATTTTGCCATCTGCTTTCACTGGCAAGTTTTGACTTAGTGCCTGGCTATTATTCATTATATTGTTAAGCATTTAATTCTGAGACATTGCATCTATTAAACGTTCTCCCTCTATAGTACTTAGTCAATGTTCTGGTGGCAATAGCAGGGCAGAATCTGCGGTCGGCCTTGGTCAGCTGCAGTAACGCAGTTGGCCCGAGTCAGTACTCCTGGCAGGTCGACAGTGGTGTGATAGGCCCGGTCTAGCCACAGAGTGGTGGTGGCCCCACTGCAGGATTCCTGCAAATGGACTGTGATGCTGGTGGGCGTAAAGTCTGTTATGGAGACCCATTGTCCTTCTCTCCCACATCAAGCAGTGCACAAGAATAGAAGAAGAACTCTGTTTTTAGTTATACTTTAGTTATATCTTAATATCTTCTGTAACTCAAAATGGCACCAGAGTGTGGTGACACTTTACACTTTTCACTGTACATATTTGTTAAATACAAGTAACAATAAATCATTCAATTTTTGTAAAAGCCAATCTTAAGATTAAAGATTTTACGTCCCTGAAACCATGCCCTATTTTGATTCACCTGGCTTTATACAAAATAAAGTCAGGTAAAATGTTTCTTCCACTTCAAACTCATTTCGTACTTGACCAATAAATTCAATTTTATTTGTTAAAATTTTGCATCAACTGAGATTAACAATGAGATTGTTACTGAATATTCAGGAGGTTGTTCATGGATTTAGGTCCTGCATTTCTTGTTTATAAAGAAACCTTGTATTGTGAAGAGGGAAAAGAAGAGGCCATTCATCTCTAAGCATGTTCCACCATTCAATTAGATCACAGCTAATCCGCATCTTAACTTTATTTATGTACTTTTCTTTCATAACTCTCAAAACCCACATTACAATGATTAGTTGACCTGAGTTTTGCATTTCCAATTATCCCCAAGCTCAACAGTTTTATGGGAGACATTTTTCTATATTGCCATCTTCATACCCAGGAAACGCATCTGGTTGAGATGGGAACTAGAGGTACTGCATTATGTTGGGATATGAAAATATATTTCAGTGATAAATATGCAGACAGCAGTGAACTAAAAATTGTGCATTTGGGAATTCAGTATTTTTTCCAGATCAATAGTTTGGGTTCTTGGCTAACAAGGCTGTTAAAAGTTATCTGGGGTATACAGCAAAGTAGAGCTGAGCTATAGCTACTAATAAGAGCTTCGGACAACTCTCACAAATGATAAACTTGCAATTAAACAGTACTTTTTCTGATCATTGACTTCTCAAAGAGTTTTATAGCCAATTATGTAGTTTGATGTATAGTTATACTGTTGGAATATAGAAAAATGCAATTTGCACACAGCTAGCTCTAAAAGACAGCAATTTGACATTGATCAGATAATGTGATTTTCTGACTGATGTCAGAAGTAGGGGTAAACACCCCTCCTTTTTTTCAAAATAGTATCACATGATCTATTCATTCAAAAGCAAGATATTTTGTCACTGCATTGTGCTGATTTTTCTACTGTACTGCTGCATTTTTTATTCATACTTTTACTACGCAATCCATTCTAGAAACAGTCAGCAAATGCTGAATAAATAGAGATGTTGAACTTATTAACGATGTCAACATGGATCAACTTCATCATAGTACATGAAGACAACAAAACAGCTACCATCAATAAACAGACAGTAAAGTGCATGATTAAAAACAAAATGATTTAATTTGTGATATGAACAATGCTGTTTTCCTTAATAAGATCAGATTATGTACCAAGACAATGAAATGCATAAAAATGTTCAGACCTCTGCATTTTTTGTAAACCTCATTTTAACTCATTAGTATAAGAAAACCTGGTTCGTACCACAGCAGATTAATGGGAAAAAAAATTAACATCTTAAAATAGTTATTAACACTGACTTTAAAACCAATTCACCATATAGTTGCAGTACACTAGCTACCATACCCAAAGTAATGTTTCTCTTTTAAGTCATTAATCTTCATATAGATGGGACAAATCAAACTGATAAACGTAGCAAAGGTAATCTGAAGGATGAATTCATAGACTGTAGTTAGGACAGTTTCTTAAAACCTACCAGGGTCTAGACTATTTTGGACCTGGCGGTGTACAATGTGCCAGGAGTAATTAAAGATTTTGCAATAAAGGGAATGAAAAGGAAAGGAACTTAATGAAATTACAATCTCAAGAGAAGTGGTACAAATAACCTGACAGAGATGTGGACTGACATGTCTCCAGATGGATGTCATCCCAGGGACTGAAAAAAAGTTGTTAAAGAGGAAGTGGATGCATTGATGTTAATTCTCCAAAATTCCCTACATTCAGGAAAGTTCCTAAAGACTGGGAAGTAGAAAATATAACCATCTATTCAAGGAGGGAGATAGAAAATAGGAAACTATAGCCCAGTTGGCTTGTCATGGGGAAGGTGTTCGAACTGAAAATTAAAGACATTATAGCTGCTTTACTTAGGAAAAAGTCAAGTTAATCCAGAAGAATCGTCAAGGGGAAATGATGTTTAAGCAATTTGTAGGAGTTTTTGAAGGAGTATCATGCATTATAGATAAAAGGAGCCTGTAAACGTACTATACTTGGATTTTAAGGTGGCATATCAAAAGCAATTACAGAAAATAAGCATTCATAGTGTAGTGGGTAACATATTAGCATGACTGGCAAAAAACAGTATGCATAAATTTGTCTGAACGCAGGATGTATTAAATGGAAATCCACAAGCGTCTGTGTTGAATCTTTATACAATTTCCATTAATTACTTAGATGAGGGGAGGAAAGGCATTGTAGTTACGTTTGGTAAGTTGGAGTTTAGAAGAGTGAGGGGTGATTTGATTAAAAAGTATAAGATCTTGACAAGGTCGATATAGAAAGAATGTTTCCTCCTGTTAGTTAGTCCAAACATCTGGGCCTTGTTTTAAAATTATAGGTCATCCTTTCAGGACAGGATAACAAGAACCTTTTTCTCTGAGGGTTATGAAACTTTGAAACTCTGAAACTCCTTGCCACAGAATGCAGTCAAAGAGGGATCATAAAATATTTAAAGACAGAGATAGATCACTTTACTGATGATTAAGAGAAGCTCATGGGGCAGTAATTGGCCAGGTTGGATCTTCTGTACAGGACATACCAGGCAATTTTTCACATTGTCGGGTAGATGCCAATGTTGTAACTGTACTGGAACAGCTTGGCTAGGGAAGCGACAAGTTCTGGAGCACAGGTCTTCTATACAATTGCCAGAATATTGTCAGGGCCCATAGATTTTGCACTATCCAGTGCCTCTAACCATTCCTTGATATCACATGGAGTGAACTGAATTGGCTAAAGACTAGTATCTGTGTTGCTGGATCATCCGTTTCTGGCTCAAGATTGCTGTGAACACTTCAGCCTTATCTTAGACTGATCTGTTAAGCTCACTCATCATTGAGGATGGGGATATTTGTGGAGCCGCCTCCTTAGGGGAGTTGTTTAATTGCCCACGACCATTCACAACTAGCTGTGGCAGGTGGGCAGAACTTAGATCTGATCTGTTGGCTGTAGGCTTACTTAGCCCTGTCTACCATTTGCTATTTATGCTGTTTGGCATGGAAGTAATCCTGTTTGGTGACTTCTCCATGTTGACGCATCATTTTTAGTTGTACCTGGTGCTGCTCCTGGCATGCCCTCCTGCACTCCCTATTGAACCAGATGTAGCATATTTGGATTTCCAAAAGGTAAGTTCCACATAAATATTTACCATACAACAGCTTAAAGCATTGGGGTGATATTTTACAAAAGCAAAAGAATTAACTAGGTAACAGGAAACAAAATCAAGGTAAATAAGTTATTTTCAGATTGGCAAACCCCAACTTGTGCAGTGCAACTGGGATCAATGCTAGCAATGAAAGGGTTATTTTATGGAAGAAAAGTTAGGCTGATACACAATAGAGGTTAGCATAATATGAGGGATTTTAGTGAAACAGCAGGTTCTGAGGATATTAGATGAGGGAGCAAATGCTGATAGGATGTCCCTCCTGGGAAAGTCTAGGACCATAGGACACGGTTTCAAAGTAGTGTACTGCTTCTATTTCTTGTGATCTTATGAGATGCAGATGAGCATTTTTGGGGAAAGGAATAAAAATGCATTTCAGCATCATAGGATAGTCCATCACAGGAAATAAAAAATGTAGAAGAAAAAAAGTCAAATAGACAAAGTAATAACCACATTTATAAGTATATGCAGTCTTGCATAAAATTTTACACAAATTGTTTTTACCTTTCAACTCCATAATAATTTCCTAGCAACATGCATTTTCATTTCACAGTGCCGGTAAAAAAGTGAATATTTAACTATTGTACAATGGGACTAATCTGGAGATAATGTTTCGACAAATAGGGCATTTCTTAGGTATAGGTAAGGCCTCGTAACAATCAGAACAGGAGCAGACATGTCCACACTCCAGGAACACAGAGGAACGTTCCCTGCTTAGACAGATGGCACATGCGTTTTGTGGGATTTGATCTTCTGTCAAGTCAAGCTCCTGCAAACGCTGCTTCTTCATTGCCAGCATTTCTCTCTGCAGCCTTGACTGTTCCTGTTCCCTTACGTAATGTTTATACTGTTGTCGTAATATGAAAAATAAAGTTATACAAGTCGTAATTCCAAACACCATCGTCAGGATTTTCCATAGCTTTGCCTTGGACTCCTGTTTTCGAAGGAGAGACTCAAAGTCTAGTCGACTTAAGTAGTACTGGAGTCCTTGCTTTGGAGGCTGTATCTTAATAATGTTACTGTCCAATACAAGTTCCCCAACTCCAGTTATGATGTCCTTATCTTGTAGCATTTCTTCAGTCTCTTTGACTCCCTTTGGTCGCTCACCACTGATGAAATGACCAATTATATCAGTAAATGTTTGTACTGCAGGGTGAAATTTCTCATACATCGTTTCTAGATTCAGTTCAGAGGACTCCAAGGGTTTTATCACCCTGACTGAGATGCCAGGGCTACCATCAGTAGGCACAAGGTCAAAGGGTACAGTGTTGGTCCTTTGATGAATAATCTTTTCACAGTCATTCCTGTTAAAAGCAAAGTGAAATCTATGGGTCAGGGATGTCCAGCAACCTCTCATGTGTAGTATTACCATACAAGCTTAACTTTCATTTAGCCGACTAGACTTTCAGTCAATAGACTCCCAAGTTTCAATTTCACCATCAAGTTCTTTATCTCATGTTTCTCTATGACGTTTGAGAGACAAAACAGGTTCTTCATTTACCCTGGGCACCTCAGATCAGCTTAATGATAAATAAAGCGATCAGAGTTTAAGTAGGCTCTCTTATAGCTCCCTGGAACAGCCTGATTAGAGACTGTAAGCTTGGGCTGTAGACATCTCTTGTTCTTTGTAGTATAAGGATCCTGAAATTTACAGGCTCATTTGCTGCAGTTTACTTTCCAAGGCAAGAGTTCAAAATAAAAAGGGAGACACTGTTATTGTTGATGCATATACTTGCAAACAGAGTAACGAAGCTCATGGGGAGGCCAATATTGACCTTAAAGTAAAATAAATTTATTTGCACAAATTCCACCAAGCTGGCTGTAGATGTAGTCCCCTACCAAATGGAACCTTCCGGTGTTACATACAGGATTGGCACAACTTCAATCAGAAAACCAAAAACAAGGGGGAGGTTGGCAGCCCTGTCTCCAACCCTCACTCCAAGAGGCCAGCCAACCAAACCCAGCCCGAATGGCCTACACTGCCTTTGGTCCCCCAAGAGGCTTGACTTACATGATTTACAACACTGCATAAAGCACTGCACTTGTGCAAGGATACAAGTCTCTAGATTACAGTTTAACCACTGTGGCTACAAAACTCCGCAGCAGAAGACTAATTAATTAGACAGAAAGCAAAACACTGTAGGTGCAGGAAATTAGAAATAAAAACTGGAAATACTTTGCAGGGGAAACATCAGCAGAGAGAGAAAAACAATACAGGTTGCTGCCTCTTGTGTCCGACACTATCAATCCTCTTTGCCTAATACAAACTTACCAGATGTGGGTAGTTCGATTCCATACCATTTTATGTTCCTGTAAAACAAGTCGTTGTATAACTCCTTTGCAACCATCCACAAACTGGCTATTCAGGGTTTCTTTGACAGGGTTAACGGCACCTAAAGCAGAGAAACAGGGTCAATAAATATGCTTCCCAGCTATTTGCACAAATATTATGACCTGGTTTTTACAGAATAGGAGAGGCTGCAAGTATTTTCCATTATTCCAGGAACTGCAATTTTCTGGCGCCTGAACACAGTTAAATTGAGAAACTGTTGTCTTATCCCGTGTAAAAGCAAGCCATCTTTGCTGCTGCAGCTTTCAACAATAAACACTACTGAACAGATCATTTCAGTAATTTCATTTTTTTTAAACTTACAGACTAATTTCCTCTGATAAATAACCAGGGAGTTTAAACCATGAACAAAATATTCAAAGGGGAGAGAAGGAGAATTGCTTTTGCTCAATTGTCAGGATCGGGAAAGTTCTACCTCAAAAGCTAATGAAAACTGATTCCATTAACAATTTTAAAAGGGAGTTTAAGATGTATTTAAAGATAGGAAATTTAAATGGCTGCAGAAAAAGTGAGGGTAAAGGACTAAACTCAATTGTTTTTTGAAAGTCCAAATGGCCTGTATCTGGGTAAGTTTCTGTGATATCTATACAGGTTCAACTCCCAACAAGTTTAAACGAATATTTCTGTTGATTGCTAATCAGTGCCTAAAGAGACAAGTGCCCCTACATCGTGATGTCCAAGTGGCCTTAAACCTGTTAAATTATTTCGGAGGCCAAGCTACCAACAGTAACGTCTACAGTGAGTAGATCAATGCTATCACAACATGAACAGCACTGACACCGAGAACCAGCAGATGGAGCACTAAACTCATTATTTCACTTTTATACAATTATTTGAACCAGATTTGGGAGTATTGCGTGAATAACTCTAATTTCCATATTATACAAAGGATAAAAGGGCACTGGACAAGGAATATCATTAGCAGGAAAGGTTAAATAATATCAAGAAAGACTGGGTGGTCTTTCAATTTGGATAAATGTGAGGTATTGCAATTTGGTACAACAAACAAGGGTAGGGCTTATACAATTAATGGTAGGGCCTTGGGTAGTGTTGTAGAACAGAGGGACCTAGGGATGCAGGTACATTATTTTTTGAAGTTTGTGTCACATATAGATAGAGTGGTTAGAAAGGTGTTTGGCACATTTGCCTTCATTGCTCAGTCCTTTGAGAATAGGAGTTAGGAAGTCATGTTGAGGTTGTATAGAACATTGACGAGAGCTCTCTGGAATACTGTGTCCAGTTCTGGTCGCCCAGCTATAGGAAGGATATTATCAAGGTGGAGAGGGTTCAGAAGAGATTTACCAGAAGGTTTGAGTTATAAAGAAAGGCTGGCTAGGTTGGGACTTTTTTCACTTGAGCGTAGGAGTTTGAGAAGAGACCTGATAGAAGTTTATAAAATAATGAGAAGTAAATATCAAGTTAATGGTAGTTGTCTTTTCCCTAAGATGAGCGATTTCCAGACTTGGGGGCACATTTTTAAGGTGAGAAGGGACAGATTTAAAAAAGGCATGAGGGGCAATTTTTTTTTTTAAAACACAAAGCGTGGTACGCGCATGGAATGAACTTCCTGTGGAAGTGGTCAAAGCACGTACAACTACAACGTTTACAAGACATTTGGATAGATAGTACATGAATAGGAAAGGTTTGGAGGGATATGGGCCAGGACCAGGCAGGTGGGACTAGTTTAGTCTGGGATTATGTTTGGCATGGACTGGTTGGATTGAAAGATCTGTTTCGGTGCCATATGACTCTATGACTCTATAAAAGAGAAGACTGATGGGTGACCTGATAGAGGTCTTTAAGATTATGTCGGCTTGACAGAGTTAGTTTAGAAACAATACTTTCTAATCAACTTGTTCAAAGATTTCATGCCACTCTTCTGGAGGAGGTAGAACTTGAACCCGGGTCTCCAGGTTCAGAGGTAGGGACCTACTGCTGCCCAATGCAGGTGAGAGCAGTCTTAAAAGTCACAAGATAGCCACAAATAAACCCAACAGAAAATTCAGGGGAAACCATTTTTTTTACCCATAGAGCACAGATTTTATGGTACTTTCAACCTGGGGCCAACCTGGTAAACCTTTGGTTTGCTGCCTCCAATGCAAGTATAGCGTTCCTTAAATACCAAAACAAAGACTGTAAATAGTATCAGAGATAACAGGTACTGCAGATGCTGGAGAATCCGAGATAACAAGGTGTGGAGCTGGATGAACACAGCAGGCCAAGCAGCATTATAGGAGCAGGAAAGCTTGACATTTCGGGCCTAGACCCTTCATCAGAACCC
>JAHRHZ010000004.1:683964-725003 GCA_024137785.1 Ginglymostoma cirratum
GAAAACTTGACGTTTCGGGCCTAAACCCTTCATCAGAAACCTAAACCCCTTTAGGCCCGAAACGTCAAGTTTTCCTGCTCCTATGATGCTGCTTGACCTACTGTGTTCATCCAGCCCCATGCTTGTTATCTTGTTTTCCCCAGGAACCTGTTTGAGAGTTTCAACAACTGCACTCGTGACTATAAACCTGAGTCCTCATCACTACAGATATGGTCTCACTCCATAACTCTCTGCAGTACATCAGATCAATAGCACACAGCAGTGTGACCTACCAGAAGGTAAATAAATGGTGCTTTGTTTTATATTCATGAAGTATTTGGTGCTTCATTAACTGACCCCATGAAGCTGGAAACACAGAGTGACTCTGCATTGCCAGTAATGATACTTAACTCTGCTCAGCAGTCAGCTCCCTTACAGTTCATGATTTTAAACCTACATGTCTCTGAATTGTCAGTTCCAAATCACTACTGACCTCTACAATGTGTATTTTCACAGTTTCTGAAGCTAATGATGAAGCTAACTCGGGCAAGTCACACAACCAATAAAGAAGTAGGGAAGAAGGATGAGTTCTTGGCCTTTCTGTAGTGATTGTAACAAATATGAGCTCCCTGATTGGCTCAGATTAACAGGCCCAATTAGGGATCCCTGGCTGATAGATATAAACAGGAGGGTCAGAGGTTCTGTTGACTCTGAGAGCTGGCTCCAAGGGAGCTGATTCAGTGTCAAAGACTCTCCGCATGTAAATAAGGGGTGACTTGGTGATGGAGTACCGACCTCTGTGGAATTATTTCACTATGAGCAAAACCTGAGACCAAAGGAATTGTCCTAATCAAGATCTGGAGAGAACAGTCAGAAATATTTGGGCACATATCAAAACTTCTGATTTAGAAAGGTTGATGCTGATGGGAATGCTTGATAGGGAAATAAATTGAAATAGATAAAGAATTACCTTTTCAAAGAATCTCACAATCTGAAATTAATGTACCACTGACAAAAATGATCCACAGCTCTATGGCAAAATAATGTACCACTGACAAAAATGATCTACAGCTCTATGGCAAAATAATGTACCACTGACAAAAATGATCTACAGCTCTATGGCAAAATAATGTACCACTGACAAAAATGATCTACAGCTCTATGGCAAGATTAACTTGAAAGTTCATAGACTCATAGAGTCATAAAGTCACACAGCACAGAAACAGACCTTTGGTCCAACCAGTCCATGCCGACCATAATCCCAAACTAAACTAGTTCCCACCTGCCTGATCCTGACCTATTGCCCTCCAAGCCTTTCCTGTTCATGGACTTATCCAAATGTCTTATAAGTGTTGTCATTGTACCCACATCTACCACTTCCTGAGGAAGTTCATTCCACATGCAAACCACTCTCTGTATAAAAAGTTTGTCCCTCATGTCTTTTTTAAATCTCTCTCCTCTCACCTTCAAAATGTGTCCCCTAGTCTTGAACACCCTGATCCTAGAGACTACATAACTACCATTAACTCTATCTATACCCCAGGTTGTCAATACCCACTCAGCTGAAGAAAAAGACAGAGATAATGTGCCTGTTTCTGCTGTGTTACAACCAAGTGAGAACAGGTGAACTGGCTTCCCTAATTTTGACCTTCATTGTTTTATTTTTAGCTCAAGGCTCTACCTCTGTCCAATTAAAAATCTAGATAACTAATTTTACTTTAAAAACTAAGGAGCAAATTACATGGTTTTCTTGAATAGAAGAAAGGACAAGTTTATTATCTGCTGACACCAAGAAAAATATTAAAAATGCAACATCAATCATATGGTCTTCGTGTAGTCACTTGGCCCCTCATAACTACCCAAAATGGCACATATACACCCGCATACACACATCTTCATACTAACAAATACACCCTTACAAGCACACATGTACACACGCAAACACACATACATGAACACTATTTCATAAATGTGCACATATATACACTCACATACACACCTACAAAAGTTAAAGAGGATAGCGTCCGTACAAAAAGAAATTAGAAGTAATGTCAGTTTAGAGTCCTTTGCATACACTTTGAGGCTTAACGTTTCATCCTGAGACAATGGCTAGATGGTTTCTCGAACCATTAGCACTAGTTCATATTACATTTGTCTTTCACGTTCTCAGTTCTTTGATGTTTCTGTCCAATCAGTGACATCACCAAGTGTTGTTCTTTTTGCGACAGTGTCTTCTCAGCCTGTGTTCTGTTCTACTTTGTTAAATCTATTTCCTCATGGTCTGTCAGAAATATCTCTTGAAATAGAAGCTTTTTGTATATTCTTTTTGTGCAATGTTTATGTTTTCAATACTGATGATTACAGGCCAGGTTCCATCTCTAACACGTGAAGATTATCATAATGGTGTGAATTAAATATGAGATGAGGAGTTGGCTGACTGCTTTCACTGCCATTGGGCAAAATATTAATTTCAGCTCAGGCTGGCTTTTGTTTAATGCATGTTAATATCTTGATACTTGGCCAATCTGTGTGGTTCAGGAGATCTTTGTGACCATTTTAAATCAGTGTTTCACTCCTCTATTAAACTGTTTTAGTCCACGAAAGACCCAGGTATTAAATCAGCCAATGGAATTCAAAAATCAAGAATCTATACTCTATATTATTGTGAAAGCTGGCATACAATTAATGATATTGTAAAGTATTGGGATGAGGTTTATTGCTGTACACATCTGTGGGATAAACATAATCTCAACCATGAGAAGTTGCCATGCTACATTTCCCTAAAACTAATCTATGTCACTAAATCATAATTACTGCTACAATAGCAAGAGAGGTGCTTATAATGTTGTCAATATTTAGTAGCAAAGTTCCAAACAGGATCAATACTGCAGATTAAAAAAAAAACTCAAAAGGTTACTTGGTGTTAAAAGCTGTAATCCATTCATTTAGTTTGATTGAGATTTATTCATTGAAATAAGACTTGAAAGATTTCACTTAAATTATTATCCCTTGGAATGGAGATATACTTGAATTGTAATTAATATCCATGTAAATATGTATCCAGACCTATTTTACTTTTGTACAGCTGTTTAACAAACAGATTAAGATTCCTTGGAATAATAAAAGATTATTCTAAAAAGAAATGATTACAGACAGAGCCTGAATTACATACAAAAAATAGGAAATATTAAATATTTAATGCTCAAAGTAAAGAAAAAAGACTGCACTGCTTTTCCTTATTGACATCATGATCTCAGTTGATAAAGGGAAGCCTGCAATGTTCCTACAGGGAGTGTCATGCTTTAGGATCGAGACAGAGATAGGGCAAAATGTAATATATCAGATATGAAAACAGTGCTACCATCGCTTAGAAGGAGTTTTAGGCTGATCCTATTTTCTATTCCCAATTATATTTCTGTTGTGATTCAGTTGTGTGCTCTCAGTTACGTTATCTTTTCCTTCCTCTGTCCTGTGTATTCTGAACTAACAAGAGGATATGTATTGTATGTGTCGGCAGAGATTGCTGGATGCTACAGCAGCTGAATTTTGAGATTCTAGTTTATTGTGAGAGTACTGGGATTGAAATTCCCATGAAGAATATTCCAGATCCAACCTTTATACATGAGATAGATCAATTATTAATATGTTTAAATCCACTGTTGGCTTGTTAGCCACTACCATAGGAACACTGTCTGCCTCAAATGCTTGACAGGAAGGAGCGAGATGTGCAACAAAAAACATTCAAAGAATACACAAAGGTGCAAAGGAGTTGTCACAACAATAAAAATATTCAGAGTACAGCAACATGTAGTTGGAATGTAAGACAAGGTATTATAACAGCCTCATAACTCATAAAATTAATCAAAAAATATTGTCAGAATAGTCTCCTTAATGCTTTACTAGATAAGTAACCATGATACCAAACTGAGTTGCACAAGGCACCAGCTTTGGATTAGAACTTTTGGGGACAGAATAAGGCTCTTTGTGGTTAAACACCATAGCATCACTCAGTGTCCAATCCCCTGCCTAAGATCCCTGGGAAGGAATGATGCTTTGCTGAGATACAGAGGCTGTCAGTACCCATTAAACCAGGACTTTTGTGAGTAATGACCTTGTGAAAGGCTAAAATAAGAGGAGAATCAAATAAAATGACAAGAAAGATGTTAATTTGAAACAGCTATCTCTGCTGGATTAAAGAAAATGTAGAGAATTTATGTGAAATTAATAATTGACAACCCATCTGTGTTGAAAAATTAATAACATGTTCATTAACTGATAGGTCTTGTATATCATTTGCCGTCTTGTATAAATAGATAATTGTACTTAACATATTGTAGACTAAACATGTATATGATGGAAGGATACATACACAATCTGTCTTTTAATCCAATTAATTTTGTTCATAAAAACTGAAAGAACTGTGGATGCTGTAAATCAGAGACAAAAATAGGAACTGCTGGAAAAGCTCAGCAGGTCTGGCAGCATCTGTGGAGAGAAATCAGAGTTAACGTTTCAGGTTGAATGACCTTTCCTTAGGTCACTCAGCCCAAAACTTTCACTCTGATTCTCTCCACAGATGCTGTCAGACCTGCTGAGCTTTTCTATCAATTTCTGTTTTGGTCTCTGATTTTGTTTATTTTCTGTTATTTTTCAGAACACAACATAAATGTTTTCGTATTAACTTTAACAAAGCTTTTTCTATTAACAAAAGCATTTCTTCCTTATTGCGTCTCTGGAAGCATAAATTAAATTGGCAAAAAAGTTACGTGTGAAATATTTGGAAACATTAGCTGGACTGAGAACGTCTCAAAATCTTTAAAAGACAAAGAATTAGGTTTAAACCTAGAGACATTGTGCAATGTGATATTGTGTAGTATCACACTGTCCAATTGGATATTGGAAAGGACTGTTGATTAAAAATCATTTTTGAGCCAATATTTTGATATATTGCATTGATGTGTTGCTTGATAGTTTGGGAAATGGCGTTTTACTATGAAACTAAACTTGATACTTACACTCTCATTTCGATTTGTCAATCTCAGGTATGGGTGAATTAGCTTCCAGCACTAAGGGAGGAACAGTCACACACTGCAGGGACCACCTGTGCTGACACTGCGTCCGATCAGCTGCAGTCAGTGTGATTGCTGGAAATCCTTAAACAAACACAATAGCGTGTAAATGTCTATTTAAGTGGTGATGGAAAGTAAAACCCCCAATTTAATCTCAAAGAAAAGTTTTAAAAATTGTCAGTGAATTGACTTGATTACTACTTAAATGTCATATAGTTCTATGTACAGGTACAAGGAAGCATGCACAGAATTCAGTTAACATTGTTCAGGAATGATATGGAATGAGGAGTATCCTTTTGACAGACACATTAGGAAGCAGTCTCCGAACTAGTTACTCCATCTGGACTGAGATGAAAAGAAGTTGCATTCCTAGCCATTGTGTAGTGATTGTAACGGGGTCAGCCAGCTGGACTTTATACAGTATGAGTTCCCTGATTGGGGCTGTTGGTCTGGTTCAAACAGGGAGCTTGGCTGACATAAAAGGATGAATGTCAGGGATATTGAGACCCTGGAATGTCTAACTCAGTGAGAGGAAGTGCTATTGTCAAAGGCTAGGCATTTGTAACTAAACGGTATTGGTGATGGGATGTTGGCGTTTGAAGAGATATTACATACTCATCTTGCGCCTGATCAATGGGCATCCAGCAGCTGGAAGTTGGGGAAGCACTACTTCAGTTGCCTCTTTAACATTCAAACCCCAGGTGATCAATGTGGGAAACAGATGAGTAGCTCACCTCTTGTTTTAGCTGTGAAGCTGAAGATCGGAACATAGACTGCTCAGACAGCAACATTGGGCTGCTCTGTTACCGCTGGTTCAGTGTCAATCAGCAGAGTATGCACCGTGAAGTGGAGATTGCACTACCCAGCCAGAGGGTCCTTAAAGATGTTGACGGCAGCCACTCAGCCAACAACCTGTTGAAATGGCCTCTTCTTTTTCTGGCTCCAGTTAAGTACAACAGCTGCTGAATGCCAGCCCAAGACAGGTTTTAACCCACAGCCACTGCCCAAGGCTTTTTTTAAGTCATTTCTGGCACATTGGTGTCACTGGCTTGGCCAACACATGTTGCCTGTCCCTAATTACTTGAGACTAAAGATTTCATGGAATCCTTTACATTCATCTGAGAGGATAGTCTGGACCTTGATTTAAAGTTGCAATTGAAAGTCACCACCTCTGAATGTGCAACTCCCCTTCCTGCACTGAATGGTAAGATTCCAATTCACTTGAAACATAAGCAGGGTTAAAAACAGACCTGAAGTGTTAGTTTGGAATGTGGATATTTCTCTAATCAACTAATTCAGAGGTAACACACCTTTGGAGCAGGTGGGACTTGAACCTGTGCTACCTAGTCCAGAGATACGTCGCAAGAGCCCCTCACTGTGTGGTTAAATGCTTAGTATTGGAGTAGGTCTTAAATCCACAAATTTCTTCAATAAAATTCTTTCCTAGCCATAAACAATTTTATTTATGGTGCTCAAAATGCTAAATACAATTAACACTTTGACATATTTCACTTGGTGACAAAAGCAAATTAGTTGCTGAACAAATGCGTTGCCTGAAAATTGTTTGCTCTGTCGACAGTTTATGGAAATGCTGATATAAGCACAATTCCAATCACCGCAAAAACGTCTTTGAGATAATAATTTTATTCTTGTAAAGTTTCAGCTGCTTTTATTCAAACAAATAAACAGCGAAACAGACATTGAATGAACAGGCCAAGTCACCAATTATGAAGAATGACATGATGAATATATTATGCGGATTATTTAATGGTACTCCTTCAAAGCTTGTCCTTAAATAATATCTTTCCTCCTTTATGACATACTTCTTTGACCAAGCTTTTAGTCATTTCTCCTTGTATTAATTGTTAGTATTTTACAAAATCAAAACACCATTTTTGGGCTGGTCAGTCTCATTAGCACATTTTGACATTATTTACAATGAAGTCACAGATGACACTGTAGAGGCTTCATGACATTCTGTTTCTAAGGGCTGTTGGTTTAGGATTACAGGTGTAAAGATCACCACCTACCAGGTTTATGATTCATTGTCCTCAGAGCAAAAGTTGGGAAGATACCCAAAGATATGAACACCCTGGGTTAGGAAAGGAAAAAACAACTCAAATATTAGGCACATGAATAATTTCCTTTACAAACTGTCATAGAATGTCTTGATTTCCCTGGGCAGTTTACCCTTCCCCTTTCCAAAGATTCCCTTCTCTTCTGAACCATTTTCCCCTTTCCCCTGATAATAGTTTGACCTAACCCTAACCATAAGTTTAGAAAAAAGAAAGCACTGTAAGAGGCAGTGAAAGTCTACACATAAACTGTGTACAAAGCTCATTAGTGCCACATTAAATATTTAAGTTAGAGAAGTACCTGAACTGAGAACAGGATCTTTCTACGAGTTCAGACATTTTCTTTCCAATATTTTCTCCACTTTTACGGTTATACATAAAACCCGTGCTCCTGTCCATGTGTGCAGTGCTAATAACCAAACCTGCTGCCTTAGTCTACTATGAGTAGGAATGGCTTCAATCTGTATTGTACAGAGGCAGCATTCTCTTTTATTACTGCTGAGTAAACACATGGGAAAATCGGGGCTTGTCCAATTGTACAAACCATTTACTTAAGGTAGATTGGACTGAGGCCACAGAGAGGAGTGGGAGAGGGATTAGAGCTGATATAATTCAGATTGTCCATCGTGCACTGCTTTGTATCGGCAGATAAGGCAGCGCCAAAATGCTGTTTATTTGTGTGAATACGAACAATTTGATTTAGGAAGATTGATTAAGTCGACAGAAGCAAACATTTCATAAAGGGAAAGATGGAGAGTCAGAGGTTGAGACAGGAAATTCAAGAGTGTATAGCTAAGACAGCTGAAGGCAAAACTACAATGATGGAGCAAACTGACCAATGGATGGATGAGAGGCCAGAGATTTTGGACTGATATTTGCTGAGAGAATAAAAACTTATGACAATGATAGGCAAGAAAAGATAAATATCAAAACAACAAAACCAACGGATTGAAGTTAAAGCAGAAAATCCTGGAAATACTCAGCAGGTTTGACAGAATTGTGGAGAGAGAAATAGTAAAAGTTTCAGGTTGATGACTTTAAATCAGAGTGCCAATAATCTGAAACATTAACTTTGCTTCTCTCTCCACAGGTGTTGACTGTCCTGCTGAGTTTGTCCAGCATTTTCTGCTTTCATTTCAAATTTCCAATAGCCACAGTATTTTGCTTTTGTTGAAGGATAGAAGGTCATGCTTTTGTTTCTTTAGGGAAATTCTATAAAAAAAGTGTTGATTGTCAATTTTCTTTGATCATACCCAAGCCTTGTGTTTCCCAGCAAGGTGCAGCTGTGACTGCTGCTTACGTCAGCTCTTTCCTGGTGAAAATACTCAATGTGACACAAATGAGCCTTGCACATAGTTCATGTGCAAACTCTCGCTACTTTTCGAAGACTTTGTTTCAAATCTCAACAATGTCTACACCTCATCACATTCTGTAGGTTTGAGTAATTCAAAGTTCTATTTTCATTGTTTGCAAAAAAAACCCAGATTATTTGGAGAGGCTTGTGATTTAGACAATCAATGATTACAGTGTAAAATGAATCCAATTTTATGTATTTTACCACTATCCCCTGCAAGTTTGCAATGATCTGAAGGAGGCTGATGTGTTACGTGTGGCATATACTTTAAGGTAATCAAGTGCACTGACAGGTTGCGCTGGGACTAAGACTTTAAGACATTTTTGCTATTGTGTAAAGCTGTGGAGACAGCTTCAATTAGCTTTATTCTGAAATGGATCCTCACCTCAGTGAATACTTTGTGATAAGTAAAACCCCATAATATGGGTATTTATTTGAGCTATCAGGAAAAAAAGAACTTGTATCTATTTATCACTGTCATAGCCTTGAGAGGATGTTCCCAAACACTTTAGAGCCAACAAAATAGTCATGAGGGCATTGCCTGTTGTATTGACAGCATCAGTCTGACACACAGCAAAACACAACAAACAGAAATGCAGTACCGCAAACACAATTATAAAAATTACAGTTGTGTCTTTCAGACTTCATCACAGGAAGCACTTTTTCACACAGAGACTGGTGGAAGCCAGGAACTGTCCCCCAAACAACTGTTGACAACAGGTCAATTGAACATTTCAAAACAGAGGTTGACAGATGTTCCAAAGAATTGTTCAGTTGGTAGAAGTTTTGATGAAGAGCCTTATTGGATTGGAAGCATTAATTCTATTTCTCTCTCCACAGGTGCTGCCAGACCTACTGAGTTTCTTAGGTACTTTCTGATTTTATTTCAGGTTTCCAGCATCTACAATATTTTGCTTTTGCTATTATGGTGTTGCACTATATTGGTATATCTTTATTGTTTATGGGTGTAAAAAATAGTTTTTTTTGGACTGTGCACTAAAACTGGGAAAGGATATGAATTTAAGCTAAGGAAGCTGTGTTAGAAGGTATTTGCCATTTTAAAAACAAGTTACTGGAATACACCGTGTATTGTACATACAATATTGCTGTATTGAAGTAGTGAGAGAGAAATCCACTTCCAGCGTATGATCAGGACAATTCTGCCCAGAGGCAATCTTTTGACTGGCTTTTCAATTGACACGTATTGTCATGGGTTCAGGAGAGCTCAGCATTGTAACAATTTCTTGATCCGTTTCTGAGCGAGGGGCAACAGCCTCATGTGTGGACAATGTGGCAGCAACACTTCCTTGCAAAAACAAAGCGTCCATCTCTCTCTTTTCCCTTCTGCATGGAAAAGTAAAAGAAAAATCCTTAGAAGCTACTCACTCTCATCCACCTTTCCTTTGTAGAATACTCTCTCTGCAAATCCCCTGTTGAAAGAAAAACAGAAACAGGCACTGAAAGGGTGAACCCTCAACCAGTGAATGAAAGACTGAGAATTGGCGCACCCACAACCTCGTATTATCAGCAAACAGTTGGAGCAATTTGAAATGAATTGAAATAAACTGAAAGAAAACAACTCATTGACATCTGTGATCTGAACTGATGCTATCAAACTGAGATTCCCTGATTTTGTTTTGACCCCGCACCCCCACCTAATAGTCATGTATTGTCTATCATTGTGTCTGTATGTGTGTGTAGAAATTTTAAAAAGAGGTAGAATTTAAAATATGCAATAATAAGTTAGCCATTCCATGTTTCTTTGTTGTCATTAGTTAAAACCAATTTATTTTCAATAAATACGTACTAACACATTAATGGAAATAAACCTGGCTGGCATATTCTTTTAACCTGAATTAGGCACTTAGGTAGAATTGGGGCAATTAGTGGCTTCATCAGATTTTCCCACTTGTGATGATTAAGGAACAGCGGAACTTTACAGGATATGAAATCAAGGTATCTAAGTGAGTTAACATACAAATCATTCACAATTTATTGAAAGATACATCAACCTTGAAGGACTGAATGGCCCACTTCTGTTCCTTTAAAAGGCTTTTAATGAGAAGAACCAGTCACAAGAAAGGCAACTGTGTACTAGCTGTGTGCAAATGGCTGACCCTGAGGGATCAGTCTGCACCACATATTCTATATTAATATACATAAAAGTGTTTTTCTCCAAAATTCAATCATGAGATGTGACAAGGACAGCATTGAAATGCCCATCCCTAGTTGCTCTTTAGAAGGTGGTGATGAACTGCCTTCTTAAGCTGCTGTAATCAACGTGGAGTAAGTACACCGTAGTGCTGTCAGGGAGGAAGTTTCAGGAATTTGACCAGTGATTGTGATGGAAGAATGACATATTTTAATGAGGATTGCATGTCAATTGGAGGGGAACTTGCAGGTGGTGGTGTTCCCATGCAACTGCTATCCTTGTCCTTCTAGATGGTAGAGGTTCTGGGTTTGGAAGATGCTGTCAAAAGATCTTTGGTGTATTGCTGCAGTGCATTTTGTATATGGTGCACACTGCTGCTAACGAGCATCAATTTGGAGAGACGGAATGTTAAAGGTGCTAGTTGGGCTGCAGGTCAGACAGGTTGCTTGTTCTGGACTGAGTCAAGCTTCTTGAATCAAGCTTTTGGAGCTGCACCCATCCAGGCAGCATAGGAACATAGGAATTAGGAACAGGAGTAGGCAATTCAGCCCTTTGAGCCCACACTGCCTGTTGACACAATCATGGTTGATCTTATAATGGTCTCAACTCCACTCTACTGCCTGCTCCCCATTGCCCCTTATCCCACTTTTCATAAGAAACCTATCTAATTCTTTCTTGGATCTGTTTATTGATTCTGCCTCCACTGCGCTCTGGGGCAGTGAATTCTACAGATTCACAACCCTCTGAGAGAAGTAGTTTCTCCTCACCTTATTTTGAACCTATCTCCTTCACTCTATACCTATGCCCTCTTGTTCAACACTGTCCCATAATGGGGAACGTCTGTTCAACGTCCACCCCAACTTCCCCCTTTAGCATTTTATATACCTCAATCAAATCCCTGCTCATTCTTCTGAACTCCAGCAAGTTCAAGCCCAAGCTATTTAACTGCTCTTCATGCAACAGCCCTTTCATCCCTGGAACCAATCTGGTGAACCTCCTCTGAGCTACCTCCAGTGCCATCACATCCTTCCTCAAGTAAAGAGACCAAAACTGAACACAATATTCTGGTAAGTGAGAGAATTACATCACACTTCTGACTTGTGTGTTGTAGATAGTGAACAGGTTTTGGGGAGACAGTGATGAGTTATTTGCTGCAGAAATTCCAAGCCACTGACCGTCTCTTACAGCTATTGTGTTTATATGGCTGTTCCAGTTCAGTTTCTGATCAATAGTAAACCCCAGGATGTTGTTAGTGGGGATTCGATGATGATAATGCCATTGAATATCAAGGGAGGAGGTAAGATTCTCCCTTGCTAGAAGTGGTCATTGCCTAACATTTGTGTGTGTGAATGTTACTTGCTAATTGTCAGCCTAAACTTGAATAATGTCCAGGTCTTGTCGTATTTGAGCTTGGGCTGATTCAGTATCTGAGGAGTCACGAATGGTGCCAAACATTGTGCAATCAATGGTGAACTTCCCCACTTCTCCCCTTATGATGGAGGAAAGGTCATTGATGAAGCAGTTGAAGATGATTGGGCTTAGGACACTACGCTGAGGAACTCCTGCAGAGATGTCCTGGAGCTGAGATGATTGACCTCCAACAACCACGACCATCTTCCTATGTGTCAGGTATGATTCCAACCAGTGAAGAGTTTTCTCATGGCTCCCACTGAGTGTCAGTGAGTAGGTAATTGTTTAGTAAGTGTCACTTCATAGCACTGTTGATGATACCTTCCATCACTTTGATGATAGGAAGTAGACTGATGGTGCAGTAATTGGTTTTGTTGAACTTGTCCAACTTTTTGGGTAAAGAACATACTTGAGAAATTTTCCACTTTTCGGGTAGATGTCAGTGTTGTGGCTGTACTGGAACCACTTATCTATGTATGTGGCTAAGTCTGCAACATAGGGCTTCAGTACAGTTACAGAATGTTGACAGGGCCCGTAGCCCTTGCAGTATCCAGTGCCTCCAACCATTTCTTGATATCATGTGGAGTGAACTGAATTGGCTGAAGATTTGATACTGCAGACCTCTGGATAAGGCTGAGATGGACCAGTCACTCAGCACTTCTGACTGAAGATTGTTATAGGGTCTTAGAGTTATACAGCATAGAAACAGGTCCTTCAGTCCAACTCTTTCATGCTGATCAATTATCCTAAACTGATCTAGTCCTATTTGCCAGAAATTGGCCCATATAGCTCTAACCCCTTCCTATTCTTATATCCATCCAGATGCCTTTTAAATGTTGTAATTGTACCAGTCTCCACCACTCCCTCTGGCAGCTCATTCCATACACACACCACCTCTGTGTGAAACGTTGGCCCTCAGGTCCCTTTTAAAACTTTCCCCCCTCACTTTTAATGTATGTCTTCTAGTTTTGAACTCTCCAACCCTCAGAAAAAGACCTTGGCTATTCACCTTAACCATGCCCCTTATGATTTTATAATTGCAAATGCCTCAGCCTTATCTTTTGCATTGATGTTCTAAGCTCCCCGATCATTGAGGATTGAGATATTTGTGGAGTCTTCTCCTGTAAGTTGTTCATTGCCCACTGCCATTCACCACTGGATGCAAAGTGTCACTGTTACTCTTAGATTTGATAAGCTAATGTGGGATCGCTTAGCCCTGTTGTATTAATTTTTTTTCTTTATTTGTTAACAGGATGAGGGCACCACTGGCTAGGCAGCATTTATTGCCCATCCCTAATTGCCCAGAGGGCAGCTGAGAGTCAACTACATTGCTGCAGGTCTGGAGTCACATGTAGACTAGACCAGGTAAGGTTGGCAGTTTCCCCCACAAAGGACATTAGTGAATCAGATGGGGTCTTCCGACAATCAACAATGGATTCGTGGGCATCATTAGATTCTTAATTCCAGATATTTTATTGAATTCAAATTCCGTCATCTGCCACGGCAGGATTTGAACCTGGATCCCCAGAGTGATATCTGGGTTTCTGGATTAACAGTCTAGCAATAATACCACTAGGCCATCGCCTCCCTATAATGTATTGTGTCTTTTTATTTTTGTGCGTTTTGTTTTAATACTGTGGACAAAAATGATTTTAAAAAACTGTGTTTGAATGAGTTGCTCTATGATTTGAAAGCAAGTAACCTGACCCCCATTGCAGGATGTATAAACATCGTAGAAACAATTGTTTGAACAAGCAGTATTTGGAGTTTGAGTTGCAGATAATTTGGTGTCGAGGCATGTATAGATGCAACTTGTGCTGTGACAAGAAGTTGATCGTCTACGGACTAGTGACTAGTTATCAAGGACAGAGACCTTATTCTTGCCAATACTGTATGATTGGTTCTCAGGTGATGGAACAACTTGGAGGTGGTAACAAGTTACAGAGAGAGACAGAAAGGGAAGTATTCAGTTCTTTCCAAGCTTGGGAGCTGTCTCTTTGTTCTCTGCAGTCAAAATTTACTGTAAGCATGAAGAAAACTAATTTTTCTCTCCTACAATGGTTGTTGTAATCTGTGGCTTTTAACTAATAAGTCAGAGAAATTTTATAATAAATGTATCACTTAGAATCTCTTACCAAGCAATGGAAATATTCAGAGAAAGACAAATGAAGCAGAAGAATCATAAAGATCATCCTAGCCACAGAACTGGGGAAAGAAGACCAGTGGACTCTCTTTCCAGTTTTTCCTTGCTGCCAAATAATCTGGTTCCGTATGTGTGTGTGTGTGTGTGTGTCTGCCTGTGTGTGTCTGTGTGTGTGTGTGTGTGTGTGTGTCTGTGTGTGTGTGTCTGTGTGTGTCTGTGTGTGTGTGTGTGTGTGTGTGTGTGTGTGCGCCCGCGCGTGATTTTATTTGATTTCATTTATTGTTGTCACTTGTACCTAAGTACAGTGAAAAGTTTTGTTTTGTGAGCAGTGCAGGCAGATCATAACATACAAGGACATTCAACACATAAGGTGTGTAGACAGAGCGAGGCATAAAAGGCTACGGCCGAACAGGAGGTGCATAAAAACAAGATCAACATTAGATTTGAAATTAGAGAGGTCTATTCAGCAGTTTAATAACAGCGGGGAAGAACCTGTTCTTGAACCTGTTGGTACCTGTGTTTAAGCTTCGGTGTCTTCTACCTAATGGAAGAGGTTGGAAGACATTATAACTTGGATTGAAGGGATCTTTGATGTTTTCAGCCTTTCTGCAACAACAAGAAATGTAGATGGAGTCAATGGACGGGAGGTTGGCTCCCGTGATGGTCCAGGCTGTGTAGACAACTTTCTGTAGTTTCTTACGGTCCTGGGCAGAGGAGCTGCCATACCAGGCCATCACACACTTGGATAGAATCCCTTCTATGGTGCATCTGTAAAAGTTGGTGAGGCTTTATAAGGGCTTTAAAATTTTAATTAATAGACTAGAACTATTAACCTCGAGCTAGAAATAAATTACTTGTAATAAATAGTACTTCTTGTTCAGTACAGAAATTTGGTCTGAGCTTTCTATCAACCTGCATCTGAAAATCATGTAATTTGGGGAACCTTGCATACTTTATAAAATCTTTAACGTTTGTGATGACTCCAAGAACAGCAGGGTATGATTTCCAGTGTGCTACCATGATGAGGCGTAAAAATGTGTACAGTTTATTATTACTATTTTGGGATTGGATTTAAAATAGAGGCAGATGGTTGTGGATTAGGTCTGTGAAGGTTTGTTTAAAATATCAGAAATTCAATTTGGATAATCTAAATACATCAGTTCCTAGAAAACGTGTAGCCACAGTAGTGTCCCTATTTGTGATGGGCATGGTGAACATGTTAAGGCAATTAATTTGATTTTGCTTTCAGTACAGAAAGTTCAAGATTTTAGTTCAGACAATGGGGTTCCATTCAGAAGAGAGCAGTTTTCTCCCAGCAAGAGAACACATACTTTTCCAGTTCAGTTTAGGGCAATCAGACATCTCCATTGAAGTGGTTCCTAATTATTTTTCCCCTTTATTTATTCAAATGATGAGGGTGCCGTTGGCTATGCAACATTTATTGCCCATCCCTAATTGCCCAGAGGGCAGTATCAGAGTCAACCACATTGCTGTGGGTCTGGAGTCACATGTAGGCCAGACCAAGTAAAAATGGTAGTTTCCTTCCCGAAAGGGCATTAGCGAACCAGATGGGTTTCTCCTGACAATCGGCGATGGATTCACAGTCATTATTAGACTCTTAATTCCAGATATTTATTGAATTAAATTTCACTATCTGTTGTGGCTGGATTTGAACCAAGGTCCCCAGAACATTACCTGGGTCCCTGGATTAACGGTCCAGCAATAATTAGCAGTAGGTCACTGTCTCCCCACTGTCTCTGTTGAGTGTCCAAGTCAAGTGAGTTTGGATAGAAATCTTGAAGTTGTTAGAACTGAGAAAGTGTAGGCCATAAGGATTATGAGATTTTTGTGCCTATGGAATTGGAAAGGAATAATAAAATTAAAAATAAAAGCATCAACTGTCTAAGGGAAAGAAACTAGAAATCATCAGTTAAGTAAAAGCTAAGATAGGAATGATATTTAATAAAAGCCAAAAGAACTGTGATGCTGTAATTCAGGAGCAAAAACAAAGTTACTGGAAAAGCTCAGCAGGTCTGGCAGCATCTGTGAAGGCAAAAACAGAGTTAACATTTTGGCTCCGGTGACCCTTCCTCATAACTCTGATTTCTCTGGGATTTGAGTCTCTGTAATAGATGGTTTTGGGAAACAGGTTAAAACATTGTACCCCTTCTGAAGGGTCCAGGCCCGAAACATCAGCTTTCCTGCTCCTCTGATGCTGCTTGGCCTGCTGTGTTCATCCAGCTCTACACCTTGTTATCTCAGATTCTCCAGCGCCAGCAGTTCCTGCTATCTCTAAAACTTTGTACAGATGTTTTCGTTAAGATCTGTCTTATATAGCTCTGCCTTCTACTATGTTATCAACTGATGTTTTGTTTATGTAGCCTCATGTGAATATATTTCAATGACTAACAACCATGTTGACAAACTGTAAAAATGAAATAACACATATAAAGCCAGGTCTCACTCTGAGAGCTGAATTTTCCAATCTTACCATCAGTTCGGATCATAACACTGTCTATCATATACTTTTTCTGCGGTTTAACATGCAAGTAGCTGGTTCCCTCACCACCTGCCACAGAGCCAATCTAGCAGCTGTGTCCTTTGGGAATTGAACAATTTGGTCAGTAGAAGTGTTTCTTGAATGAATATTATTAGCAGCTTCTGGGAACTTGAAGCAGAAGAGGACTGAACACAAAACTAGTGCAAATTAGTAACATTTTATTAACTATTAAACAATACACTGAAACAGAGCAGAGAAGTTCGTGGTTCCTCATCTCTTAGACAATAGACAATAGACAATATGTGCAGGAGTAGGCCATTCGGCCCTTCAAGCCAGCACCACCATTCATTATGATCATGGCTGATCATCCACAATCAGTATCCTGTTCCTGCCTTATCCCCATAACCCTTGATTCCATTATCTATAAGAGCTCTATCCATTTCTTTCTTGAAAGTATCCAGAGACTTGGCCTCCACTGCCTTCTGGGGCAGAGCATTCCATATATCCACCACTCTCTGGGTGAAGAAGTTTTTCCTGAACTCTGTTCTAAATGGCCTACCCCTTATTTTTAAACTGTGTCCTCTAGTTCCTGGACTCACCCATCAGCGGAAACATGCTCCCTGCCTCCAGAGTGTCCAATCCCTTAATAGTCTTATACGTCTCAATCAGATCCCCTCTCATCCTTCTAAACTCAAGTGTATACAAGCCCAGTCGCTCCAATCTTTCAACATATGATAGTCCCGCCATTCCGGGAATTAACCTCGTGAACCTACGCTGCACTCCTTCAATAGCAAGAATGTCCTTCCTCAAATTTGGAGACCAAAACTGCACACAATACTCCAGGTGCGGTTTCACCAGGGCCCTGTACAGCTGCAGGAGGACCTCTTTGCTACTATACTCAATTCCTCTTGTTATGAAGGCCAGCATGCCATTAGCTTTCTTCACTGCCTGCTGTACCTGCATGCTTGCTTTCATTGACTGATGTACAAGAACACCTAGATCTCGTTGTACTTCCCCTTTACCTAACTTGACTCCATTTAGGTAGTAATCTGCCTTCCTGTTCTTGCCACCAAAGTGGATAACCTCACACTTGTCCACATTAAACTGCATCTGCTATGTATCTGCCCACTCACCTAGCCTGTCCAAGTCACCCTGTATTCTCATAACATCCTCCTCACGTTTCACACTGCCACCCAGCTGTGTCATCAGCAAATTTGCTAATATTACTTCTAATGCCTTCATCTATATCATTAATGTATATTGTAAACAGCGGCGGTCCCAGCACCGAACCTTGCGGTACCCCACTGGTCACTGCCTGCCATTCCGAAAGGGACCCGTTTATCACTACTCTTTGCTTCCTGTCAGCCAGCCAATTTTCAATCCAAGTCAGTATTTTGCCCCCAATACCATGTGCCCTAATTTTGCTCACTAATCTCCTATGTGGGACTTTATCAAAGGCTTTCTGAAAGTCCAGGTGCACTACATCCACTGGCTCTCCCTTGTCCATCTTCATAGTTACATCCTCAAAAAATTCCAGAAGATTAGTCAAGCACGATTTCCCCTTCGTAAATCCATGCTGACTTTAACCTATCCTATTACTGCTATCCAAATGAGTCATAATTTCATCTTTTATAATTGACTCCAGCATCTTACCCACCACTGACGTCAGGCTAACCGGTCTATAGTTCTCTGTTTTCTCTCTCCCTCCTTTCTTGAAAAGTGGGACAACATTAAACACCCTCCAATCCACAGGAACTGATCCTGAATCTATAGAACATTGGAAAATGATTACCAATGCATCCACAATTTCTACAGCCACCTCCTTAAGTACCCTGGGATGCAGACCATCAGGTCCCGGAGACTTATTAGCCTTCTGACCTAACAGTCTGTTCAACACCATTTCCTGCCTAATATAAATTCCCTTCAGTTCATCCATTACCCTCGGTCCTTCAGCCACTATTACATCTGGGAGATTGTTTCTGTCTTCCTTAGTGAAGACAGATCCAAAGTACCTATTCAACTCTTCTGCCATTTCATTGTTCCCCATAATAAATTCACCTGTTTTTGTCTTCAAGGGCCCAATTTTAGTCTTAACCATTTTATTTCTTTTCACATACCTAAAAAAGCTTTAACTATCCTTCTTTATATTTTTGGCTAGTTTGCCTTCGTACCTCATTTTTTTCTCCACGTATTGCCTTTTTAGTTATCTTCTGTTGCTCTTTAAAAGTTTCCCAGTCCTCCGGCTTCCCGCGCAGCTTTGCTATGTTATACTTCTTCTCTTTTATCTTTATACAGTCCTTAACTTCCCTCGTCAGCCACGGCCGCCCCTGCCTCCCCTGCCTCCCCTTAGGATCTTTCTTCCTCTTTGGAATGAACTGATCCTGCACCTCCTGCATTATATCCAGAAATACCTGCCATTGTTGTTCCACTGCCATCCCTGCTAGGGTATTGCACCATTGAACTTTGGCCAGCTCCTCCCTCAAAGCTCCATAGTTCCCTTTGTTCAACTGTAATACTGACACTTCCGATTCTCCCTTCTCCCTCTCAAATTGCAGATTAAAACTTATCATATTATGGTCACTACTTCTTAATAACTCCTTTACTTCGAGGTCCCTGATCAAATCCTGTTCGTTGCACAACACCAGATCCAAAATTGCCTTCTCCCTGGTCGGCTCCAGTACAAGCTCTTCGAAGAATCCATCTCTGAGGCATTCCACAAACTCCCTTTCTTGAGGTCCAGTACCATCCTTCTCCCAGTCTACCTGCATGTTGAAATCCCCCATAACAACTGTAGTAATACCTTTGCGACATGCCAATTTCAACTCCTGACTCAACTTACATCCTACATCCAGACTACTGTTTGGGGGCCTGTAGATAACTCCCACTAGGGTCTTTGTACCCTTAGAATTTCTCAGCTCTATCCATTCAGATTCTACTTCTCCTGATTCTATGTCCCCCCTCGCAAGGGACTGAATATCATTCCTCACCAACAGGACCACCCCACCCCCTCTGCCCATCAGTCTGTCCTTTTGATAGCACGTATAGCCTTGAATATTCATTTCCCAGGCCCTGTCCACTTGAAGCCGCGTCTCAGTTATCCCCACAACATCATACCTGCCAATTTCCAACTGAGCCTCAAGCTCATCCATCTTATTTCTTATGCTTCGTGCATTCATATATAATACTTTTAATTTTTTACTCCCCTCACCCTTCCTATCAATCCCTATTTCACCTGGCCATACTGTACAATCCCTTCTTGAGTTTTCTGCTCTGTTGATTCTGTTGTCTTTCTTAACTTCTCTCATTCTCACTTTCCCTTTAACTTCATTCTTAAATTTCCAGTTTGTCCCCTCCCCCCCCATTACTTAGTTTAAATCTCTTCTTCCATCGAGTCTCAGTTCTGTGTGACCTGCATGTGATCCAACATCACTAATGTTAACATTAAATGCAGCTAATAACCCCAATCATATATTGAACTATTTGCAGTTTCATCCTATTCCCATTTCCACCACTCTACTTCCCCACCACATCCCACCCAATTCTCTTTCACCACAGGCAACAACTTGCAGAAGGTTCGCTGCTCTCTTGGAGGATGTGTAGGATGTATGTGCTGCCTTATTCTCACCTGGGAAAGGCAAACGCATTGGCAGAATAAGCTCACAGCATGTAATGACTGCTGGTACCTGAGCTCTGACAATTATGACAATCTCTTTCTCCTTCTCTGTAGTGCTCAGATTTTCTTTACAGAAAGGAATACCTGTATTTGATTTCTGTTGTTGCAGTTACAGGTCATTGGTGGTTTTAGTGGAACAAAAGGACAAGTTCACTTATTTACCACCTTCGAAAACCAGTTGGTTCCCTTGAATGAGACAACAAAGCATTTAGCATTATTACTGCTGTCATCAAAGAGTATTGTGAGACAGACGACCTCTACTTTCCATAAATCATCAGCATCAATGACAGCTTCATTCCCTTCTGCTCTTTTCTGAAAATCAAGGTCTAAAATGTCATCCTGCCTTAATTTGGCGCCTTGTGTTCCAATTACTTCTAAATTCTCCTCAAAGTGAATCTGCGCTATCCTCCTGTGGTCACAGGGATGGAGGTCCTTCTATGAAGATTGATTCTGGATTAGCTTCAATCTCTGCTGCAGCTGGTAAGTAAAGAAGATTCAATGCTATACAAGTGTCTCTATTTAATAAAGAATAATATTGATAGGGAAAGATATCAGTATATCAACAATGTCTCTCTTTCATTATAGTGGAATGTAGCCTGCATCTGCCATCATGCTCTTATTGAGAAATACTGAGGTTGTACGCAAGATGGTTGGTGAAATTCAGGCTTCCACAATGCTGCATCTGACTGAAGGTATACACCTACTCCTGGATCCAGACCCGAAACATCAGCTTTCCTGCTCCTCTGATGCTGCCTGGCCTGCTGTGTTCATCCAGCTCCACACCTTGTTATCTCAGATTCCAGCATCGGCAGATTCTACTACACCTGAGACTGCAGTTGAACCCAGGTCCCCGGTGCTGTGAGGGAGCAGTGCTAAACACTGAGCCACCATGCTGTACCAGGATGGTGATGGTGGTGTCTGCAATATAGTCAGACTCACAAAATTATACCCTTTAGATAACGTCAGGCTGAGTAATCTGACAGTAATTTGCTCTCCCAAATTTGGCACAAGCTCCCTGATGATAGTAGGGAGCACCTTTCAGAATCAACAAGTCTGAGTCTGCTCTTGTCATTTTTAATGCATAGATCAATGCCAAGGTGGTCTGCCTTATTTCCATCTAGGAAACTGCACACTATAATAAAAGTGTTGGTCCAGATTTTTGAATTATTTTTCCAATAATACATCCACAATACTATCAATTCCTGATTGAAAAATTGTAAATTTGTGTTCCAAGAACTTGAATCATTAAGCTCTGATTTATACGGCCATGTCCTCAGACTTGCAACACATAAAAAGTGCTTCTTGATTGATGTTAATGTATTCTGGTATGACAGGAATCTCGCCTACAGAAGGCAAACTAACTTTTCTGAGTCTCTGCAATTGCTCAGTGAAAGGGAAATTTATTTACACCAGCTCTCCAAGGAGAAACGGATGAATAACTGGACATGGATTCACAATTCTATTAGAAGCTTTTAGTGAAATCATGCAAATAGAATCTATGACCTGTGAGTGGCTGGGGATGCTCTGATCAGATAAATGGTCTCTTATGATAATCTCTATTACTTGAAATTAGTAGAAAGGGAATTATCAAGTACAGCGATACATTTAGAAAGATGACACCATGTATATGATTCACTTAGTTTCAGATTGACACCGACAATAGTTACAATTACAATTTCAACATTAAAGTTACTTCTTAGCTTCCAATCTTATCTAAAAAGATAAAACAAAAAAGAATAATTTTCTCTCCCCATTGTTTCCAAGACAGTCCATAATCATTTTGCACATGAAACGAAAGGCACCAGCGCAACCAACTAACAACATCATTTAACATCCCAGGGTGCGACATGTGACACCCACAGGTCGATGAGAGGGATAAAAGGAGGATGTTAAAAGAGGACAGAGCCTGAGATGTTAGAGAGAGAATTCCAGAGCCACATGTCCAGTGTTGAACCATGAAAATCAGAGGTATACAAGGGTCAGAGTTGGAGAAGCACAGACAACCTGGAAGTTTCCAGGGCTGGTGGAGATGACAAAGATAGGGAGGGACACGGCTGGAGAGATAAGGAGGGACACGGTTACAGAGATAGGGAGGGACATGGTTAGAGAGATGGGGGGGACACGGTTACAGAGGTAGGGGCACAGTTAGAGAGATAGGGAGGGACATGGTTAGAGAGATAGGGAGGGACCGGTTAGAGAGATAGGGAGAGACACAGTTAGAGAGATAGGGAGGGGACACAGTTAGAGAGATAGGGAGGAACACAGTTAGAGAGATAGAAAGGGACATGGTAGAGAGATAGGAAGGGACACGGTTAGAAAGATAAGGAGGGGACACTGTTAGAGAGATAGAGAGGCACATGGTTACAGAGATAAGGAGGGACACGGTTACAGAGATAGGGAGGGACACAGCTGGAGAGATAAGGAGGGACATGGTTACAGAGATAGAGAGGGACACAGTTAGAGAAATAAGGAGGGACACAGTTCGATAGATAGGGAGGGGCATGGTTGGAGAGATAGTGGTGGCACAGTTAGAGAGATAAGGAGGGACACGTTACAGAGATAGGGAGGGACACAGTTAGAGAGATAGGGAGGGACACGGTTAGAGAAATAAGGAGGGACACGGTTAGAGAAATGGTGGCGACACTGTTAGAGAGATAGGGAGGGGCACGGTTAGACAGTTAGGGAGGGACACTGTTAGAGATACAGGGAAGGGCACGGTTAGACAGTTAGGGAGGCACATGGTTACAGAGATAAGGAGGGACATGGTTACAGAGATAGGGAGGGACACGGCTGGAGAGATAAGGAGGGACATGGTTAGACATAGGGAGGGACATGGTTAGAGAGATAAGGATGGACATGGTTTCAGAGATAGGGAGGGTCATGGTTGGAGAGATAGTGGCGACACAGTTAGAGAGATAAGGAGGGACATGGTTAGAGAAATAAGGAGGGACACGGTTAGAGAGATGGTGGCGACACTGTTAGAGAGATAGGGAGGGGCACGGTTGGACAGATAGAGAGGGACACGGTTAGAGAGATAGGGAGGGGCACGTTACAGTGATAAGGAAAGATGGAGCTGTGGAACAACCTGGAAACCAGAGATAATAGGTACTGCAGATGCTGGAGAATCCGAGATAACAAGGTGTGGAGCTGGATGAACACAGCAGGTTCCTGCTTCTATGATGCTGCTTGGCCTGCTGTGTTCATCCAGCTCCACACCTCGTTATCTGGAAACCAGCGAGCAGGTTTTGAAATGGACCTTCCGGAGGGTAGCAGTATAGAGGAATGAGCAAAGGGGCGATGACAGGGACATGGAGCCAGGGAAACTGACCTGCCGCGCTCCATCGCGGGGAGCGGCCGTATCCTCTGGGGGAAATCTCCGGCTGCAATCCCGCAGTGAGACCGGGCTGGGGCTGGGGGCGGAGTGGGGGAGGGGGTGGCGGACCTGGGGCTTCAAATTAACCTCAGCGGCAGGTGACGAATCCCGGAGACAAAGAACCTGTGAAAAGCCCAAAAGTGCCGCAGGCTCCTGCTCGCAAACCAGTGCATTGGACAAGCGCCTGCGTCTGACTGCCGCTTCAGCGGGAATCCAGCAGATCCCCCCGCGGCAAGTGAAGCCGGACACTGTCAGATTCCCAACAGGTTCTTCATGCGGAATCTGTCCATGGAATTCCGTTCAGGCGGGGAGAGATTCCTTGGGAAGGGAAAAGCCTGCCTCCGGGAAGTTTGCAATCCGGGCGAAACTTGGAGAAGCCGCTGTCCGGTTCCAGAGGAGCCACTCGGCCCGTCCCGCTCAGCCTAGGGGGTGGGCAGGGAAACCGAGACAGGGCTTTCCCCCGGGGGCCAGCTGGGACAGTACTCCCGGCGGGGGAGGGGGAGGTTTAGGAGGTTGGGGAGGGGTTGGGGAAGATGTCAGGAAGGTCCGGGAGCTGCAGCAGCAGGAGCCCAGCTCCCCCCCCCCCCCCCCCCCCCCCCCACACACTCACACACTCACACACACACCGTGAGCAGGCGGTGCCTGAGCGGCGGGGAGAGGCGGTCACACAGCGCCGCAGCAACAGCACTCTGTGTGTGTCTCTGTCTCTGTCTCTGTCTCTGTGTGTGGGAGGCTCTACGGCTGCCTGTGGGGGTGGGTGGTGGGGTGTGTCTGTGTGTGTGTGTGGGAGGGGGCGGTGGGGGTGCTCTCTCTGTGCACTGCTCCCCTCTCTCCCTGTCTCCTTCTCACACACACACCATGCTGCCCTGGAGAAGGAGCAAGCTGGTCCTGCTGGATGAAGAAAGCCAGGCGAAGGGGAAGAGTTTGTCGGCCGGCGGTGTGACCTACAGCACGCTGCTGTCCTCCTTGGTGCGGGCATGCCCTGGCATTTGGCCGCAGTGCCCGCTGCCCCGGCTCGGCAACATGTTCAAGAGCAGGCGGCAGAAGCTGCAGTTGACCCGGGACGCCCCGAGCTACACGGTCTGGTACCTGGGTAACGCGGTCACCTTTACCGCCCGCGGGGACGGCTGTACCGAGCAGGCAGTGGCCAGGATCTGGGCACGGTGTGAGCAGGGCACAGCAGGTACCAAGATGAAACTCACCATCGGCCCTCACGGCATACGGATGAGGCAGGCGGAATACAAATGCAAACAGAGCGGCCACTTGTACCTTCTGCACCGGATCACGTACTGCGCGGCGGACGGGCAGCGGCGGCGGGTCCTGGCCTGGGTTTACCGGCACCAGGTGAAGCACAAGGCGGTGGTCCTGCGGTGCCATGCGGTGTTGCTGTCCAAAGCTGCCCGGGCCCAGGAACTAGCGGCTCAGCTCCAGCAGCTCTCCCTCTCCGCCTTCACCGACTTCAAGCGGCTCAAGCGGCAGGATGATGCCCGGCACCGGCAGCAGCAGCGGCTCGGAGAGGGTATGGTGCCCCTGGTACCCATCAGGAAGCTCCTAAACAGCCAGTGCCCGTACCGACCCCCGCTGGAGCGGGCCAGGAGTGGCCTCAGGCTACTGCCCATCGCCGAGGATGTGGCCGGGGAGGAGCAGGAGGAGCGGGGGCTAGCCCCTGGCACTGAGACTGGTATCGCCACCGTGTGCCACCAGCTCAGCTCCTGGCACATCGACCCCTCCCTGCACCAGTCTCCCCGCCTGTACCCACTCCCCCCGGGGCAGGCACTGGGCACAGGCCGGGAACGGGTGGACTGAGGGGTTGGATGGTGAGGGGTGAGGTGGGTGGGTGGGGGGGGGGTGGAGGAGGAAGAGGGACACGGAGGGTGCTCCGCCACAGTATTGCCCACTGTCTGTCTCCGGGCCCCTCACTAACACCGGGCACGCTCTCCGATAAGACCCATCGGGAAACTGTGCACCCTCCCCACAACAACTCGCCCGTGTGATAGGAGAGCAAGGACCGAACTCCCCAAACTTCCTCCCCCCACTCCCCCAACTACAGCGCCCGGAGCGGAGGGAGAGCCGGGCAATGAGGTGGGGCGTGCGAGGGAGATTGCAATAACCGGGGGTTGGGGGCGGAAGCGGGGGCCCCGATCTCCTGGTGGTGTGCCACCTCCCTGTGGCACTGGCCGGGCTTCATCTTTAACTAGATCGATATATAATCAAATCAATAATTTTCCCAACTCAAGAGTTTGTCCAGAGGGTGATATTCACTAAGGGTGGGAAATGTGAGAGACAAAGGATTCTCTGGGACAGTGTCACTGGGAAAGAGTCTGTAACTACACAAGCTCGCTACACAAGCTACATCGTTCACAAAACACTGCTTCTTACCCCCCTACCCGCTGCTATAAAGCGATCAAATTGTCATTTCAACGCGATGCTCAACCGTGCATTTCTCTAGAACTGCTTCATGGGGGTAAACTCACTGAAATTTCACGGTTAGCAGAGGCTTCGAAAAGAAGTACATTCTACACAGGACTTCGTGATGTAAATAGTTTTACAAACTAAGGTTTCTTTTTACGTTAAATAATTTGGCGATGGTCATTGCGACTGAGCATGTTGACTGTATTTTACACAGTCCGCACGCTCATTCCCAAATCTCCCCAATGGGATAATCACCCGGTTTACATCCAAACCGTGAATATTCCGGTCAGGGTTTCTAAAACACTTGTTGTTTGCTTGCGATTACACGGAGATCGACGTCTATGTTCTCGGGAATGTCAGATATTGTAATGAGTTCTTTTGTCACGAGAGTTCTGTCCGGTTGTCCCTGATATTTGGGAAGTCTGACGCACTCCAACCCCCTCTCTCCGGGCCCTGCCGCCCTCCAAACTAGCTTTGGCTCAGTTGCTGTTGCTAAATCTGCATATCTGTGTTTGCTGGGTATGGAATATTATTTCAATCTTGCATGCCAGTTCACATCAACATCCAACTCCCTGAACAAGAAAGGTTAGGCGGCTTTAATTCTGAGCTGGGCAAAAGCCCAGGTGTTAATATGAAAGATCTGATTTCAGAATAATGTGAAGGCAGTGTCTAGCAGGAGTGTTCTAACTCCACTACCTAAGGTGTGTATATACAATATCCGCAAATAAAATGATTACTTCTTGGTTTCTCTGTGTAACTTCCCTTTGTCTCCGATGGTTCTTTGGAAAACACTTTGCCATTTCATTGATAGAGTTGCACATCCCGGTCTGGGATGTTTTTCCAAGGCTCTCTGGGTTCTGAGTCCATACCTCTGATGGAGCTGAGCCGTTAACTCTGTTTCTCTCTCCATAGAATCTGCCTGACCTGCTGAGTTTCTCCAGCACTGTCTGGGGACAGAGCTGCAACCCTTTGCCCAGGCTCCCAGCTGAGTTTAGCCTCGATTTAAAGAGAGGAGGTAAACGCGTTAAAGACCGCCCTGCTTTGGTAATTTTGGAAAAGTGTCCAAACACCCTCCACCCTGCAACTTCTGGACGACAATCATTTCCGTGGGATCTTCATTCCGTGTTAGATTTGACTTTTATTCCGGCGAATGATTCAATTTCTGGACCTGCATCTTGCTGTTTATTGGGACATCCCGCGGCTCGGAGAGTGAACCGACTATCCATCTCAGTTTTGCGTCCGCTCTGGGTTCCACTATCCCTGGGTTCCGCACTGCCCACCTCCTGACCCCTTTCCCAATGGGTAGCTTATGGGGACATCGGTGACTGGTCGAACTCTGCCGACAGTTTAAGGTGAGGTGCGGTTTTGTGGTCGGGCAATGGAGAGCAGCCTGTACAGAGAGAACAACACTCAGTGGGACAGCGAGAAGGCTCTCTCAGGGCTGGGTTTCTAACACAATCCTCCTGTAAATGGGGGAATGGTTTCCTTTGGCAGCAATGCCAACATGTTGTGGTCTAGAGCCGGGCGGGTTACGCAACACTGGGCTCTGTAAATCCAACCAGCCCACAGACCTTCATGCTTTGGGGTGGTCTTAGAAATCCTCTTTCCCAGTGGAAAGCCACATCCCGGCTAGCGGAAAATCCGGACTCGCTGTGCAGATTGGTCAGGAGCGATCTACTGGCGGGCGGGAGGGTCTGTCCCGGGGAAACTGCAGCCGGGCACCAGACTAACGCTAACGCAGCCACTCTCCACTGAAATTCACCGACTGGGCTATGGTCGAGACAATTTGTAAACTAACACATAAAGAGCCTTCCGAAATTCTAATTAATACTTAGAAATTTCAATATCGTTATATTTGCCGCCAAATGCAACAATTCACAGAATATACAATGTCACCTGCAATATTTAAATACTGCGATACGGCTGCAAGGCAGATCTCCAAAATACTTTATATGGACAAATGGAAAATATTCCACTCCGTTATTGGTGTCTTAGCGTCTGATTCTTCAAACAAAGCCTAACAAATTTTCAGTGGCACTAATTAAAGTGTACACGCCGTAGGACGCTTGGTTGGAGTTGGGGCGGGGGGGTGGTGGTGGTGGGGGTGGGTGGTGTCCCTCTGAACCCACTCCAGTTTTCCTATAAATCCGGGCTAATCTTTGACGGAGTTTAGAAGATTGAAGCAAGACCTCACGTAACCCTATAACATTCGAGCCCGGCTAGGCAGCTTCAATTAGGAAGTATGTTCCTGGTGACTGGGGAGTCCAGAACCAGGGGTCACAGTCTGAGGATACAGGGGAACTATTTGGAACTGAGATGAAGAGAAATGTCTTCTCCCCGAGAGTGGGAGCCTGTGGAATTCACTGCCATAGAAAGCGTTTGAATTTTGAATGTTTTCAAGGAGGCTTTAGGGATAGCTCTTAGGGCTAAAGGGAAGGGTATTGGGAGAAGGAAGGAACAGGGGACTGAGTTGGATGATGGGCCATGATCCTGTTTTTCATGGAACAGGCTGGATGGGCTGAATCCTGCTCTTATTTTCTTTGTTTCTATCTGCTCAGCATGGCTCCTTGACACTTCTCACCCTTTACCTAACAGAAATTGATCAATCTCAATTTGAAATTTCCAATTGGTCTGGAAGTTGAACAGCACTTTGTGGAGGAGAGCAGTTTTGGTGATTGTAGCCTCTCTAGTTTAGGGAGATGATGTGTGGAACTGCAGTGACAAGGTGACAACAAATAAAGGAACTTGGAGCAAGGAGGCTGAGTGATTGAGATTTGATTTCTTCTTCACTCCAAGTGTCACCGTTTATGGGAAGTAAAACCAGGTATTAGAAAAACTGAAATAATATCAGAAATTGCTGGAAATGCTCAGCAGGAGAGGCAAGATAGAAACATTTAATGGTTCAGATTGATGAGCCATCATCTTACTTTTGAATTTTATAAACTGTCTTTTACTTTTCGAGATAACAAGGTGTAGAGCTGGATGAACACAGCAGGCCAGGCAGCATCAGAAGAGTTGTGTTCATCCAGCTCTACACCTTGTTATCTCAGATTCTCCAGCATCTGCAGTTCCTGCTATCTCTTACTTTTTGAATTAGTTTTCAGATGTTATTTAGCCATGTCAAGGAAACAGGCTGTTAGGGATGGACAAGAAATATTAAGCAAGTCCGCCATGGCCACAACCTCTGAACTAATGAAACAAAAATTAGGAAAGAATCAGTTAGCTGGATACCTTTTCTCAGGAGAAACAAAGACTGAGAAGTGACCGAATGGAGGCTTTGAAAATTAATACATCTGAGAAAATGATAAAAAGGCAAGTGTTTCCTCTTTTGGGAAAGAGCATAACTAGAAACCAGCAATATAGATGGACTACCAGAAATCCAATGGGAATTCAGGAGAAACATCTTCATCCAGACAGTGTGGAGAACGTGGAACTCGCTCCCAGAGTGAGTGGTGGAAGTGAAGACTATCAATGCATTTCAGGGGAAGCTGAACAAGCAAATGAGGAAGAAAGGAACAGAGTTGCAATGGTACACTCAGTTGAGAAAGATACAGGGAGCCTTTAGTGGCCTATAAACACCAGCATAGATTGAATGGGATGAGTGGCCTGATTGCTGTTCAACCTAATCAATCCTATGAAATAATTGAGAAAGAATGTCTGAAAAGGAAACATTTATATTTTTTCAAGATAACTTCTGATCTTACTTTTGATATGCTTTGCTGATTTTTCTGTTTTTGGCCACACTACAGAGAAGGAAAGGCAAGGTGCAGTAACCAATAATAAGCTCAGGTCTTCACCAGCAAGTGATGCTGTTATTTGGTTTGATTTGATTTATTTATTGTCATGTGTACCTAAGTACAGTGAAAAGCTTTGTTTACAAGCAGTGCAAGCAGATCATAGTAAACAAGGACGCATAGATCTAAAGGTTAAAGGCAAAAACTTAGACAGAGGTGTACAGGTTATGTCGCACAGCATGTGCACTAGGCAAGATCAACATTAGCAAGATCAGCATTATTTGAGGTTAGAGAGTCCATCCATTAGTCTAATAATAGCAGGGAAGGAGCTGTTCCTGAACCTGCTGGTGTTTGTGTTCAAGCTTCTGTATCTTCTGCAGTTTTACAAGGATAATACTTTTACATACTGTATATATCAACCCCTGTCTTACTTGCCTGACTATGGCTATGATAGAAACATGCACACTTCACGATTATTTCTTTAACAACTCAATAGAGCATAATGCATTCAGACAGGACAGCTGAACAGTGAACAATTTTCTAACGCTAGAAAACTAGAGCCATACTTTTTCAGCATTTTACAATGAGGTGGACTAATAGATCTATGTTGAATCTATTTTTATGCTGATAGCTGTGATAGCCAGGATTAGAAAGCTTGTAAATATTTACAGAATTAGGTTGCAGAGAAAGCTCCTGTGATCTGTCAGATTTTCACCAAGGTATTCCTAAACAGACAGTCTGGAAATGACTTAAATGTGTTTACAAAAATAAAATCAACTGAATGCAGATGGGGGAAAAAATGCTGGAAATCACATCACATTAATTTCTAGTTGGTTGGGAGGGGATTAAATGATTTCCAGTTGATGCTGTTGACTGTTTGCAGCTGGTTTTTCAAGTCTAAAATTTTTCATGTCATTTTGTTGGCATTAATACCTAAAGTAGAAATTTCAGCGGCATTTCACAGTAGCTTAAGGAGAGAACATTTGATTCTCAAGAGCTCATCTCCGTAGATCAACCAATAGGTAAATACACAAATGTGTAACAGCTACTTGACATCAGAACAGTGATATGGAATCTGTACACTTGTAACTGATGCATAGCTGCCTCCACACTATCTCCTCATCTCTTAGGACTATACAGAATTATCCTCCCCATAACTAACAAATGGACAAAAATGCCAGGTACATTCAAAACATTTGCGCAAAACAAATGAGAACAAATGCATGGATGCTACTGGAAACCCTGTTGCATTCCAATTGTTAGAATTACAGTCAGAGAACTTCTGTTGCTCTTTATTGGCACTTTCACTGAGCAAATCAGTAATAGTTGAACTGCCAAGAAAAGATAATGCCAAGAAATTTCTCCAATTGCAAAATCAACATCCATACTGGTAATGCCCACAGCAAGGATATATATACATGTTTATCACCATATGATAATTAAGTAGTCACTTTTGACTTCTTCTCTAAACCCATCACAAAGACATCGCCAGTACTTTTCAGCAATATCCTAACTACATCAATAAATGTTATTAATCTCAGTGAATTAAGGCATCACCCTTGGCAACCAGGATGATAAGCAAAGACAGCACAAACAATTGCCGTAACAAGAAAAGTGTGAAGATCCATAAAGTAATGACTTCCACGGTTTACGAATACTAATATTCTCCCTCAATAAGCACAATATGTTTTAAACAGTGGCTTCATAACACAATTCCTCTCCTTCCACAGTTTAGAAACAAGTTTTTGCAGATGTTGTAGGATAAAAATATATGTAGTTTTAGGATACATAGCCAAATGAAATTTTCCCAAGATATTTTCATTAAACATTGTCTTTTTTAATAAAAACTTCTTTGGTTAAAATGCACAGAAATAATCCTTACTTCAAGTTTATATTTAGCACATTTATGCCACATCTCCCTGGTCACATAAGTATTTGGTTTCTTTTTATCACTCTCATACCAGTTTTCCCCCTTTCACCAGCAAATTGAAAATCTACTAATCTTCACCTACTTCAGCTAATTTTGAGCATGGCTGCTTAAGGTGAGGCAAATCCATGCTGTGAAATTGTTAACAGGTTCTATATTCATTTGACTAGTATAGTCTTTTTTGCCCTCAGTGTCTTATACACACTGCAGTTTCTAGTCAATTATTGATTTTTGGTTTTGCCTCAAAGTTCTCTTATTTTAATGAAACATTGGCAGAGTCAGTTTTATTGTAACACTGGAGTACCGTAATCTATTGTCAATACATTAATTGTTCAGACTGCAGAAAGCTCTTTGGTTACAATATGATGCAGGAATAAGAACGAAACAGATTTGCTTTAGTTGTTTTTATACATTACGCTGTCTGAGCATCTTGTTGTATGTTTTTGTTTCTTTACATTGTATAATCTGTAATAGAATTGACCAGAAAATTAAGTCTGGGTGCAGTGTTTGAAAAATGTAATTTTATACTTTCACAGGTATCAGGATTATTGTAGGTATCCTCACATTCCTCAATGACTAATATACTGTACCACAATTATAGACTCATGTGAGGCTGATCCATTAATAAACTTCTCAGATTTAATCCAAAAGGAATATGCTGTGTTCACTGAAATTGCAACCTAGCTTGAATATAACAGCACATGTTCCAGGCGTCAATCCCTACAGTCTTTCAGACCTGGCAAAATGAATTACAGACATGTTATGGTGCATAAGAATGCTATTCGGCTCATCTTTTCTGTACAAACTCTAAATGAATATGTATAATCAGCAGCTGTGCACACTGGAGAGATAACAAAAGGGATTATATTATTTCATACAGAAATGTTCCTGAATGTTATTTTTCTCTCACAACATCACTTTTCTGACTGAGAATTTTTTAGGAATATCCAGCATGATTTTAAGGTTCCACCCTGATACTCAATGAATCTGAAGCAGCTTTAGTGCTGTAGCAGTGTTTGCTTTTTGAAATTCTTTCAAAGATGTAGAAGCGGCCTAGCTAGCTGTATTCCCATGAGTTAAGTAAAAGCAAACTTTTGTCTTTCTCGACTTTCCAGCTATTCTTCTCAACTTTCTTTTCCTTCTTTTAAAGCGCCGGTTACAACTCACTCTATTTGTTCCTCACATTTTTATTGTGCTAATCCTGAATCTAATTCATTAGCTCCTAAGGCCTTAAAACTGTGGAACTCCTCAACTTCCTCAATATTTCTCTCTCTTGCAATACATGAGTCATCTGCTGGATTGCCTTTTCCATATTATTAATGTTGTTTTGTCCTTTCTCTTGATCTTTACAAATTTTTGAATGAAATTTCCATACAGCACTGAAATAGCATCAAGTGAGTTTACAACAGACACAATGGATGGTTTCAAACAATAACATCATCCCAGAAATCTGCTACATTTTTACATCAATTGGAAGTTTTGATTCCGTTGATGTCTGTTGTGTATAGATTGTCTCCTTTGCATTGTAAATGGACAAGCACATCTCAGCAATTAAAATTGGACAGATCCATGAGATAATTATGTTTCTCACCAATAAGTTCCCTTTTCTAATTCAATATTTTGATTTATTTCAGCTGTTTCTGCTCCAGCATTTACGTAGTGAGTTAGTGATATTGCCAGAGGGAAGACTGTTGTGACATAATAGTAGTGTCCCTACCTCTGAACAGGAAGCCCAGCTTCAAGTTCCACTTGTTGCAGAGGTATTGCCAGAGGGACCTAGTTGAAGCTCCACCTCCCCCAGATATGTGCCATAATATGTCCAGACAGGTTAATTAAAGTAATTGGATTGTTATATTGTCTTCTCCCATCAGTTGGTGAGCGCAATGGGGTGAAGGGGAAATAGAATCCCAAGAACTTGTACTGATTGGTTTCCTCCATTTTACATAATACCAGACAGCACAGCCATTGATCCCCCAGTGACAAAAAAATTGTCAAAAATAAAACTTAATTTAAATTCTTATTAATTGAGAGCTCTTTTAAACCATATCAGTAAGTCCGACAAGACACTGCCAAAACTCCCAAAGAAATTATCCATTGTTTGTTTTCAATCATACACACAGCTTTTTTTCCACTGGGGTTTTTCTGTTGGCTTCCTGTTGGAGTTCTGCTGGGTTTGGGCCTATTGAAAGATTCACAACAGAATTTTAGGGTGAAGGAGATTAAAATCAGCTTCATTCAGAATCCTGGTCCTGGAGTTCTAATTTGATAGATGAGAATCCAAATATTTCTGCTTGGTTGTCATGATGCTGCACTTTGACACAGACATAAAATAGAGAACATATGATTGTCAGACCCTTTCTAAATTTAGCTGGTGTTATGCAAATTATTCAAATTAATGAATCCCATGCAACTGTTTTAGAGGCATTTCATCAGTTTGGATTATTCAAAGCAGAGAAGAGTAGCTGGGAGTTGAAAGGAGAAAATAATCAGGCTCGTTAACTCCAAGAATGGTAATGAGAACAATCTGTGAATAAAATCTACTTATGAAAATTAATTTAGCTTTAGAGGTTGTGAACCATATCAGTTTTCCTTCTATCATAGAGTTGGTATTGTCAAATATTGAATGAGTCTCATAAAGAGTTTTCTTGCGCTCAATTTCCCCTTCAGACTGTTCCCTCATTTGAAAGAGTCAATAGCTGATGTGTACTCCATTCCATTTGCCATCTTTTCATATTCCTGGATACATTTGCCTCATAGAAGAAGAACTTTTGAACCCATTCTTGAAAGCTCTAATTGTCCCCTGACTGCACAGCATTTTGGGTAAGAGAATTTGACATCTTTGTGAAAATTTGAATCTTCATTTCACTCATAAACAGCTAATTTTAAAATTGCTCGCCTTTGTTCTAAATGCTCCATCAGCAGGATTAGAGCTTCTCTCTGGTCACTAATTATATTCCTGCAAGTTATCATCCTTTTTTTATACGTCAGTTTAGGATTTGGTTTGATTTCATATCGTTAAAGTTGTTTCTTTCATTCCACAAAAATAGCTGTAGTTTTGATTTGGAATCAAATGGTTTAAATTGCACACTCTCAGAATTCTTCAGGGAATGAATAACTTTAGCAACAAAACCTTTGTCAGCAAGAAATGTTGAACAAAAGGAATGGTCTTCTCTGAGTAAGAGAGTAGCAAGCACTACCTGTGCTTTCATGTGGCAGAGTCTGCACTTCACATGAGGGACCTATCAGCCATCCCAGAACCCACTGAATCAGAGTGAAAGGAAGTCATCCCCAATCCCGATGAACTACAAAAGAGGAAGAAATGGACATAAGAGAATAGAAAATAACACAAACATATTTGGCCAAAAGTCAATGGATCAGTTAGAAAGGATTTATTTCATTCTGTGCCTGACTGCAGACTTTAAAAGATTTTCTTCTTTCCTTCACAACGTACAGAGACTGACACAAACAAAAGAATAATCAAATAACTTCCATTTATCTATTGCCTTTAATATTATAAAATGTCCCAAAATAATTACAGAAGCATTGTAAACAAAATATGATACCAATCAACAAAGGAAGAATTAGGGCAGATGGCTGAAAGCTTAATTGACAGAGTAGGTTTCAACGAATGTCTAAATGGGGAACAAGGTGGTGAGGTTAGGGACAGAATTCCAGAGCCTGATGCCTAAGCAACTGAAGGCATGGCAACAAATGGTGAATAGATTAAAATGAGGATGCTGAAGGTGCAGAATTATTTGATGCAAACATTATATTCTCTCTCCAGATTGGGCAATATTGCTTATTTCTCTGTTTGACATTTGCTCAAGACATTGAAATGTCAAGACTCAGTCAAACTCAATAATATTTATCTGCACTCAAATCCAAGATTTTATGCATTTTCACATTAAATCCCATCAGTTGCAGTTTTACCTGTACTTATTTACAAAACCGTTATACACTTTTAATATGGTGTTACCTGCAAACTGAGATACACAAATCCCTCCTGTTAATGATTTGTGAATGTGGTAATTATCGTGAAAATTTAAGGCTCTAGAACAGATTCCTGGGAACATAACTTGTCACATTGCTGCTTCATCCTGACCCTATCTCCTACATCCCCAAACATTAACATTTATTAAAAAGCCTCCATGTCACTTAATAGTCAAAAACATAGGTTCTTCCTTTGAAGCTTGGACACATTAACAATTCTATTAGTTTAAAATATGTTAAGTTATAGAGTCATAGAGCTGTACAACACAAAAACAGACCCTTCGGTCCAACCCGTCCATGCCGACCAGGTATCCTGAATTAATCTAATCCCATTTACCAGCATTTGGTCCATATCCCTCTAAACCCTTCCTATTCATTTACCTGTACAGATACCTCTTAAATGTTATAATTGTACCAGCCTCCACCATTTCCTCTCGCAATTCATTCCATACACACACCACCCTCTGCATGAAACCCTTGCCCTTAGGTCCCTTTTAAATTTTTCCCCTCTCATCTTAAACTTATGCCCTCTAGTTTTGGATTCCCTACCCTGGGGAAACCACCTTTACTATTCACCCTATCCATGCCCCTCATGGTTTTATAAACCTTTATAAGGTCACCCCTCAGCCTCTGACACTCGAGAGAAAATAGCCACAGTCTATTCAGCACCTCCCTATACCTCAAACTTTCCAACCCTGGCAACATCTTTTCTGAACCCTTTCAAGTTTCATAACATCTTTGCTATAACAGGGAATATTCCAAAAGTGGCCTAACCAATGTCCTGTACAGCTTCAACATGACCTCCCAACTCCTGTACTCATTGTGCTGACCAATAAAGGCAAGCTTACCAAATACCTTCTTCACTATTCCGTCTACCTGTGACTTCACTTTCAAAGAACTATGAACCTGCACTCCAAGTTCCCTTTGTTTGGCAACTCTCCACAGGACCTTACCATTAAATATATAGGCCCTGCATTGATTTGTCCTACCAGAATGTAGCACTCCACATGCCACTCCTTGGCCCATTGGCTCATCTGATCAAGGTCCCTTTATGTCCTGAAGTAACCTTCTTCGCTGCCAACTACACCGCCAATTTTGGTGTCATCTGCAAATTTACTAAACATACCTCCTTTATTCACAATCAAATTTTTTATATAAATGACGAAAAGCAGTGGCCCCAGCACCGAACCCTGCAGCACACTGCTGGTCACAGGTTTCCAGTCTAAAAAGCTACCCTCCACTGCCACTCTCTGTCTCCTACCTTATAGTCAATTTTGTTTCCAAGTAGCTAGTTCTCCCTTTATTCCATGTGATCTAACCTTGTTAACCAGTCTACCATGCGGAACCTTGTCCAACTCCTTGCTGAAGTCCATATAAACAATGCCCATTACTTTGCCTTCATCAAAAGCTCTACAAAATTGTTCATACAAACATGTTTTCTAGTTTATTTCAGCAGTAATTTCAGTTAACAAAGTCGTATCAATGAAAGCAATCAGTAATATGAAATACTTTTATCCTCAAGTTGGAACAACAGCTAATTCACATGTGAAAAGATCCCACTGACGTCACACTGTTAACAAGACTACAAGGAGAAATAAGAGTTGCACTTAGCAGAGAGGTCAACTCAGAATTGGAAACCAAGCTAAGGAAAAAAAGGAGCAAGTGACGTACTAACCAAATAAGGATAGATTATTCTTTTCATTTCTTTAAAGTTTGTGAAATATTAAACTTTATTGTTGATTTATTAAAGATTAGCAGGCAGCTGTTCAATCATCTGTTCACCAGCATTAACATACAACCAGCATTTGGAAGGACGTGAGTGAAGCTCTGTGTTTGATGGTCTGTTTCAAACAGGATGAGGTTGCTCTTGTCTGTCAGTTCTATATTCCTGCATTGGGTAAAACGCTAACTGTAGTGGCATAATAGTACATTATAGCTTCATTCTATACCAATGGCAGTCATTACAGCATTTCCTTTTACAGTTCATTCACTGAATGGCTGGGCCATCATTTATTCTCTCACTGCTCTGGAGAAGGTCGTGACGAGCTGCCTTCTTGAACTTTTGCAATCCATGTGCTGTTGGTAGTAGGGAGGGAACTCCAGGACTTTTAACAACAGCACTGAAGGACTATTGATATATTTCCAAGTTGGGATAGTGAGTGGCTTGGAGGGGAACTCGCAGGTAATGGTGTTCCCATGTTTCTGCTGCCCTTGTTTTTTTCACTTTATTCGTTCACAGGTTGAGGGCATCGCTGGCTAGGCAGCATTTATTGCCCACCCCTAATTGTCCAGAGGGAAGGTCAGAGTCAACAACATTGCTGTGGGTCTGGAGTCACATGTAGGCCCAGACCAGGTAAGAATGGTGGTTTCCCCTAAAGGGCATTAGTGAACCAGATGGGTTTTTCCTGACAATTGACAATGGATTCATGGTCACCATTAGATTCTTAATTCCAGGTATTTATTGAATTCAAATTCCACCATCTGCCATGGTGGGACTCGAACCCGGGTCCCAGAATGTTATCTGGGTCTCTGGACTAACAGTCCAGTGATAATGCCACTAGGCCATCGCCTCCCATTCTTAGGTGGAAGTGGTCATAGATTTGGAATGTGCTGTTTAAGGAGCCTTTGTGAATTTCAGCAGTGCATCTTGTAGATGGTGCATGCTGCTGCTCCTGTATGTCAATGGTGGAGGCGGTGAATATTTGCTGATGGGCCGACAATCAGTGGGCTACTTTGTCCTCAATGATGTTGAGCTTCTTGAGAGTTGTTGGAGCTGCACCCATCCAGTCAAGTAAGGAGTATTCCATCACACTCCTCACTTGTTCTTGGTGAACAAGCTTTGGGGAGTTAGAAGGTAAGTTACTCACCACAGAACACCTGGCCTCTAACATGATAGTATTTAGTTAGACCATAAGACAATAAAATGTAGAAGCACAATTAGGACATTCAGCCCACAAAGTCTGCTCCACTATCTGATCATGACTAATATGTTTCTCGACCCCTTCTTCTGTCTTCTCCCCATAATCTTTTGACCCTTTTAGTAATCAAGAACCTATTTACTTTTACAATAATTGCAGATGATGGAAATCAGAAATAAAAACAGAAATTTCTGGAAAAGCTCACACACACTTAAATCCTTGTCTGATCCAGCTTATTTTCTCGACAATGTCAACCTCTTGGATGTTGAGATGGGGCTGGGGGAGGGGCATTCGGCAATGGTAAAGTCATTGAATGGCGCTGCACATTTTGCAGTAATCACCGAATATCTCACTTCTGATCTTATGATGGAGGGAAGGTCTTTGATGAAGAAGCTGAAGCTGGCTGGCCCTAAAGCACTACTCTGACAAACTCCTGTAGAGATATCCTGGAACTGAGATAAATGAGATGCCACAACCACAAACACATTCTTTTTGCCAGGAATAATTCCAATCAGCAGAGAGTTTACCACCACCACCACCCCACTCCGACACCGATTTCCATTGCTACTAATGTTGCAACAGCTCCTTAATGCTATATTTAGTCAAATGCAGCTTGATATCAAAGGCTGTCACTCTCACCTCACCCCTGGAATTCAGCTCTTTTGCCCATGTTTGAACCAAGGTTTTAATGAGGTCAGGAGCTGAGCAGTCCTGGTAGAACCCAAATTAGGCATCAGTGAGCTGGTTATTGCTGAGTGAGTGTTGCTTAATAGCACTCGTGATGACACCTTCCACCTTACTGACGATCAAGAGTAGACTGATGGGACGGTAATTAGCAGGGTTGGATTTATCCAGCATTTTATGTACAGGGCATATCTGGGCAATTTTCCAAATTTTCAGGTAGATGCCAGTGTTGAAACTGTACTGGAAGTGCTTGACCAAGTGTATGACAAGTTATGGAGCACAACACTAAAGCCTGAAAATTGTCAGGGCCAATAAACTTTGCAGTAACCAGCACTTCCAACCATTTCTTGATATAAAGTAGTGTGAATCAAATTGGCCGAAGACTAGCATTTGTGATATTGGGGATAATTGGAGGAGGCTGAGATTGATCATCCACTCGGCAGTTCTGGCTGAAGATTGTTCTGAATACCTCAGCCTTATCTTTTGCACTGCTCTGCTGGGCTCTTCCATCATTGAGGATGGGAAAACTTATGGAACTTCCTCCTCCAGTGAGTTGTTTAATTACCGTCACTATTCATGACTAGCAGTACTTCAGAGCTTAGACCTGATCTATTGGTTGTTGAATTAATTAGCTTTGTCTATCATTTGCTGCTTACACTGCCAGATAGCGGAGGCCAGAAACCTAATAGCCTTTAAAAAGTATTTGGATAAACACTTCACATATTATAATATTCAAAGATATGGGACAAGTGCAAGAAATTGGGATTAGTGCACATTTAATGGCAGTTATGTTGGTGCAGACTCATTGGGCTGAAGGGCCTTTTCCGCACTGTACGAACCTATGAATCTACAAATTAAGTATCCAGTGTAATTTAGCACATGGTGCAGTTGTGAATCAGAACCTGTTTAAACATTCAACAGATACAAGGAACCCTGCTGGGCAACAATGCAGTCAGTCAGAACTGGCACTTTATTCTTCATTTTACCAGACTACCTATGGTGCCTCTGAAACCCAATGGACTACATTTTGTCACTGTGGCAGTGGCCTCAACAATGAGCTGGAAATCCTTGGCAGCCCTGGCTCAGCTGTGTGAGGACACTACAGCTGCCATTCTGCAGGAAGTAAGCTGCCCTTGAGCCTCCTATCCTTTTAGGGGTGGAGGTCCTGCCTGGAAGAGCTGTCAGTCAATTGGAATGCCATTGTCTCTTTAGTCCCAATAGTGCCATTGGGAGCTGTGGCCATTCCTGCGACTGTACCCAATGAGTGAAGACAATGATGGGTACTGCTCCAGTAGCACTGTGTGAGATCAGGGGTTGCTGCAAATGATTGGGTAGACTCTTGTGAGGGGTCTGGGGAAGGACATAACTGAGGGAAACAGCCATATCAGCCGATCCACAGAGAGTTCAAGCAGGGACAGGGAAGCCTCAGGGTCTGCCAGGCAGTCTCCCATTATGGGAGTAAAGACCACTCTAGATGTTGTTGTAGTGCATTACAAAGTGATTGTAATAAGCCCTCCACCCCTAAACACAGCTTGTACCCCGAGATAACAAGCATGGGGCTGGATGAACACAGCAGGTCAAGCAGCATCATAGGAGCAGGAAACCTTGACGTTTCGGGCCTAGACCCTTCATCAGAAATGATGAAG
>JAHRHZ010000004.1:730003-766826 GCA_024137785.1 Ginglymostoma cirratum
CAGCCCCATGCTTGTTATCTCGGATTCTCCAGCATCTGCAGTACCTTTTATCTCTGCATCAGGCAGATGTTTGGTTTACAGGAAAATGGAATTGATATTCATTGAATGGCAGTGCAGGCTTGACTTGGCCTACTCAAGCTCCTAATTTTTAAAGATTTCATGATCATTTTCTACCGTTTAGGATTGCTGCAGTTTATAGTTTTCATCATATTTCAAGTAAGAGAAGGATGGGTTTCCAATAACTGTGCCATGAAACCTGGGATGGTAATGATAGCAGCAAAGGTGCAAACTTGTACTCATGTACTTCATTCCTATATCTTCCTCCATATCTGGGGGGCAAATATTTCTCACATTCCTACATTTAATCAGACACATAGGCACTGCCTCACTCACAACCTTCAGATTTTCTCTCCCGTGTTTCAAACAAGATCAATTGACAAGTAAACGAGAACACAAATACCATAAGAATGTTTGCATTGGTATTAACCATCAAATTCCATCTAGAATAACTGTTTGCAGTAAACGAGAAGGTTCAGGCTCTTGAGGGTGACGGTGGAATATAATTCTATTTATCTGAGATGGAAAGCAATTCATGCACTGTAGTAATATCTTTAATCACAAGTATCAGCATCCTTCAGTTAATGAGAGCTCTTGAGACCTTCTAAACTTGCTCTGTTAATACATAAGCAGGTGATACGCTGCTTTTTACATTTTTGGACAGTCCTCCTGTGAATAACAGAATCCACAGTAGAAAGTAATTTTCCTGTTGTATTAGGGTCATAGAATCCTACAGTACAGAGACAGGCCCTTCAGCCCAAATTGGTCCATGCTGACCAAGATGTCCATCTATGCTAACCTCATTTCCTTGCACTTAGCCCATATCTTTCTAAACCTTTTTGACCTATGTACTCGTCCAAATGCCTTTTAAAATATGTTAGTGTACGCACCTCAACCACTTCTGCTGGCAGCTCATTCCATATGCGTACCACGCTCTGTGTAAAAAAGTTTCCCCTCATGTTCCTGTGTATTCTTTCCCCTCTTACCATAAACTAATGCCCTTTAGTCCTCAATTCCCCAACGCTGGGAAAAAGACTGAGTGCATTCATCCTATCCATGCCTTTCATGTTCTTACACACTTCTATAAGGTACCCCCTCAGTCTCCCACACTCCAGAGAAAAAAGTCCCAGCTTGTAGAACCTCTTCTTATAACTCAGTCCCTTGGGTCCTGGCAACACCCTTGTAAATTTCTTCTGCACTCTTTCCAGTTTAATAACATCACTCCTATAGCAAGGTGACCAAAACTGAGTATAATACTCCAAGTGCGGCCTCACAAAAGTCCTGTACAACTGCAACATAACTTCCCAACTTCTATACTCAATGCCCTGACTGATGAAGGCTAGTGTGCCAAAAGCCTTCTTCACTGCCCCGTCTACCTGTGACTCCACTTTCAAGGAACCGTGCACCTGAATTCCAAGGTCCCTCTGTTCCACTACACTCCTTAAGGCCCTACCATTCACCATGAAACACCTCCCTTGATTTGACCTTCGAAAATGCAACACCTCACACTTATCTATATTAAATTCCATTTGCCATTTCTTGCTCTACTGCCTCAGCTGATCAAGATCTTGCTGCAATTTCTGATAACCTTTGTCAAAGTCCATGATACCACCTATTTAGTGTCTTCTGCAAACTTACTAAGCATACCCTGTACATTCTCATCCAAATCATTCATATAGATAACAAACAGCAATGGGCCCAGCACCGACACCTGAGGCACACCACTAGTCACAGGCCTCCAGTCCGATAAGCATCCTTCCACTATTAGTCTCTGCTTCCTACCATTAAGACAATTGTGTATCTAACTTGTCAGGTCTCCCCAGACTCCATGCGATCTAACCTTCCAGAGCAGCTTACCATATGGAACCTCATCAAAAGCCTTACTGAAATCCATATAGACTATGTCTACCACCTTGGCCCTTTCAACCTCCCTGGTCACTTCATCAAAGAACTCTAACAAATTTGTGAGGCATGATCTCACATGCACAAAGCCATGCTGACTACTCCTAATCAAACCTTATCTTTCTAAATGCACGTACATCTTATCCCTCAGAATCTTCTCAAGTAACTTACCGACCACAGGTGTTAAGCTTACTGGTCTATAATTCCCAGGTTTTTCTTTGCAGCCCTTCTTGAATAGGGGCACAAAATTCGCTACCCTCCAGTCTTCTGGGACCTCACCTGTGGCTAACGATGACATAGAACATAGAACATAGAACATAGAACACTATAGCGCAGTACAGGTCCTTTGGCCCTCGATGTTGCGCCGACCTGTGAAACCAATCTGAAGCCCATCTAACCTACACTATTCCATTATCATCCATATGTTTATCCAACGACCATTTAAATGCCCTTAAAGTTGGCGAGTCTACTACTGCTGCAGGGAAGGCATTCCACGCCCTTACTACTCTGTGAGTAAAAAGTCTACCTCTGACATCTGTCCTATATCTATCACCCCTCAATTTAAAGCTATGTCCCCTTGTGCTAGCCATCACCATCCGAGGAAAAAGCCTCTCACAGTCCATCCTATCTAATCCTCTGATCATCTTTTATGTCTCTATTAAGTCACGTCTTAACCTTCTTCTCTCTAACGAAAACAGCCTCAAGTCCCTCAGCCTTTCCTCATAAGACCTTCCCTCCATACCAGGCAACATCCTGGTAAATCTTCTCTTCACCCTTTCCAATGCTTCCACATCCTTCCGATAATGCGGTGACCAGAACTGTACACAATACTCCAAGTGCGGCCGCACCAGAGTTTTGTACAGCTGCAACATGACCTCATGGCTCCAAAACTCAATCCCTCTGCCAATAAAACCTAACACACCGTACGCCTTCTTAACAACCCTATCAACCTGGGTGGCAACTTTCAGGGATCTATGCACATGGACACCGAGATCTCTCTGCTCGTCCACACTACCAAGAATCTTACCATTATCCCAGTACTCCGTATTCCTGTTACTCCTTCCAAAGTGAATCACCTCACACTTTTCCACATTAAACTCCATTTGCCACCTCTCAGCCCAGCTCTGCAGCTTATCTATGTCCCTCTGTAACCTGCAACATTCTTCCGCACTATCCACAACTCCACCGACTTTAGTGTCATCCGCAAATTTACTAACCCATCCTTCTATGCCCTCATCCAGGTCATTTATAAAAATGACAAACAGCAGTGGCCCCAAAACAGATCCTTGCAGTACACCACTAGTAACTGAACTCCAGGATGAACATTTCCCATCAAACACCACCCTCTGTCTTCTTCCAGCTCGCCAATTTCTGATCCAAACCGCTAAATCAGCCTCAATCCCATGCATCCGAATTTTCTGCAATAGCCTACCGTGGGGAACCTTATCAAACGCTTTACTGAAATCCATATACACCACATCAACCGCTTTACACTCATCCACCTGTTTAGTCACCTTCTCAAAGAACTCAATAAGGTTTGTGAGGCACGACCTACCCTTCACAAAACCGTGTTGACTGTCCCAAATCAAATTATTCCTTTCTAGATGATTATAAATCCTCTCTCTTATAATCCTTTCCAACACTTTACCCACAACCAAAGTAAGGCTCACTGGTCTATAATTACCAGGGTTGCCTCTACTCCCCTTCTTGAACAAGGGGGCAACATTTGCTATCCTCCAGTCTTCTGGCACTATTCCTGTAGACAATGATGACATAAAGATCAAAGCCAAAGGCTCTGCAATCTCCTCCCTAGCGTCCCAGAGAATCCTAGGATAGATCCCATCCGGCCCAGGGGACTTATCTATTTTCACACTTTCCAGGATTGCTAACACCTCCTCCTTATGAACCTTAATCCCGTCTAGTCTAATAGCCTGTATCTCAGTATTCTCCTCGACAATATTGTCTTTTTCCTTGGTGAATATTGATGAAAAATATTCCTTTAGCGCCTCTCCTATCTCTTCAGACTCCACGCACAACTTTCCCCCTACTGACCCAAATAAATCAGTGAGGGCCCCCGCAATTTCTTCCTTCGCCCCTTGCAGGGTTCTTGGAGGTTTATTCTTGGAGCTGAGAGGCAACAAGTGCAGCTTGACACGTGCAATTATGAGGGAAAATGATTGGTGAGTCCATGTGATTATGTCATTGAATAAGGAAAGACAGAGCATAGAGTGTGAGGGGTGGTTTCCTGATTGCACTATGTCTCTGCAGTCATGCTATTCACTTGCCAAATTTACAGCAATGGATTGTGTCAATCCATCAACGTTTCTGGGCTTTTATTTCACCATTATTTCTGCCTGAGCAAGTGGGGCAATGTCAGGGGAAAAAGCTGGGATGGAAAGTGTAAGAAGTCATCCAGAATCATTCAGTAATGTGTATAATTGCTCACCTCGGAAAGTCCATGTCATAGATTCTGGGTTCTGTGGGCCCTTGTGTGGATGATGAGCCCAATCCTAGAGCCACAAATTTGGCAGGTGTATGTCCAGGAGGTGGAAATGGTCCTTGGTTGAGATCATTGGCATTCCTTTCTCCAATTCCTTTTCTGTACTTTCTCTTGCCAATGGGTGTTCTCAAAGAATTGTGTCTCTTCATACAGGAGCTTCCTCCATGTCAGTTTCTTCTGAATGGTTGAATCCAAGAAGAGAACGACACTACTGTCACTGTGAAACTTCAGTATATGGATGACACTGTCTGCTCTCTCAGAACAAAATCTTCAAGCCTCACTTGATGCCTTCAAGGAAGCATACTGAAGAATTGGTCTCAGCCTCAACCTCAAAAAGACTCAAATCCTTTACCAACCAATTCCAGGGAAAGTCCTAGTCCATCCCTTCATTAAGATCAATGGAGAAATCCTCACAAACATGGAACATTTCCCTTACCTTGAAAGAAACCTCTCAACAAAGGCTGACATTGATGTGGAGATTCAACATTGTGTCCAATCTGCGAGCACCACCTTTGGACACCTAAGGATGAGAGTGTGCTTGATGTTGAATTTTTATTATACTTTTCTTGAGGTTAAGTAAGTCAAAAAATCCCTCTATCATTAACACAAGAAAACTTTGGAATTGACTCCTTCATTTTTTCAGCAATCTACATTTTAATTGAAGTGTAAACTTGTGTTACAAAAATAGTATTGCAACTGACAAAGAGGGAATTCAGAAGACAGCAGACAATTTTCCCTCCTCTCCTAGTCATTACAAATTAAAGAATTTGCCTTTATATATAACCATTTTACACACCCATCATCAATACTGAAGTATTATTGAAATAGTATAATTATTGTAGCTAAGTTGAGCTACCAAATAGTCCCATAAACTGCGATGAGAAAAATGATTTGATTCCATTGGACCTGTTTTTGAATAAAACTCATTACAAAATACATCAAACTTTGCTGTCTACTGATGTTCACTCACTGGGAAAACTCTCTTTTTGAAATAATGGCATAGAATTTTTCAAGATCAATCATAATGACAGATGGAATCTGCATTTAACATCTCATTCAAACAACAGCACTCCCTTAGAATAGCCCTGAAGTATCCATCCAGATTACAAGCCCAAATCTTTGAAGCCAGCAACTTCTGACTTAGAGAAGAGTGCGTTACCATAATGCTAAGGCTAATATTTATGAACCAGGCGTGATATTTTTAAGGAGTTGTGGTTATTGTTGCCAAGAATCATATTTTCTAAAACAAAAAAGTTGCAGAATTAGTTAAGGCTTTAAGTGTAGAGTTAAAGAGTAACATGACTTTGAGATTCTGAGGTTAATGAAGAAAGAAAGTTGTTTTATTTATTCATGGCATGTGGGCATCGCTAGTTGGCCAGTATTTCTTGCCCATCCTTAGTTGTCCTTGAGAAGGTGCTAGTGAGCTGCCTCCTTGAACCGCTGCAGTCCACCTGCTGTAGGTTGACTCATAATGCCCTTAGGGAGGGAATTCCAGAATTTTGATCCAATGATACTAAAGGAACAGCGATGTATTTCCAAATCAGGATAGTGAGTGGCTTGGGAGGGGAACTTGCAGGAGATGGTGTTCCCCAAATATCTGCAGCCCTTGTCTTTCTGGGTGGTGGTGGTCACAGGTTTGGAAGGTGCTGTTTAAGGACCCTGCTTGAATTTCTGCAGCGTATTTTGAAGATGGGAGACTCTGCTGCTACTGAGTGTCGGTGGTGGATGGAGTGAATGCTTATAGATGTGGTGCCAATCAAGTGGGCTGTTTTGTCCTGGATGGTGTCAAACTTTCTGTGTGTTCTTGAAGTTGCACTCATCCAGGCAAGTGGGGAGTACTCTATCACACTCCTGACTTGTGCCTTGTAGATGGTACATAGGCTTTGGGGAGTCAGGAGATGAGTTATTCACTGCAGTATTTCTAGCCTCTGACCTGCTCTTGTAGCCATTGTGTTTATATGGTCAGTCCAATTTGGTTTCTGGTCAATAGTAAGCCCCTAGGATGTTGATAGTGTGAGATCCAGTGACAGTAATGTTAATGAATGGCGAGGGGCTGTAGTTAAATTCCCTCTTGTTTGAGATGGTCATTTCCTGGCACTTGTACGTTGCAAATGTTACTTCACATTATCAGATCAAACACACTCATTGTTCAGTTCTAGTTATATTTGGACATTGACTGCTTCAGTATCAGAAGAGTCGAAAATGGTGCTGAACATTGTGCATTCATTGGTGAACATCCCCACTTCTGACCTTATGGTGGAGGGAAGGTCATTGATGCAGCAGCTGAAGATGGTTGGGCCTACGACACACCCTGAAGAATTCCTTCAGAGATGTCATGGAGCTGAAAAGACTAACCTCCAGCAATAACATCCATATTCTTATGCGCAAGATATGAGTCCAATCAACAGAAACTTATCTCCCTGATTTGCACTGATGCCAGTTTTGCTAGGGTTCCTTGATGCCACAAACATTTGAATGAAGCCTTAACATCAAAAGGCCTGTTACTCTCACCTCACCTCTGGAATTCAACTCTTTTGTCCATGTTTGAACCAAGGCTGTAATGACGTCAGGAGCTGAGTGGCCCTGGTGGAACCAAAACTGGGCGTCACTGAGCAGGTTATTGCTGAGCAGGTGCTGCTTGATATCCCTGTTACTGACACCTTCCATCACTTTACTGATGGTCGAGAGTAGACAGACAGGGAGGTAATTGGTCAGGTTGGATTTGTCCTGCTTTTTGCGAGGAGGACATGCCTAGGTAATTTTCCAATTGAGAATTGGCTGAAGACTGGCATCTGTGATGCTTGAACCTCTTTCCACTTCATTGTATGTCTGTGTGTGCGTTTCTACTGATGTTTTAAATTATTGGGAGGGGTAAATGTTTCGTTTTAACATTGAGAACTGAATCTTTGGAAACTTTAATATTGGAAACTATTTTTGTGAAATAATGTTTAATTTTATCATAAATTAATAATTTTGTGTTTATTAATCCGGATCTTTTCATTGTAAGTCTAATGTAGAAAAAAAAACACTTGATTGGTCATATCAGGAACTAGGTAAACCAATTAAATTGATGTGACCCATGGTGGAGTGAGACAAAAGAGAGATAGCTCACTCGACACATCGCCATTGCAACAGTTGCAAGGTATAACTAAATGAAGAATTATAACTGAAAACAAATTTCCATATATCCTGCCCTGTGTGAGAGATGGCTCAAACATACATTAACATCAAACATCTGAATTTTGAAATGCATTTTTAACTCACATATCATATCCTTGTTTTTATTGTATCAAGATTGGATTCCAAGGACAGGAATTTAATCAAAGGTTCAGTTGATGTTTCATCCACTTAAGCTTGAGTGAACTGAGATTAGATTGTTGTCTTGAAATCGTACACTGTGTCTGTTATCATTTCAAATTTATACTTCATCAGTTATGTCAAAGGTGTTTGTTTTGCATTTTTGTATTAGTTTTGGTGCTAGTAGCAGCTGTCAGGATACATGTTATCTATCAGTGCATTGCAAAGATGTGCATCTCTCTGCACCTTTCTGTTATGAAAGGTGTATCAAGAAATACTCTAAAGCTGATAACTTGTGAATTTGAAACACATGTTTTATAACAGAACTGTTGTACTGTTTTTACGGTTATAATTTTAAATATTAATTAAATAAACTAATCTATGGTTATAAATAAAGCAAACAGTTCTTTCTATAAACAAGATTAAATCCTTTCTCAACTTCAGATTCTTGAAATGATCGAGAATCGCACTGTTGGGCAATAAAATATGCCTTTATATTGAACAGAATAGAATATCCTTTATCGTCACATGTACTCCACTGTAGAAATACAGTGACTAGCTTTTACAACGTCTGCCTGTTATGGTGCCATCTTAGGTACAAGTACCTAGGTACAAACCTAGGATACAAAAGAGGAATAAAAAGTAGTTGCATTACCTGACAGAGTTTAAAAAATAAATTAAACATAAGACATTATTAAATGATTGACATTACAATCTGGTAAAAAATTTCAAACAAACATCACATTAGAACAGCCAAAAGAACTGTGGATGCTGTAAATCAGGAACAAAAACAGACGTTTCTGGATAAGCTTAGCAGGTCTGGCAGCATCTGTGAATAAAAATCAGAGTTAACGTTTTGGGTCTGGTGACTTTTCCTCAGAACTTCTGGGGTTGCCATTGAAATGTAATCAATGCTGTTTACTGCTGTAGGACAGTTCGAAGATTACAGCATTGCCAACATGGGTGGAAATGATTACATGTGATGGATCATCACAGTAACAATCTCTATTGACAATAGGATTCCAAAACAAATACATTTATCACACATGAGATCCATGAGACCTGGAAGGTTGGCAAAGGTTTACAAGGACATTGTGGAGAATATTCTAACACTGTGATGTTAGAAATAATACTGGTGGCTAATGTTCAGGAAAACAGAACATCATGCAGTATTTCAAATTAGAGTAAAAATAAGAATAGTTGTTCCATAGAGGTGTTTAGAATTCTGAAGAGATAGAACAACAGACAGAAATGGACATGTATTGAATGGAATCAAAATGCGAGTGTGATAATGTTAACACTAAGTGTAAAAAAAGTCACAGCATAGTTCAGGTGAATTTGCTCCAAATCTATGACAAGAGTATTTTAGTCTGTTTTCATTAATGATGATATTAAGAATGGAACAATATAGTACTGATTTTTGATATTGTAGAAATTTAAAAACTCAATGCGTTAAACTTGGAGTTTATCTTTCAAGCAATTTTAGAAATTAAGATCTTTGTTCTTTGTCTTAATTGGTTCCTCAAGAATTTATAATTGTATTTCTATTCTCATTAATGATGCAATGGGAAAACACGAGTCAACAATTGTTACTTTTGAAAGTCTTATGTCTAGGTGCAACCCGAGTGCCTACATCTAGCGACCAGTGTTGGAAATTTACATGTCAATTTATTGTCAAGATTTTTGGTCATGCATTTGTGCCACTTTTACCATTTTATGTTGCAATCTCAACATTGCTCATGCAGTTTTGCAATGTCATCAGTTACCACAGAGTTGCAAATTTTGGTCAATATGATAAGTTTCTGAAGACTGTTCCAACTCAGGCCCAAGCTTTGTATGAATATGTACAAAGGAATATCTTCTCATCAAATAACAATTGACATTGCTGAGAACAACTGAACAGTAATAAAAAATTGAAAAATGGTGTTTATATTAGGAAAAAAAGACTATATATCTAGCTAACAAGAAAATTGACTTTATAACTATTAAGCAGGATTTACTACCTTTGAACAATTCAGTTAAAATCTACAGGAAGAGACTTCATCTTTCACTACTGCTATTATAAGTAATGTAATATATTCAAGTCAGTTAAAGGAATCTGGATTTTGTAATCAATTGTATGTTATTCTACCAGGACTTTGTTTCATTTTCATGAAATTCTTAAAAATAGTTTCTCGCTTTACCAAAGATAAGCCTCCTTTTGCATTGCATCACTTCTGTGATTCTGTGATATAAGATGTTACATTTTAAATTGCACCTCCTGAAGCGCAAGTCCTTGTGGAAAACAAATTCTGCATCAATCTCTTCAGTGATCTGTTCCTACATCCTTTGAAGTGTTTATCTGGTACTGCAGCTCTCTCCTCTTTTCCATCTCCTGTGCTGAGACTGTAACTGCTGCATTAGCATACTTAGATGATTGTCTCTCCGCTGTTGCTCCATTCCTCTGCCTTCTTCATGCTTCCAAAATTTCTGCCAGCCATTTCCTACACTTTCTGCAACCAGAATGGTACAGTGGTTAGCACTGCTGCCTCACGGTGCCAGGGACCCAGGTTGAATTCCGGTCCTGGGTGACCGAGTGGTCTCTGCACATTCTCTTCATGTCTGCATGGGTTTCGGGTGCTCAGGTTTCCTCCTGCAGTACAAAGATGTGCAGGTTAGATGGATTAACAATGGAAAATGCAAGGTTACAGGGGTAGAGAAAACATATAAAGGAATGTTTAAATTTCCAATCCTAAGTAGCCCTTGAATTAATGAAACTCTGCAATTGTAAATTAATTTTTCAGCACCAAAAGGACCTCTTACATTAATTAGTACTCAACACACTATTAAAACCTCTCTCACTCAAAAATATACCAGCTATTGTATTTCTGGCATCTGGAGCTAGAGAGTAACTACCCCAAGCTCACACCTTTACTCTGATTTCAGCACACGTCTATTGGTGAAAGGTGCAACACTGCACCTTGTGGAACAGCAGAGTATCTCCAAAAGCAACTATCAGTCTTCACTGCATTTGGATAATAAAGAATTTGTCAAATGTGTTCAAGAGCATTTTCTTTACCAATATATGGACGCTCCTACTAGAGAAGGAGAAAAACTAGATCTTCCTTTGGGCAATAAGGCAGGGCAGGTGACTGAAGTAAAAGGGGGGGAACACTTTAGTTCTAGCGATCATAATTCTATTAGTTTCAAAATGGTTATGGAAAAGCATAAGCCTTCAATCAAAGTTAAAGCTTTTAAGAAGATTAAGGCAAATTTTAATGGCATGAGACAAGACTTTCAAAAGTTGATTGAACTAGACTGTTCACAGGTAAAAGAATGTCTGACAAGTGGGAGGCATTCAAGAATGTGATAATGAGAGTTCAGAGGGATTTTGTTCCTGTTAGAGTGAAGGCTAAGGCAAGTAAGATTAAGGAACAATGGCTGAATAAAGATATTGAGGTTCGAGTCAAGAATAAAAGGGAATCTTATTTTAGAGACAGACAACTTGGCCAATTTAATCTTTTTATATTGATTAAGAGAGTGTAGGGGCACTCTTAAGAGAGAAATCAGGAAGGCAAAGAGGGGATATGAGATAGCATTGGAAGATAAGTTTAAGAATAATCCAAAGAGATTCTATAAATACATTAAAAGCAAGAAGGTAACTAGAGAGAAGGTAGGGCCTCTTGAAGATCAAGGAGGTAGTCTTTGTATAGAACCACAAGAGATGGGAGAGATACTAAATGAATATCTCATGAGAGTTTCTACTGTGAAGAAAGAAATTAAGGCTAGAGAATGCAGAGAAATAAACTTTAATGTTTTATAAACAATTACAGAAGAGGAAGTCTGGGAGACCTTAGAGAATATAAAAGTGGATAAATCTCCGGGACCTGATCTAACATTTCCCAGAACGTTGTGGGAAGTAAGGGAAGAAATTGCAAGACCCTTTGCAGAAATATGTGCATCATCTTTAACTACGGGTGAGGTGCCTGATGACTGGAGGGTGGCTAATGTTGTATCTGTGTTTAAAGAGGGTTGTAAGGAGAAACTAGAGAACTACAGATCTGTGTGCCCAACCTCAGTTGTGGATAAATTGTTGGAGGTGATTATAAAAGTTAGGATTTATGGACATTTAGAGAGGCAAAAATTGGCCCGACAAGTCAAGCTTTCCTGCTCTATGATGCTGCTTGGCCTGCTGTGTTCATCCAGCTCCACACATTGTAATCTCGGATTCTCCAACATCTGCAGTACCTTTTATCTCTGACGGAAAGTCAGCATGGTTTTGCGTGAGGAAAATTGTGTCTCAGAAAATTGACTGAGTTTTTTGAGGACGTTACCAAAAAGATTGATGACGGCAAAGCGGTAGACACTTTTTATTTGGACTTTAGTAAAACTTTTGACAAGGTTCTGCATGGTAGACTAATCAATAAATTTAGGTCGCATAGGATTCAGGGTGTGCTTGCAAATTGGACACATAATTGGCTTAACAGCAGGAGACAGAGTGATAGTTGAGGATTGCTTTTTGGACTGGAGGCCTGTGACCAGCAGTGTTCCACTGGGATCGGTTCTGGGTCCTCTTTTGTTTGTCATTTTTATAAATGATTAGGATGAGAATACCGACCGCACGGTTAATAATTTTACGGACAACACCAAGATTGGTAGCATTGTAGACAGTGAAAAAGGTTTTCTAAGATTATAGAAGGGTCTTGATCAAAGGGGTCAATAGGCTGAAAAACAGCAGATAGAGTTCAATCTGAATAAATGTGAGGTATTGCATTTTAGTAAAACAAACAAGGGCAGGGCTCATACAATTAATGATAAAGCCGTGGGTATTGTTGTAGAACAGAGGGACGTAAGGGTGCAGGCACATAATTATTTGTAGTGTATATAGATAGGGCAGTTAAGAAGGTGTTTGGCACACTTGCCTTCATAGCTCAGTCCTTTGAGTATAGGAGTTGGGGAGTCATGTTGAGGCTGGAATACCATGTCCAGTTCTGGTCGCCTCAGTTATAGGAAAAATATTATCAAGCCGGAAAGGGTTCAGAAGAGATTTACCAAGATTTTGCCGGGTATGGAAGGTTTGAGTTATAAAGAAAGGCTGGATAGGCTGGGACTTTTTTCACTGGAGTATATGAGTTTGGGAGGCGACCTTATATAAGTTTATAAAATAATGACAGGTATAGATGGAGTTAATGGTAGTTGTCTTTTCCCTAGGACAGGAGATTTCAAGACTAGGGGGCACATTTCAGAGTTGAAAGGAAAGATTTTAAAAAGACATGAGGGGCAAATTCTTTACACAGAGGGTGGTTTGCGTGTGGAATGAGCCTCCTGAGGAAGTGATCAATGCAGGTACAATTACAACATTTAAAAGACATTTCAATAAGTACATGAATAGGAAAGGTTTGGAGGGATATGGGCCAGGAGCAGGCAGGTGTGGCTAGTTTAGTTTGGGTTTATATTCGGCATGGACTGGTTGGGCCAAAGGGTCTGTTTCTGCGCTGTATGACTCTATTACTCTATGGATAACATAAAATTGTTACAATTATACGCAGACATTATGATTTCAAGTGTCTCACTGCAAGAGATGGTTGCGAAATTTGATTTGGTTAACTTCACACTTTATATACACTATGCAATTTGTATCAATTCCAAGTGAAACTTTTCAACATCAATACGAAGTGTATAGGGTGATTAACTTGTAAAATTGTAGACCTGGGTCCCTCTACATCCATTGGAAACATCCCGTAATTAGCTTCAGTTCACTAAATGAATTGTTTTTGAACTTGCAAAGTTGTCTCCAATATTTGACAAGATAAATAAAAAACCTGAAAGATCTTCAGAACATTTAGCCTTAAAATATTGCTGATTGTGACATGAAGGATTGTGTAAACTCTCTGTTTATCCAGTAGGATTTCTCATGTGTGTGGGAGTTACAAAGGCCTCTGAAACTGTAGCAGCCACTTGTGAAATCTCACCCTGGAAGAGAGATGTTGATACAAACAGAGATGTAGAAATGTACATCAACTGAACTGGCTAATTACTTTCAGAGGGTTCTTGTGGTAAAGGCTGTTTGTAGAGACCAGAACGTTGTACACTGAGTCTCTACTCAGTTTTCTGTGGAAGCATTCTTTGCACTTGTCCCTTGTCCAAAATATGTCAAGAAGACAAGCAGAACAAGCAATTTGATCCAACAATTATTCATGTCTCTGATGTGTACAATGAAATGTAACAGTTTGTGTAAAGACTATAGCCTGGCCACAATGATCAATGTTAAAATTACTGGATGGAGCTGAAGGTATAAGACCTACTTTTCGGCAACTCTGAGCATTTTCTCCCAATGGAAATATTAGTTTCTGACATCTTATTTGGTGCATCTATTATCGTTCCAAATTTCATTGCTGCCAGAGACAGTGAATAATGCATCACCAGTGAGAAGATTCTATGCTATGATTTCTAGCAAATCAAGTTATATTTTCACATGGAGTCAGGAGGGTAATGTCTCAGCCAAAGTTATTGAAGCAAAACTGAATTTTGAACAAGCCTTACTGTGTCTTTTCCTCATTTCAGTGGGATGGCAGGAATCATGTCTGAGAACAGAAGAACTAGGAGCAGGAGTAGGCCATTTAGCCCCTCGAGCCTGCTCTACCATTTGATACGATCATGACTGATCTGATCTCGGTCCCTATTCCACTTTCTTGCCCTCTCCCCATAACCCTTCAACCCGTTACTAATTAAAAATGTCTATTTCCTCCTTAAATTTATTCAGTCTCCCAGCATCCATTGCACCCTGGGCTAGTGGATTCCAGATTCATGATTATTTCAGAGAAGTAATTCCTCCTCATTTCTGTTTTAAATCTTTCACCCCTTATCCTAAAATGATGACCTCGCGTTCTAGGTTGCCCACAAGGAGAAACATCCATTCTACATTGACAAAGAGAGACTGGATTGATATTCTTCTGGAGTTTAGAAGAATGAGGGGGTATCCCATAGAAACCTGTAAAATTCTAACAGGACTAGACAGGGTCAATACAGGAAGGATGTTCCCGGTAACTGCAGAATCTAGAATTCTGAGGGCTACAATTTAAGGATACAGTGTAGGTCAATTGGATTGGCCTAGAGTGTGAAGAGCCTGTGGAATTCTCTGCCACAGAAAGTGACTGAGCCCAGAATACTGAATGTTTCCAAGAAAGAATGAGATATAGTTCTTAGGGCTAATGGAATCAAAATATATTGGTGAAAGCAAGAACAGGGGTGATCAGCCAAGATCATACTGAATAGTGGAGGAGACTTGAAGGGCTGAATAGTTTAATCTTTCTTCTATTTTCTATGTTTCTAAGTGCTGAAGAAATAGAAGTAGGAGCAGGCCATTCATCATTTCAAACCTGACCCACTATTCTGCAATATCACGGCTGATCTGACCCAGGCCTCAACCTCTCTTTCATGGCAGCCCTTCATAGCCCTTAACTCTCTCGTATTTCAAAAATATGTCAACCTCCTCTTTAAATACTTTCATTGATCTAGCCTCCACAACTCTCTGGGGCAGAGATTTCCAAACATTCAGTATCCTCTGACAGACAAAATTCCTTCACATCTCAGTGTTAAATAAATGCCTGCTTATCCCACAGCTATGTTCCTCAGTGGATTGATTTCAACCCACCCGATCTGATGGTAACTAGTTTCAGGGAGAGGGGGTATTGTTGGGGGTGGTTGAAGTGGAGCAGGGCAGTTTCCCGCAACAATCTGGCCCAACCCTAATTTTAAATTTACTGAAGACTATGTAAGGCCACCATAGGTCAATGTAATCCAAACAGATGTGGTTGGCTGATGTCCTCATAAGCTCGTTTTTCATTTCAGCCTCTGGCCCCAGCTAAGCAAAGCGTCATTGTTAGCAAATGTGTGAGCTTCTGAAGCCTCTAAAAGTTAGGCATGAGTCCTAATTGACTTTGTGCATATGAAGGAATAAAGCAGGATAGGGGTGGTGTATTGAGCAGTGGGAGTGGGCACCTGGGCAGATATATGTGGACATTTTCTGTTCAGTTGCTACCCACGTCCTGGTTTCATGCTTATGAATCTTACGCATTAAACCAGCTGACCTTTCCTGCTCTCGGGACAGTACAGGCAGCCCTTTCACTTTCTCATGTTTGTCATTACTAATCAAGTTGAAATCATTTTATCCACTCTCTCAATAGCAGCTTTAAGCCACTTTAAATACCAAGTTGATATTCATAATCATAGAGTCATAGAGCTGTACAGCACTGAAAACTCCAACTCGTCCATGCTAACCAGATATTCTAAATTAATCTAGTCCCACTTGCCAGCATTTGGCCCATATCCCACTGAACCCTTCCTATTCATATGCCCATCCAGATGACTTTTAAATGGTATAACTTTCCAAAGTTCCAAAACAATGCAGCAGCGTATAAAACAGTAATTACAGCTCCAAGAATTCGAGGAAATCAGTTCCAACACTAAAAATACCTCAATAAAAGGAGCATCTCTTACGGCCACAAATTTTTCCTGCCATCCATCTTGGATTACCCAGAATCCACAGTATTTCTGAGCCCATTGTGTTTTTCTGATATTGTCAGAAAATATACTTTTAACAACGGGAATAAAAACCCTCATTAAAACAAAAAGCAATTTCTGAGACTGGTTTGACTTGCCGAGTTTTTTGTCTCCCGATGTTTCTGAATGATTGCTGCAAACTGACCTTTGCACATTTTACTTGGATGGATTATTGTTGTTCTTCTCATTTTCCCACTGGGAGCATCCACTCTGAGCAGGCTCTGTCCCCAGCTCCTAAACAGGAAGAAACTTTCATCTCAAGCATTGAAATAAGCCAACAGAGGAAAAATAACCGAGCGCGACCCTTACAGCCAAACCAATGACCTCCATTGCAAATCACAGCAATAACATTAGAAATATTGGGGCCACCAATTACATTATGAAAGGTATTACTTGTCCAACACACTTGCTCTCAACAGCATGCACCGCCCCCACTCCATACAGACACATGCCCTTCCCACGCACACCACTTTCCCCCACCCCTCACCCCCCTTTATTTTGTTTCTGAAGCTTGGTAAGTGTTGTAACAGGAACATGTAAATAAAATCAGTTCATTCAGCTGAAGATTTTATCACGGCTACCTCAAACAACTGCATCCACATTTTTTTTTATTAAAACAAAGCAACTTTCCACCATGAAAATACATTCAGTATCCACACATCTGCTCAGCCGCTAACTGACACACTGCGTTTCGAGCATTTTCTATTTCTGCAATTTATTTCATTAATCTTGCACTGGCAGTTGAAGCAAGGCTGGTTATTGCTGAAAGCTTGGTTCCATTTAATTTAGAAGTAAATGATTCTCACATCTGCATGACTAACATCAATGGGAGATCCAGAAATGAATCTCCACTGATTCTGCTTCAGGTCCTATATCAAAGTTACAGAAAGCACAGAAAATTCTTTACATGAGTACTTGTGTTCTAAATGCAATTTCAAAGCCATTGAGAATAACAATTTGTGCATCAGCACAACCTGACAGAAATATCAAAGGGAAAAACACCATTGATAAAAGACCTATGTCATCTTACCAGAGCTGTAATTGCATGCTGGAAAAGCAGTTAAAATCGAAAACCTGGAAACCAGATTGGGATTTTATTATGTTCTATTTTATTTTATGATAATTAAGATTATTCATCTAAAAATGAATTCATTTAATTAATCTCCTAAAATATATAGACCTGCAATTAAGACCTAGCCATTGGAATTAAATTCTAATAATCCATTTTTTGCTATCAAGTCAGATTCTGCTGTTAATACCACTTTGCAGAAGGGGAAATGAATTTTAATTAGGAGTGTCAAATTCTTGGAGAAGAAAGCAGAAAGTTAGTGGGTTCACTTGGTCCCACTATTACCATCAAACATGAATAACAGAGAATCAATACATTTGTGACAGGTTTTAGCCACGGTAAATGTGGTGTTATGGGGATAAGGTGGGGGGCTGTGTCTGGGTAGGATATTCTTCGGACGGTTGGTGCAGACTTGATGGGTCAAATGGCCTCTTTCTGCACTGTAGTGGTTCTACAATTCTATGACCATCACCTCGACTCTTACGTTCACTACCAGGACACACCTTGGCATGCATCTTTACCCTTGGGCAGCGGGGATTCCCAGTGGAGGGCTCTCTATGTGGGAGTCCTCCCTTTTTCCGTCAGGGACTTAGGGTGAAGGGTGTTGCATGGAACAGTCCCTTATAACTGCAGATTGCAGTGGTTCATGGACTCCCAGCCCAACTGTTTATTTTGCTGCGCTGTGGAGTCTGTGGACCATATATGTGGGTTATGTGTGTTTGCACTCCCTTTGTTGTTATTTGAAAAACTTTTGGTATGTTTTTGGTTGCACTTCAGCCACACACTCTTGATCCTTGGGCACCCAGTGCAGAGGGGTGTGGACAGATTGGCGAACCTCCTCATGGGTCTGCTCCGGGGCCTGGCCAGGCTGGCTATAAACAGGTCCAGGCAGTGAGCTGTGGAGATGGTCATCTCTGCCAACTGTCTGCCCCTTTTCCATGGTTATGTTCATGCCCAGGTCTCATTGGAGAGGGAGCACACAGTGTTCATCAATCCTTTTGATGCCTTTAGAGAGAGGTGCGCACTGTAGGGATTCAACTGATCTATCTTCCCTTCCAACTCCATTTAGTCATTTCCAGCTCTCCCTAACCCAAACCCCTGGCCCCCACCTTTGCATTGTCTGTAATGGGCTTTGTTTGTAAATACTTAATGGGATATGCGGATATTTTTCCTGATGGTGCTTGCTAGTTTCAAAAACAAAATGTAAAAGAGGAATCTGAAAATGAAAGAATAAAAAGGGAAATAAAGAATATGATGGGGAGAAAAAGAACCTATATAAATCCAGTTCCATGCCAATTTAAATCCCTGTCTCTTCCCCTGCCCTTCCCTTCGTTAATTGTTAAATTTGTTCAAGGTGAAGCTGATTTGGTGGCGAATTTTTTAACAAAAAAGAAAAATCTGCTTTTGGAAACTGAAATAGTTATCAACACTCATGGTTAGTTTTAAACAAATTTAAATCTAGATTCAGGTTTAGGAATGGTAGTCTGGTGATCTGGATGGTGAGAAGTGGAAGGCGTGTCTGGAAATCATTCATTGTACTGCAATCGGTTTGTTCAATAATTTCTCTGATGAATCAAGTTATGCCTCACTGCTATCAATTTTCTCATTGTCTTTATATCACATGATAGAACCATATAAAATGATGAAGGGAATGGATAAGATAGAAGCAGGGAGGTTGTTTCCACAGACATGTGAAAGTAGAACCAGGGGGCATAACCTCACAATAAGGGGGAGCTGATTTAGGACTGAGTTGAGGACGAACTTCTTCACCCAAAGGGTTATGAATCTGTGGAATTCCCTGCCCAGTGAAGCAGTTGAGGCTTCGTCATTGAATATTTTTAAGGCAAGGATAGATAGATTTTTGAACAGTAAAGGAATTAAAGGTTATGGTGAGCAGGTGGATAGAGGATCTGAGTCCATGAAAAGATCTTATTGAATGGCAGAGTAGGCTCAACAGGCCTGATGGTCCACTCCTATTTCTTATTGTCTTATGATCTGGAGAAATATAAATGACTAAAATATTTTAGAGAAAGCTCTCGATGTGAGTGTCCTTTCGTTCACATGAAGTGTGTTGTCAGAGCATTTAACAGCCTTCCTATAATTTTAAGCTGATACAAATATATATATGGGAGGATGGTGAAGCTACAAATGGGAAAGCTAGCTATTTTTCCAGTGTCTGAGAGTCTAGCAAAAGGTCACAGACACAAGATTAAGTGTAAGATATTTAGAATAGAGAACCAAGAGATGGATCATCACACAGCGCATTGAGGCTATGCTGCAGACATGGTGCCAACATTCAAGATCATATTGGAGAGGTCAATAAAGGCAGATTGGTGAATGTGATAAGGATTGTTTACTTCCTGACATAGACTGGTTAAGCTGAATGGCTTGTTCTTATACCTTTGTGTTCTTATACATGAAGAGGCAATCAGACCTTATCTGAACCAGATTTGAATGGTCTGGCCATGTGTACTTTTCTTTTTAAGAAACTGATTGCCATGGTGCGCATTTGCAGTTAAGTTTGCTCCACAAGATTTGCTTTCTCCAGCTTCTTTCCTTCAGTAAAATTAGTTTCTGTTATTCTTTATTCCATAAATGCAGCTGTTTAGTTCAGCGTTAGTTGGTGATATTACTTAATGAAATCACATAATGGTCATTGTGGAATTTGAACAATCCCAAATTATTGGATACGATTCTGAGACAGATATTACTCTTGGGAGTCATGTAAAATTTTTCTGGGTATCTCATCTATTTTTGGCTACATAATGTATTGGAAATGTTTTGGTTTTTTAAACTTTGATTTTTCATGTTGAAGAGCACAAAAGCTTATTGCACTTTCTCTCAATTGAATAGAGTAATAGCATGCATCATATGGCATGCATTGTTTTTCAAAATCACTCCAACTGCTGTACAAGTAATTTAATCTGATGCTCCTTTTAACTAATAAAACTGATTGTCCTGGCACCAGTCCACTAACATAGCAATGCTTCACGAATAGAATACCAGGTTTAAAACAAAATTCAATAGCCTCATTGAAGCTGCAAGTTTACCAAAAATATAAAGTTTATTATGAATTTCACTGCAACAAGATCCAGCCTATAAACTTCCAAATAAAAAAATACAAAGATCAATATCTTTTACTGTGCTTATTTTACTTTCTATAAAGAACTACACCTTTTATTAAAATTATTTTAAATACAACTCATAAATGCATCAGAGAATAAATGCCAAACACATTCACAGTTATATGTCTCTAAAACACCTGAGACAATGTCTGGTTTAGTTTATTGCAGGGATCTGCAGGCATAGTCTGTTCCAATACATCCTGTATTGCAGTTTAATTTGTTTGTTCTGACAAGCTGTGTTCTATTAGACGCAAGATCTATAGGGCAGGTCACTTTCGCAAAAGTCTATATAGTGTCTTTATCTTCTCTCTGGAAAGGTATCCAATACTGTTCATACAATTCTATAAGTTACAATAGATCAATGAATGGAAGAAATGGCTCAAACAACAATGTAGCTTGTCTTAAGGTTGCCTCCAAGTGTTTCACAACAAATTGATTACTATGCAAGTTTTCTTGTTCTGTAGCTGTAGCTAATTGTACAAAAGTAAAGAGGCTAGTGATTGGTTCGTATGTTTAGTACTGACATTGATTGAATGATTATTGTTGGCTAGGACACCAGGTAAGCTCACTGACCTTCAAAGAAAACAACAGAGTTCTTTTAACATCCACCTGAATAATTCCAACAATGCAGGACTGTGCCCTGTAATGTCTGCCCATTGTGTACTCAGCTCCTGGGAGTGAAAGCACACCTGCTGCCTCAGACATAGGATTACTACCAATGGAACTGATCCAGCTCATCAACGTTAAAATAATGTGAGAAAGTGGAGCTTTGCTGTCCTACCAGCTATCAGGACACTTTTACGGTATAACATCATCATCGCCAAGTGGAATATATCCTTTACTGACTCATTTTATAACATAGGTTAATTTATATGAGGTCACATTGAATCAATATCTTTCATTAAAAATGAAAATATTAGCACTATTAACGACAGGGGAGGAAAATAGTTTCTTATAACTTAGGTTGTATAATAAAGTGAAATATTATCTTGTTGAGTTCCTTTTCACTGAACAATAGCAAGTATTTATAATAAACCTGTTAAAATTATTTTCAGAAAAACAATTAAACTGGCACTTAGCATGCTGCAACTATCACTTGCCATATGGAGACAGATGAAACACTTTTGTTTATTGATGACCCCTGTATACAGGAGCCTGAGAGTCATATCTACAAAATAATTTTTGACCAGTATTTGGACTGACCCAACCTGTTATTCAAATAAGAGTTCTCTTTATCTAAAATGTCCCATTTAACTGGCATGAAGCACACAATCACATTGATAGGAAGTGCAATTCATTGTACACTTTGAAATTGACATTGAGGGTTAAGACAGAAGGTGAATTGACAATGATACGAATGTTAAAATCATGAGGAAAAACATCAAAAGCAGAGGCTAGAGTGGCAGGAAGGAATTAGGATGTAGCAAGAATCTCTCAAACAGCGAATCACAGGAAGATGGTAATGAATAAAACATAGAAGGGTGCAGTAGAGAAAAAATGGACGGCAAGGGAAATGTATTTAACTGTTATGGTTACAATTATCATGACAAGTTACAATTGTGCTTTGAAGCCTGTTTCCAAAGAGCGTTGTCATGATTGGTTAAGGAACAATCAAAATAAACAGAGTGCTTGCCACTGTCCCCAGCCTCACTTCCCCTGGTTTGGAAATCCGTTCCTCAAGAAACAGTTCCTCTGAAACTGTGCTGAGGCATTCCAGTCAGAGGAAGACCAGACCCTGGTATTAAAAGGTTTTGTATCATTACTATAATCACATGGTTGAATGGAAACATCTCCACATTGTTTTGAAATAGAAGCCCCAGTTTTAACTCCCACTGTGCTCCCAGGTAGACAATGCTCAATGCCCCTGTCTGAGTTCAGAGGGCTGGAAGAATTGAGGAGAATAATTCAAATAGGCCAACTAGCGAATGAGAGGATTCAAGGTAAAGTTGCCCCTCACCCATAGGAAATGGCACAGAGAGCATACAAAATGTCATGTTGCCTCCCCATTTCCATAATTGTGTTATGCAGCCCAACCCTAAACATGCAGATAGTGGCAACAGCATGTATCACCTATAAGATGCACTGTGGCAACTCACCAAAGCTCCTTCAACCTTCTGAACCCACAACTACTACCATTGAGAAGGACAAAGGCGGCAGATACACGTGAAAACCATCTCTTGCAAGGTCCCCTTCGTTGGATAAGCAACAAATGCTGGGCTATCGCCAGCAACACACACATCCTGTGAACAAATAACAACAAAAAACTGTTAAGTGGAGGTTCAGGCCAGAGGAAGGGCTCCACATTCTCAGATGGAACTCCTGAAGCTTTAGTTCAGGAGGCAGAAAGGTGGACAGAGCTCATGTTTCCCCAGGGAATCCTTTGGCTCTCCAGACAGATGCTGTGAAAGCAAATTGTCTCAGAGATCATTGCTAGGCTGCTGGGCCTTGGATACAGTGCCAGAGGAAGTTTAATGACCTTGAACAAGTGATCAAGGTCAGTGAATTTATTTTATTTCTTCATGCAATGTGGGTATTACTGACAAGGCCATTATTTATTGACCAATTCTAGAGACGGAGATGGTGAGCTGCTGTCACGGAGAGAGGGCTCCAGGGTTTTGATGCAGAGACAGTGAAAGAACGAGTGATAGAATTTCAAGTCAGCTGCCTTTAAATAGCTTCTCTCCTGCCTGCTTAAAGATGAGGTTTAAATCACAGCCATCAGGGAGACAGCAGAGTTACTGTTGAGAAATCACAAGGAATATTGTAACAACTCATCAACCCAGTTTCTGCTCAACGTACAGGGTTAAAAGTAGCTCTGTAGTCTACATGTTGCCAGTACCATGACCACAACTTTCATAGCTACTGATTAATATAAATATCATCCTGCAACTGATAATAGATAATGCTTTGAGCAAAATTGAGCCATTTTTCACAGCAAGAATATCAATCAAACTGAATGGCAAATAAAATTATTGTCATACAATATCCTGAACCTTTAGGGAAAAAGACTCAAAGAAGAATAACCCTTTATCAAATGATCTAACCTTGTTTACCGCTCTCTATTCACTGCAAGTATGTCATTGTTTAACCATCCACTTTTAATCTATTTCCATTTTTTGCAGGTATCAAACCTGAGCTGGAGCCATTTTGTAGAAATCCCATAAACAAAATGACTCTTCAATCAGGCCAAGTTTGTTAACAATTTTTGTTCAAATGGACACCACATTATAAAACGTTACACAAAACAGAACGTGAACAAAGGCCATCTGCTCTGGGACTTCCTGTCACCTTGTTATATGATCCTATACCTTTCAGTGCAATTTAATCATCACGGTCCACAGAACCGGTCTTTCTCAGTGAATATTTCTTGACAATTTTACATCGCTTCTGTTCCTTTCTGAAATACACAGCTATCACAGACTCTGCAGAGTCCATTGCTCTGACTGTCAGCCCGGCTCAAGGATCTTCAAGATAACAAGCATGGGGCTGGATGAACACAGCAGGTCAAGCAGCATCTTAGGAGCAGGAAAACTTGACTTTTCGGGCCTAGACCCATCTGCAGTACCTTTTATCTCTGATCCTGCTTAACCTGCTGCGTTCATCCAGCCCCATGCTTGTTATCTCGGACTCTCCAGCATCTGCAGTACCTTTTATCAAGGATCTTCAACATCATTTTGGTTGCTAAATAGAACTATAAGAATCTTAGGGAACAACCTTTGGATGAGATTGAATCAATACCCTTTGGATGGGATTGAATCAATACCCTTTGTTTGCTGAGTACCTGTAGGAACAAATGTCATTTACTTAATTGGACTGTGATGGATAATTTAATAAGAATCAAAGTAAGCAAATAGAAAGGATGCAATATTTGAACAATGAGGGGTGTGGCTGTGTGAGAAACATGGCTATATGAGAATTGAGCTCAATGGAGAATGGGACTGTGTGAGGAATGGGGCTGTGTGAGGAATGGGACTGTGTGAGGAGTGGGACTGTGTGAGGAATGGGGCTGTGTGAGGAATGGGGTCAATGGAGAATGGGGCTGTGTGAGGAAGGGGGCTGTGTGAGGAATGAGACTTTGTGAAAATTGGGCTTAATGGAGAATGGGGCTGTGTGAGGAATGGGGCTGTGCAGGGAACAGGTTTGTTTAGGAATTACCTTAGCACCTTTCTGCAGTGCATCTTGTACATGGTATTCACCGCTGCTACTGAGCGTCAGTGGTGGAGGGAATGGATGTTTATGGATGTGACTCCAATCAAGCAGGCTACTTTGTCCTGGATGGTGTCAAGCTTCTTGAGTGTTATTAGAGCTGAACCCCTCCAGGCAAGTGGGGAATATTCCATCCCACTCCTGACATGTGCCTTTTAGAAGGTGGACAGGTTTGGAGAGACAGGAGGTGAATTACTGGCTACAGGACCCCTAGTCTCTGAACTACTCTTGTAGCCACTGTGTTTATAAGGGCAGTCCAGTTGAGATTCTGGTCAATGGTTATCCCAGGACGTTAATAGTGAGACATGTAATGATGGTAATGCTATTGAACATCAAGGGATGTTAGTTAGATTGTCTCTTGATAGAGGTGATCACTACTTGGCACTTACGTGATGTGAATGTTCCTTATGTCATATTAGTCCAAATCTGGATATTGTCAAGATTTCATCGCATTTGAACAAGGACTTTTCTAGTATCTGAGGAGTCGTGACTTTTGCTGAACATTGCGCAATCATTGGCAAACATCCCCACTTCTAACCTTATGATGGAGGGAAGGTCATTCATGAAGCAGTTTAACTTTAAATTTATTCATGGCATGAGGGTGTCAGCATTTATTGCCCATCCCAGAGGGCAGTTAAGAGTCAACCACATTGCTGTCAGTTTGGAGTCACGTGTAGGCCAAACCAATGAAGAATGGCAGCTTCCTTCCCTAAAAGACGTTAGTGAACCAGATGGGTTGTTCCTGACAATTGACAATGAATTCATGGTCATCATTAGACTCTTCCAGATTTTTATTAAATTCAAATTCCATATCTGCTGTGGGGGGATTCAAACTCCAGTCTCCAGAACAGGGCAGCACATTGGCTCAGTGGTTCGCACTGCTGCCTCACAGCACCAGGGACCTGGGTTCGAATCCTGCCTCAGGTGACTGTCTGTGCGGAGTTTGCACCTTCTCCCTGTGTCTGTGTGGGTTTCCTCCGTGCGCTCTGGTTTCCTCCAACAGTCCAAAGATGTGCAGGCTAGGTGGATTGGCCATATTAAATTGCCCGTAGTGTTCAGGGATGTGTAGATAAGATGAGTTACAGAGGAAAGGGGTGGGGGCTGGGTCTGGATGGGATGCTCTTCAGAGAGTCAGTGTGGACTTGTTGGGCTAAAGGGCCTGTTTCCACACTGTAGAACATTACCTGGGTCTCTGGACTAACAGTCCAGCAATAATACCACTAGGCTGTCACCTCCCCAGCTACAGATAGTTGGACCTAGTACACTAACCTAGAATATTCAGCATTCTTGTGATGCAGTGGTAGTGCCCCTAGCTTTGGGTCAGAAAGTCTGTGTTCAAGACCCAACAGTCTCAGGCATGTGTTGTAATACATCAGAATGAGTTGAGTAAAAAGAACTCCTGCAGTGATGTCCTGGAGGAAATATCCAACAACCTTTCTGCTAGGCATGATCCAATCATTGGAGAATATTCCCATTGATTCCAGATGTAAAGGGCTGTCACTCTCACCACACACCTGGAATTCAGCTCTTTTGTCGATGTTTGAACCAAGGCTGTAATGAGGTCAGGAGCTGAGTGGCCCTGGCAGAACCCAAACTGGGCGTCACTGGGCAGGTTATTTCTAGGCAGGTGTTGCTTGATAGCAATGTTGATGGCACCTTCCATCACTTTACTGATGATGGAGAGGAGACTTATGGGGCGGTAATCAGCTGGGTTGGATTTGTCTTGCTTTTTGTGTACAGGACATACTTCGGGAATTTTCCACATTGTCGATGCCAGTGTTGCAACCTATGCTGTGAAAAGTACACACACTCCACTCAACCCACTGCAAAAGTGAAAACTAAGGTCCATTTAAATCAGAGGCATTGGCATTTTGCTCGGAGACCTCTTCAGCCTGCTAGTAGCGAACGTGGAGCAATATTGCTCAGTTACAGTAATAGTGACCATCAGGCAGCAACCAAGTTGGTCCTTTTGCAATTGAGTTTCTATTCGATGACAGACCTCACCCCATTGTCATCACTCACCAAGTAAAGATGGGAATTTTCTGCCCCGGTTTTGCTCCCTACCTCTTTGATTCAGCCTTGTCCTCTGTCTTTGCTTCTGACATAAATGCATTTTGCTCTTTCTTTTTATCTTTGGATCCACACTTGATTTGTGGTTTCCATGAGAACAATCAAACTCTTGAAAGGTTTTTGGCTGTTATCATAAAATATTGGCCTCTAGGGACAGTCTGGTGGGAACAGGTGCAGAGAGGAAATAGCTTAGAAACAAATTAGAATTCAGAAACACGGTCAGTGCAAGAAGGGTGGGGGAGGGATTAACGAGCTGTAAGGAAATATAACGGAGAAGGTAGAAAGGAAGAAGAAACAAAAGGCACATGGGGACTATGCCTTCACCAGGTATAAAAATAGCATAACAAATGCTTCAACACCACTGATAAATGAACAGCAATCTTATATCCATGCTGCATATCTGTCTAATGCTTAAGAAACAGATTCCTATAAATAAATGCAGACATTTACGTTTGTCACACTTTTTATCTCATTAGGTATTTGGTAAGGTCATCGACATTAATATAAATTCAACTGTAGCCAAGTAAGCTCCCTTCTGAATTTACAAGAGTCCCATTTCTCACCAGGACATTCCAGGTGAGCATGTCCCCCAGTTAGAAAGCAGCATCTAAGAGACATAGCAATGGAATAAGCGCTCTTGAGTGAGTGCATTCATTCTGTAGTTAACTTTGCCATTAGACTGTTTTTTATAATCTGTTATCTAAAAGCAGCAACATTATGGACAGAGATCCCATTGTTCAGAATCCTTCATCCCCTCACAGCTGACCTAGATACGAGCAGACCCAGCATGGAATGAGGGAACAATACTCCTAATAAAAGAAGTTCCAAATTGTTACAGAGATAGTAGGAACTGCAGATGCTGGAGAATCTGAGATAACAAGGTGTAGAGCTGGATGAACACAGCAGGCCAAGCAGCATCAAAGGAGCAGGAAGGCTGACATTTTGGGTCTGGACCCTTCTTCAGAAATGGGGGAGGGGAAGGGGATTCTGAAATAAATAGAGAGAAAGGGGCAGGTGGATGGAGGATGGATAAAGGAGAAGATAGGTGGAGAGGAGACAGACAGGTCAAGGAGGCGGGGATGAGGCTGGTAGGTAGGAGGTGGGAGTGGGGGTTGAGGTGGGAGGAGTGGACAGGTGGGAGAAAGGACGGACAGGATAGGGAGGCGGGGACGAGCTGGACTGGTTTTGGGATGAGGTCGGGGGTGGGGAGATTTTGAAGCTTGTGAAGTCCACATTGATACCATTGGGCTGCAGGGTTCCCAAACAAAATATGAGGTGCTGTTTCATCAACCTTCGGCTAGCATTGTTGTGGCACTGGAGGAGGCCCAGGATGCACATGTTGTCCCAGGAGTGGGAGGGGGAGTTGAAATGGTTCACGACTGGGAGGTGCAGTTGTTTGTCGCAAACCAAGCGTAGGTGTTCCACGAAGCGGTCCCCAAGCCTCTGCTTGGTTTCCCCGATGTAGAGGAGGCCACATCGGCAACAGCAGATACACTAGACCACATTAGCAGATGAGCAGGTGAATATCTGCTTGATGTGGAAAGTCTTCTTGGGGCCTGGGATCGGGGTGAGGGGGGAGATGTAGGGGCAGGTGTAGCACTTCCTGCGGTTGCAGGGAAAAGTGCCGGGTGTGGTGGGCCTGGTGGGGAGTGTGTAGCGGACAAGGGAGTCACGGAGAGAGTGGTCCCTCCGGAAGGTAGATAAGGGTGGGGAAGGAAAAATGTCTTTGGTAGTGGGGTCAGATTGCAGATGGCAGAAGTGCCGGAGGTTGATGCGTTGGATCCACAGATTGCTGGGGTGGTACATGAGGACGAGGGGGATTCTGTTTTGGTTGTTGTTGCGGGGAGGGGTTGTGAGGGATGAGTTGTGGGAATAACAAGAGACGTGGTCGAGGACATTTTCGACCATTGTGGAGGGAAAGTTGCGGTCCTTGAAAAACGAGGACATCTGGGATGTCCAGGAGTGGAACGCCTCAACTTGGGAGCAGCTGCAGCAGAGGCGAAGGAGTTGGGAATAGGGGATGGCATTTTTGCAGGAGGTGGGTGAAAAGAGTTGTACTCTAGGTAGCTGTGGGAGTCGGTAGGCTTGAAATGGATATCAGTTTCCAGGTGGTTGCCACAGATGGAAACAGAGAGGTCCAGGAAGGAGAGAGAGGTATCGGAGATGGTCCAGGTGAACTTAAGGTTGGGGTGGAAGGTGTTAGTGAAGTGGATGAACTGTTCGAGCTCCTCGTGGGAGCACGAGGCGGCGCTGATACAGTCATCGATATAATGGAGGAAGAGGTGGGGGATAGGGCCAGTGTAGCTTCAGAAGAGGAATTTTTCCACGTATCCTACAAAGAGGCAGGCATAGCTTGGGCCCATGCGGGTACCCATGGCCAGGGAATTGGAAGTTTTGGAGGAGGTGGAGGGCGTGGGTAGTGTCACAGACATAGGTAGGGAGTTTGTGGACCAAGGGGGTGAAAATGGGGTCAAGCTAATTGGCGATAAGTTCGGTGGGGCAGGAGCAGGCGGACACAATGGGTCGACCAGGGCAGTCAGGTTTGTGGATTTTGGGAAGGAGATAGAAACAGGCGGTGTGGGGTTGGGGAACGATGAGGTTGGAGACTGTGGGTGGGAGGTCACCTGAGATGATGAGGTTGTGGATGGTTTGGGAGATGGTGTTTTGGTGGTTAGGGGTGGGGTCATGATCAAGGGGGCAGAAGGAGGAGGTGTCAGAGACCTGGCATCTGTCCTGAGCGATGTAGAGGTCAGTGCGCCATCGTACAACTGCGCCTCCCTTGTCTGCGGGTTTTATGGTGAGGCTGGGATTGGAGCAGAGGGCTGCACGTTCCTTGGGGGAGAGGCTGGAGTAGGTGAGATGCATGGAGAGATTGAGGCGACAGAGGAGACAATAGCACCCCACCCGCAGTCTCCAACCTCATCGTTCCCCAACACCACACCGCCCGTTTCTATCTCCTTCCCAAAATCCACAAACCCGACTGCCCTGGTCGACCCATTGTCTCCACCTGTTCCTGCCCCACTGAACTTATCTCCACCTATCTCAACTCCATTTTCTCCCCCCAGTCCAGGAACTCCCTACCTACGTCCATGACACTACCCACGCCCTCCGCCTCCTCCAAAACTTCCAATTCCCTGGTCCCCAACACCTCATCTTTACCATGGACATCCAGACCCTATACACTTGCATTCCCAAAGCAGATGGCCTAAAAGCCCTCCACTTCTTCCTGTTCTGCAGGCCCGACAAGTTCCCCTCCACTGACACCCTTATCCGCTTAGCTGATCTCATCCTCACCCTTAACAACTTCTCCAATTCCTCCCACTTCCTATAAACAAAGTGGGTGGCCATGGGTACCCGCATGGGCCCAAGCTATGCCTGCCTTTTTGTAGGATACGTGGAACAATTCCTCTTCTGAAGCTACACTGGCCCTATCCCCCACCTCTTCCTCCGTTACATTGATGACTGTGTAAGCGCTGCTTCGTGCTCCCACGAGGAGATCAAACAGTTCATCCACTTCACTAACACCTTCCACCCCCAACCTTAAGTTCACCTGGACCATCTCTGATACCTCTCCTTCCTTCCTGGACCTCTCTGTTTCCATCTGTGGCAACCACCTGGAAACTGATAACCATTTCAAGCCTATCGACTCCCACAGCTACCTAGAATACACCTCCTTTCACCCACCTTTCTGCAAGGATGCCATCTCCTATTCTTTTCCCTGCAACTGCAGGAAGTGCTACACCTGCCCCTACACCTCCCCCCTCACCCCCATCACATGTCCCAAGAAAACCTTCTACATTAAACAGATGTTCACCTGCACATCTGCTAATGTGGTTTATTGTATCCGATGTTCCCGATGTGGCCTCCTCTACATCGGGGAAACCAAGCAAAGTTTGGAGACTGCTTTGTGGAACATTTACGCTCAGTTCGCGATAAACAACTGCATCTCCCAGTCGCGAACCATTTCAAGTCCCCATCCCACCCCTTCAACGACATGTCCATCCTGGGCCTCCTCCAGTGCCACAACGATGTCACCCGAAGGTTGCAGGAACAGCACCTCATATTCTGCTTGGGAACCCTGCAGTCCAATGGTATCAATGTGGACTTCACAAGCTTCAAAATCTCCCCTCCCCCTACTGCATCCCAAAACCAGCCCAGCTTGTCCCTGCCTCCCTAACCTGTCCTTCCTCCCACCTATCCACTCCTCCCACCTCAAGCCCCACCCCCACCTCCTACCTACCAGCCTCATCCCCGTCTCTTTGACCTGTCCGTCTTTCCTGGACTGACCAACCCCCACCCTACCTTGCCTCCCACACTCACCTTTACTGGCTCCACCCCCGCCTCTTTGACCTGTCTGTCTCCTCTCCACCTATCTGCTCCTTTATCCCTCTTCCAGCTGCCTCCCCCTCTGTCTCTATTTATTTCAAAATCCCCCTCCCCTCCCCCATTTCTGAAGAAGGGTCCAGACCCAAAACATCAGCCTTCCTGCTCCTCTGATGCTGCTTGGCCAGCTGTGTTCATCCAGCTCTACACCTTGTTATTCCAAATTGTATTAGAGATTTTGAAGGAAGATAGCAGGTTCAAATTGAAGCAAGTCACTTCAGTGAAAGATTTAATTTCTAACTGCTTCCTTCTTTTGACCAACATATCCTCCGCAAGCATGTTATGCTCAAGATATCCTCAGTGATGAGTGCTCTCTCACTAGTGAGTATATGTATGACTAGAAGAGCTACCTCAGTGTCGAACATTTCAGAAACAAATCTGTAACACCGGCATAAATTTCAACTTGGTGGTTTCTTTCCATTATTAGGTCTCAGATAAATATGGAGGGAGATAATGGAAATTTACCAATTTCCTGGAGGTGTGATGCAAATAGACTTTCAGGAAATTTCACACTTTTAACAGCTGACTTACACACTGCATTTACATGTAAATAACAGGAGTATTGTAGGTTACTCAGTATCTGCCCTTTCCTGTTACCAAAGTGGGTTTAGCAGTCAGCTCACCTCAATCTCTCACTTTTTGGAGATAAAGAAGTAGACCTTAAAAGGGACATTTATTTGAATGGAGAGGCCTTCACCAATAACTGTTTACAGTCTCCCTGGTGTTTTCTAGAATTTCTAAAAATTGTTTCATGGGATGTGGTATTAATGGCCACTTGATGCCACAATTGTCGTTGCACTGAATGACTTGCTACACCTTTTCAGAGGGCACTTACCAGTTGACCTTATTGCTGTGCATTTGGAGTTACATGCAAAAGGCCAGGTAAGGGCACAAATTTTCTCCCCTGAAGGACATTGGTGAACCAGATGGGATTTTATAACAACCATTCATAGTTGCCATGGCCACCATACCAAGACAAGCTTTCAATTCTAAACGTATCTGTTGAATTTAAATTTCACCACCCGCCATGGTGGGATTTGAATCCAAGTCCATGAAGCATAAACCTGTCTTCTGGATTACTAGGCCAGTGACATTATCACTACATCATCATCACCAGAATATCTTTGTAGGTTCAAGTTTATCAAGGAGGCAGTAGATTGCAATCTGCTTGAAATTAGTCTGCAAATATAAATCTCCAGATTTATGGTCAGAACATGAATGCAGATACAATGATGCTCAAGAAGAATCATCGGAAAAGGGCTGACCTGGATCTTTGAATGACACCTCAATATGTTTGGACTAACTGGGGGACCTCCTGAAGTACAAGGTCTCTGAGTTTATTACTGTCGGCCTCATGACTATGGCGGTGAGACAGAGTCTTCTTAGTGTTCTGTTCAATATTTATTCCTTAACACCGCCATAAGCAAACACACTGTCATTTACAAGAATGTTGTTTCTTTGCTGTGAATAGATTGGCAGCTGTATTTACGTAAAGAACATCAACATTCATAGTCCAAAAGTAATTCATTGCTTATGAACCACTTCTTATAATTAAATGCATGATATAAAATAAATTGTATTTTTCATTTATTTAAAAGAGGTAAGATAATCATGGAATACAGAGTAAGGTCACAATTAGAGAGAAAGGTATTGATGAGTCTCAAAATTTTTATTACTTTCTTTGGAACTGAAAAATTTGAGTGACTGACAAAAAAAAAACCTGCCTTTGCTTTTTCATCAATCCTGCAAAATTTCAGTAAAAGGAAGATAGTTTGTTCAACATATTTGCTCACAGAAATTGACCAGAACTTTGAAAAAAGCTTAACAATTGTTTAATTTGATGCTGCAGTGCCAGGATGCATTGTCCTTGAAGCAGCAAGCTCTCCGTAGGTGGTGAATCATATGTCAGTAACTCACTTGGGATATGTCATGAAGTTTGACCCTGGACGATTTGTTGGGATCAGATGTGTATAACTAAATCAAGCAGAAACCCACAGCACAGCCATATTTTGTTGACCAGAAAATCAAACATCCAGCCCTTTACTATATCATTGAATTGTGCATTTTACTCATCGAGAAGTTAATTTATCTGTTAGTCACAATTACACGTTTAATTAGTCACTTAGTTTTTTTAGAGAGCTAATAAAGTGTGCGTGAATGTAGCTTATGGACAGAATTCCTCAAAATTCAGTGAAATTGGTTCAAATGCTTTTCCTTCAAGGCAAAAGCTTTCCTCTTCTTGGCACCTGTAAACAGTCACATTCCAGTTAAGAATAAAAGAAACTGGATTAACAGCTGCTAGCAGAATGTTCCATATCTTCGCTGGTACCAATGACTAGAGGCCACTCATATCTAGTCCGGTATTGGGTTAGCTCATCTCACAATGCTAGAATATTACACTGGATCCAATTGTCCAGTTGAAGACATTGCCCCAGGACGAGTAGACATATTTAGGAATTGAACAGAGAAAAAGCATTAAGGGGAGGAGGTGAAGGAGAAGTTGAACAGATGGAGTTTGTACTCATTGGCGTTTAGAAGAATGAAGGGCACCCTTAATGAAATATATAAACTTCTTTGGCGGTTTGACAAGGGCGACAGAAGTGGAGAGGTCTTTTTTTTAACCCCTTATCAGAGACCAGAGGGCATAATCTCAAAAAAGGCCTCACCAATTTCAGACAGAGATTAGGTGGGGTTTTTGTTCCCATAGAAGGCAGTAAATCTGTGAAATTCTTGACCACAGGAGACTATTGAGGCTGGGTCCTTAAGTGTATTCAAGGCTGAGACAGACAGATTTTTAATCAATGAGGGTATCAACCATTACTGGGATAGGGCAGGAAGGTAGAGTTGAGGATTATCAGATCAGTCAAGATCTCATTGAATGGTAGAGCAGTATCAATGGGCCAAACGGCCTACTTCTGCTCCAATGTATCATAGACTTATATTTTCCAATATCATGAGGCAAGTTTTATTCCATTAGGTTTCGCTGGAACTTCACAAGTTCCACATGAAGGTTAAGTATCTAATCAAGGCTTTTCCCTCACATCGGAAATGAGACACTGGATACTGCAAAGGCTACAGGCCCTGACAACATTCCGGCAATGGTACTGAAGACTTGTGCTCCAGAACTTGCTGCTCCCCTAGCCAAACTGGTCCAGTACAGTTACAACACTAGCATCTACTTGACAATGTTGAAAATTGCCCAGGTATGACCTGTTTATATAAAGCAGGACAAATCCAACCCGGCTAATTACTGCCCCATCTGTCTACTCTTGATCGTTAGTAAAGTGATGGAAGGTGTCAGCAACAGTGCTATCAAGCAGCACCTGCTCAGCAATAACCTGCTCAGTGACGCCCAGTTTGGGTTCTGCCAGGGCCACTCAGCTCCTGACCTTATTACAGCCTTGGTTCAAACATGGACAAAAGAGCTGAATTCCAGAGGTGAGGTGAGAGTGACAGCCCTTGATATCAAGGCTGCATTTGACCAAGTGTGGCATCAAGAACAGCAAAGGTCCCAACACTGATCCCTGAGGAACGCCACTAGCCACAGCCCTCCATTCAGAAACACACCCTTCCACTGCTGCCCTCTGTCTTCTATGACCAAGCCAGTTTTTTTATCCATCTTGCAAGCCCGTGCGACTTTACCTTCTGTATCAGCTTACCATAAGGGACCTTGTCAAAGGCCTTACTGAAGTCCATACCGACAACATCCACTGCCCTACCCTCATTGATCATCCTCGTCACTTTCTCAAAAAATTCAACCAAGTTAGTGAGACACGACCTCCCCTTCACAAAACCATGTTGCGTCTCGCTAATACGCCGACTCATTTTCAAGCGGGAGTAAATCCTGTCTCAAAGAATCCTCTCCAATAATTTCCCTACCACTGACATAAAGCTCACAGCCTGTAATTAGCTGGATTATCCCTGATACCCTTCTTAAACAAAGGAACAACATTGGCTATTCACTAATCCTCTGTGACCTCCCCTGTAGCCAGTGAGGATACAAAGATTTCCTCAAGGCCGCAGCCATTTCCTCCCTTGCCTCTCTCAGTATTCTGGGGCATATCCCATTACGCCCTGGGGACTTGTCGACCTTAACATTTTTCAAGACCCCAATACCTCCTCCCTTTTCATCTCAACATGACCCAAACTATCTACACATCTTTCCCCAGACTCATCTCACCAAGTCCTTCTCAATGGTGAATACTGATGCAAAGTATTCATTTAATACCTTGCCCATTTCCTCTGGCTCCACACATAAATTCCCTTCCCCATCCTTGAGGGGGCCAACCCTCTCCCTGGCCACCCTCTTGCTCTTTATATATGTAAAAAAGCCTTGGGATTTTCCTTCATCCTGTTGGCCAATGACTTTTCATGACTGTTTTCAGCCCTCCTTACTCCTTACTTAAGTTTCTTTAAACTTTCCTTGTATTCCACCCTTGCTCCATGTGTTCCCAGCCTCCTGGCCTTGATAAATCTTTCCTTTTCCTTTTTTGATGAGGCTCACAATATCACTTGTTATCCAAGGTTCCCTAAACTTGCCATAATTATCCTTCATCCTTACAGGAATGTACCCGTCCTGAGTTCCCAGCAATTTACACTTGAAAGCCTTCCACATACCAGATGTAATCGAGATAATAGGTACTGCAGAAGCTGGAGAATCTGAGATAACAAGGTGTGGAGCTGGATGAACACAGCAGGCCAAGCAGCATCACAGGAGCAGGAAAGCTTGACGTTTCAGGCCTAGACCCTTCATCAGAAATGGGGGAGGGGAAGAGGGTTCTGAAATAAATAGGGAGAGAGGGGGAGGCGGATAGAAGATGGATAAAGGAGAGGATAGGTGGAGAGGAGACAGACAAGTCAAAGAGGTGGGGATGGAGCCAGTAAAGGTGAGTGTAGGTAGGGGAGGTAGGGAGGAGATAGGTCAGTCCAGGGAGGATGGACAGGTCAAGGGGGCAGGATGAGGTTAGTGGATAGGAGATGGGGGTGGGGCTTGAGGTGGGAGGAGGGGGTAGATGAGAGGAAGAACAGGTTAGGGAGGCAGGGACGAGCTGGGCTGGTTTTGGGATGAAGTTGGGGGAGGGGAGATTTTGAAGCTTGTGAAGTCCACATCGATACCATTGGGCTGCAGGGTTTGCTGTTCCTGCAGCCTTCGGGTGGCATCATTGTGGCATTGCAGGAGGCCCAGGATGGACATGTCGTCTGAGGAATGGGAGGGGGAGTTGAAATGGTTCGCGACTGGGAGGTGCAGTTGTTTGTTGCAAACCGAGCGTAGGTGTTCTGCAAAGCGGTCCCCAAGCCTCCGCTTGGTTTCCCCGATGTAGAGCAGGCCACAACAGGTACAGCGGATGCAGTATATCACATTGGCAGATGTAAAGGTGAACATCTGCTTGATGTGGAAAGTCTTCTTGGGGCCTGGGATTGGGATGAGGGGGGAGGTGTGGGGGCAGGTGTAGCACTTCCTGCGGTTGCAGGGAAAAGTGCCAGGTGTGGTGGGGCTGGAGGGGAGTGTGGAGCGGACAAGGGAGTCACGGAGAGAGTGGTCCCTCCGGAAGGCAGATAAGGGTGGGGAGGGAAAAATGTCTTTGGTGGTGCGGTCGGATTGCAGATGGCGGAAGTGTCGGAGGATCATCCCAGGCCCCAAGAAGACTTTCCACATCAGGCAGATGTTCACCT